>OX387255.1:7797900-7890400 GCA_947562095.1 Branchellion lobata | reverse complement strand
ATGTATTGTACTGTGATGTATTGTACTGTACTGTACTGTACTGGAATGTATTGTACTGTAATGTATTGTACTGTAAAGTATTGTATTGTAATGTATTGTACTGTAACATATTGTACTGTAACGTTTTGTACTGTAATGTATTGTACTGTAATGCAATATACCGAACCATCCACCAGACGAGAAGGAGCAACTGAGCTCCGACAACATCCTTTGCCTTACCTTGAATCCCTACGAAACCATAGAATGCTGGCTCGTCTACAGACCCACTGAGGTCTGTCCACCTCTCCATCATTAACCCAGCCATAATTACTCCAACCCACTTCTCCAGCATTAACCCTAGGCATAAATGCTTTTTATAAGTGTAGGGAAACCGTCTATACTTCCGACCTGCCGTTTGAGTGCTTGAAACCTCACAAACTTTAATCCCTACATTCCATTCTTCAACTCTTTATTTCAACTCCACTCAATTTCACAAAGCCGCTCGGACAATTTAACGTATAATTTGCCTTTTACGTCTATCGTTCTTAGTCTAACCTTCCAATTTCGCCACTCCAAACCCTAACTCAAACTTTTCATTACGCCAAGCTCAAGCCAAACTTCTCCAAACCCCAATCTTAACCTCTAATCCCCCCCACCACCCCTTTGAAGGTTGAAACTCGGAACTTTAAGCTTTTGATCCGAGTGAACAAGCAGGCAGCTGACTACACTGACACTCCATCTCAAAAGACCCTGAAGATTCCAAGCAAGCAAAAGAGCGAGCTGTCCAAGCCTGAGCTTTCTTGGATCCTTTCGGGAGAATCGAACCTCGTCTGTAATAGACAAGGCCACACCATTAACAGCGATGAGTTGTGCGCCAACTACATCATACATCCCGGTAACATGAGCTTGAACAGTAGCAATGACAGCAACAATAACAAAAATTATCGAAAGGAAAATGCCAACATAAACGCCAACAACTTGAAAAACACGAACATCAATAACACCACAAACACTGCGAACACTACGAACATCTTCACACCAAACACCGTAACCACGTGGGACTACACGGCTGAAGAAATGAATTCCTGGTGCAGCTTCAACACCCAAGGTTCAGAGTGTTGCATTATAAAATTGATCGCAGCCAACTATAACTGTGGCTTTTATAATTATTTAAAAAATTATATTCGTTATTATTTTATTTTTTAAATTTGAATTTTTGGATACTTTTATAAGATTCTGAATCATTATTACTTAATTAATTAGTAATTATTATCATTATCTTTATTATACAATACAATACAATACAAATACAAATATTATTATAGTGGTATCAACCCCGTAGAGTTTCAAGGCCTTTATGATCATAGAAATGATTATTTTGTTCGCTCATTCCAGCCACAGGCCAAATATTGGCGACATCTGGCAAACATGAGCCTTCAAGGTGCGAGGAGGTGAAGGTGATGGCAGGAGTGTGTTGGGACCCTGTCAAGATACAGGCTGGCTGCTTCAATATCATTGAATGATAATGAGATATCACTGGATTATATATTAGGGCATTTGATCAAGACTTCCCTAGAATAACTATATTATTGCTATCTTATTCATCTTTTTGTGAAGAGAAGTATATTTGTATGAACTATCATCATTTTTATTTATTCCATCAACAGTCATATTATTTTTTTTATTTTAATAGTAATAAATATTTTTTAATTATCAATATTATTCTTTAATTTTATCACCATCATCACCATCATCATCATCATCATCATCATCACCTTTTTTTTCATTTTTATTCTCATTATTATTTTTCTCCTTATTATTAGTATTAGTATTATTATTATTATTATTATTATTATTATTATTATTATTATTATTATTATTATTATTATTATTATTATTATTATTATTATTATTATTATTATTATTATTATTATTATTATTATTATTATTATTATTATTATTATTATTATTATTATTATTATTATTATTATTATTATTATTATTATTATTATTTTTATTTTTTTTTTTTTTTTTTTTTTTTTTTATTTATTATTGTTATTATTATTATTTTTATTATTATTATTATTATTATTATTATTATTATTATTATTATTATTATTATTATTATTATTATTATTATTATTATTATTTATTATTATTATTATTATTATTATTATTATTATTATTATTATTATTATTATTATTATTATTATTATTATTATTATTATTATTATTATTATTATTTTTTTTTTTTTTTTTTTTTTTTTTTTTTATTAATATTGCTCACCAGCTCTTGGATGACGGCGTCATAAGGAACTTCACGGATTGCGTGAGGGAAGACTCATCCGGCATCGACTCCAGCTTGCAGCTGCTTAAGAATTACAGGAAAAACAACAACGATATCACCGGAAAGAAATACGTCACAGGAGGCTGTCCCAGTCAGGAGGGCTCCATGCCCTCTCGTAAGGCCATGAAGAAGAAGAAGGGAGGCAAGGGGTACTGGTGTGATGGAAGCTTCTGGAAAGAAGGCGGGACCAAGATCAGGCGAAAAACGCAATTCCAGTTTAAAGATTTTGAAAATGATGATGATGATAATGATGATGATGATGATGATGATGATGATGATGATGCTGATGATGATGATGATGATGATGATGAAAGTGGTGGTGATGATGAGGTGGATTATTACGATAGTGTGGATGGTGGTGATGATGAGGTTGAAGAGGAGGAGGAGAAGAAGAAGGAGGATGATGAGGATGATGATGATGATGAAGATGAGGAAGAAGAAGATGACGATGATGATGATGATGATTATGATGATGATGATGGCGATGATGATGATGATGATGATGAAGAAGAAGATGATGATGATGGTGAAGATGATGTTGATGATGATGATGATGATGAGGATGAGTATGATAAAAAAGAAAAAAAGCGAGGACAAGCAACTGAAGGCCATGACTTAAGAAACATTGTGACGAACATTGAATACAACACCAACGTCACAAGGCACCACACCATAGTCACAAATGTGCCTAAGGAAATCAACAATCTGCATTACAAACAAGCGGGTGTTGAAAAAAACGATGTAGAAGGGAGGAATGTGAATGAAGGAATGAAAAATGAAAAAAAAGACGAGGAAGGGCAGAAAATTGGAAAAGAGGATGAGGAAAAGAGGGATGTTATGACACTGCACCAAAAAACCCCAGGAGCCGAAGGAATGTCTCGAGCTCCTACTAGTCATATTTCCAGTTCTGGCCAAGACAATTATAGTAGTAATAATGATAATGGAAAGAATAAAACTAATAGTAATAATGGTAATGAAAAGAATAAAAATAATAGTAATAATGATAAAAGCAATGAAAGTAATGAAAACACAAATAAAAATAACAATCCGAATAGTTATACTGGAGCGAAAGCAGGCGAAGAAAAGCAAATAAAAGGGTTTGAAAAAACAGCGGAAGTGCGGAAGAGCGGTGATGGAGAGATGGAAGAGGGGGAAATAGAAAAAAAGAGAAAAAAAAGAACGAGAACAGAAAACAAAAATTATTCCAAAAACAATGCGTGTTTAAACGTTGGTTACGTGGAGCCCATGAGCACGAAGATAAGCTTTGCTGAGCTAGGAACGACCAACGCGAAGAGTGGCAGGAAGAGGAAGAAGGAGGAAAAAGAAGAGAAGGAAAAGGAAAAAGATGAAGATAAATTCTGTAAAAGCAACGAGGCTGTTGTGTCTTTTGGTGTCTACATGCATGCCTTCGACCCTAACTCACAAATCAAATCCAACAAGGTGGGTGGAAGAGGAGTTTTGTTTTGTTTGGTTGTTTCTTTGTTTTGTTTGTCTGGTTGTTTCTTTTTTTGTTTGGTTGTTTCTTTGTTTTGTTTGTCTGGTTGCTTCTTTGTTTGTCTGGTTGTCTCTTTGCTTTGTTTGGTTGGTTGTTTCTTTGTTTGGTTGGTTGTTTCTTTGTTTTGTTTGTTTGGTTGTTTTTTTTTTTGGTTATTTTGTTTTTTTTGTTTTTTTATTGAGTACTTTTATGACTAAAGTTCAAATGTTTTTCTGTGTAAGCTGGGAATAGGCCTTATCGTATAGACATTATACAAATTTTTTATTAATATACTTTGTTTTTATTGAGTTGAAAGCTCTTTTCAGCTGTTATGTTTTGAATATCTCTTCCTGCTCCATAAGAACCTTCTCAGTTTCATTTCAAAAATTATGATTCACAGTCCTAAAATTCAAATCTGCCTTTTTTGGATTCATATATTTGCTTTTTTAGACTTAAGCTTTTACACATTATTTTTATTTGATTTTGAAATTAAGTTTTAAAATTTTTTTTTGAGTTTAAATTTTGGCTTTAAAAATTAAATTGAGTTTTTATTTAAATTTTGATTTTCAAAATTTATTTTTCAAAGCTGCACTGCACACCAGGTGCTTGTGTTGACGAACAGGGACCGCAGCAAGCAATACACAATGTCCCTGTGTCTTGGACATCCTCTCTTCGCAGCTGGTGTCTTCGACGTGACACAAGCTTGTTTGCTACGTAAAGAGCAAAAAAACAAAAGTGGAAAAAAAGAAAATAAAAAAAATAAAAAAATAAAAATTAAAAAAAATAAAAATAAGATAAATGACAAAAGAATTAACCTTGAGATTAAAAATGTCAAAGATGCGATAAATAAAGGTGAAATTGGCAATCAGTGCAATGTTACTGAGAAGAACAAAGTTTGTACCGCTGGTAATGGAAGAGATAGGACGGGTGGAGGAGGAGGTGTGGAAAAAAAAGAACAAGCAAAAATTTCGGAAAATGGAATTTTTGGGAAATATGAGGATGGAAAGGTGGATGGGGATGAAGATGAAGATGATGATTGTAATGGTGATGGTTGTGAGTGTGATGTCAATGAGAATACTGGTTCTTGTGGTGGTGAGATTGTCTATGAAAACTCTAGAAAGAAGAAAGGTGAGCAAAATTGTACTGAAACTAATTGTGAATGTGAAGCTGAAAAAGGCTGTGACGCCGAAAGATGCTGTGACGCTGGCGAAGAGTGCGAAGAAGCAGGTGGGGATGGCGAAGGAGCAGGCTGTAGTGCTAAAAACGGGAGACAAGACCAAGATACCACTTGTGGAAACGAAGACAACTGGAACAAAGATAATATAAACAGAGACAATGGCGCACACAAGGACAACTGCACAGACAATGACACGAACGAAAGAAAGAACGATGTTGAAAAGATGGAATACTGTCTCTGTAACTTTACCACGCAAAAGCAGAACATTGCTGTGAGTAGTTCAAGCAGTGAGGAGTGTGGAAGCGACAAAAGCTGTAGAAAATGTGGGAATGAATGTGTGAATGAGGAAGCTTTCAGAAATGAAGGTTGTGGCAATCGAAGTTCGAATAATATACGTGGTGTTAAGGATATTCTGAAACATAAAAGAAGTTTCAAGAAAGAAATTAAAACAAAAGCTTGCTGCAACAACAAGTCACAAAACACCAACAACAAGGAAAACAACACCATTACCGACAACAATAACAATAACAACACCAACAAAAAAGAAATTAACACTACCATCAACAACAATAACAACAACAACGCCAACAACAACAATAACAACAACGCCAACAACAATAACAATAATAACACCAACGACAATAACAATAATAACAACAACAACAATAACAATAACAATAACAACAACGCCAACAACAATAACAATAATAACACCAACAACAATAACAATAACAACAACAACGCCAACAACGTTGCAGTGATTGAACAAGTGACGAATTTTGCGAAGGGTAGAAATGAAGGAGACTTAAAGCCCGAAAGGCAAGCAAAAAAAAAACGCAAAAGTCAGATCTTCAAGTTGCGAATGGTCAATGAGAAAAAACAAATGAAGTTAAAAAGAGATGCAAGCAGGGAGGAAAGGAAAGTTATTACCATAAAAAAACCCACCCAAGACATCCCACAGAGACTGTATGGCAACCATATAGAACTCAAACACTGTGGCAGGGCGCTCACCATAGACCGCTGTGACCTGCAGAAGCAGCGGGCGGTGCAAGGGCATAGGGAGGTGGTGGTTGAGGAGTTGCAACGTTGCTTGAACAACACTTACAAATTTGTCCTCGGGCCCGGAGATCAAGTCCAAATAACTCTGACCTTTTTTGCAGGTTGTTATGACTTCTTGTTGTTTTTTTTCTTATTATTGTTTTTTTTCTTATTATTGTTTTTTTTCTTATTATTGTTTTTTTTCTTATTATTATTTTTTTCTTATTATTGTTTTTTTTCTTATTATTGTTTTTTTTTCTTATTATTGTTTTTTTTTTCTTATTATTGTTTTTTTTCTTATTATTGTTTTTTTATATTATTAGTGTTTTTTTTTTCTTATTATTGTTTTTTTTCTTATTATTGTTTTTTTTCTTATTATTGTTTTTTTATTGTTTTTTTTTATTAATGTTTTTTTATTATTATTGTTTTTTTTAATATAATTTTTTTGTTGTTATTTTTCATTACAGTTTTTTTGTTGATATTAATCTTTTTTTATCATTATTTTTTTTTTGTTATTCCTCCAAAAGTATTCTTTTAGCAATGTTTTTATTTGAGTATTATATCATTACTATTGTTATTCTTATAATATTATCGTTATTGCTATTTTATAATATTATTTATATTATTATTAATATCATTGTTTTCATTTCAATGGAAACTTACCAACATACTTACTTGTCCATATGTCGATCGTCCATGATGACGTGTATTTATAGAGGTTTTATAATGTTAAAATATAATTATAATTAAAAATATAATTATTTTCATAGTTTTATACTTCCTTATTTATGCTCTTTTTTCTCTCTTTTTTCCTTTTTCCCTTTTTCTCTCTTTTTTTCTTTCTCTCTCTCTTTCTACATTCATCCAAACCACTACTCGACAGACAAAGCTGTGCAGTTGATCAACTACGACAGCAACTGCTGCAACAAAAATTTCCCAATCACCAACTACAACCTTGGCTCTTATAACAACAACAACAACAACAACAACAACAACAACAACAACAACAACAACAACAACAACTATAATAATAATAATAATAATAATAATAATAATAATAATAATAATAATAATAATAATAATAATAATAATAATAATAATAATAATAATAATAATAATAATAATAATAATAATAATAATAATAATAATAATAATAATAATAATAATAATAATAATAATAATAATAATAATAATAATAATAATAATAATAATAATAATAATAATACTACTACTAATAATAATAATAATAATAATAATAATAATAACAGCAATAATAAAAAAAACAACAACAACTGCAACAAAAATACCAATAACAACAAAAGCACCAACAAGAACAACAACATCAACATCGACAACAATAACAGCAACGACAACAACAACATCGACAGCAACAACAACAACAACAACAAAATCAACATCGACAGTAACAAAAACAATTTCCAGTCGAGACTAGAGGCTGTTGTGGTGTTGTTGTTGCGACCACCGAATGACAAGGCCCACAATTACAGAGTCCTGAGACTCCAGTCAGCCATCACGGTTCCTCACATCTTCTTCAGCCCTCCCCAGCTCCTCCTCACCCCCATGTCCATCAACCTCAACTACACCTACTACATCGACCTCTCCTTCATCGACTACCGAGAGTTCATGCTCTTCCTCTTCTTCTTCTTCTTCTTCTTCTTCTTCTTCTTCTTCTTCTTCTTCTTCTTCTTCTTCTTCTTCATCTTTTTCTTCTTCTTTTTTTTTCTTCTTTTAGATTATATCAATTAAATTTAATTTTCAAAATTTTATTTTTTATTTTCACTTCTCAAAATTCATTTCCAATTTAATTTTTCAACATTTTTAGTCTAAATTTAAACTTTTCAAATTTTCAAAAATCAAATTTTATTTCTTTAACTTTAGATACACAAAGGTGTAATGAGAATATAACAAAGAATTAATCTTTTTCTTACTTAGACCAGCTTAGGTCAATGACTGAGGCACCAGTATTTGTTGATGGATTGTTTAAGCTGATCGAATCATTGTGCCTAAGTTACTTGCTTAGGCGCTTTACAAATTGGATTTATTATTATTATTATTATTATTATTATTTTTATTATTATTATTATTATTATTATTATTATTATTATTATTATTATTATTATTATTATTATTATTATTATTATTATTATTATTATTAGTATTATTATTATTATTTTTTTTTATTATTATTATTTTTTTTTTTTAATTATTTTTTTTTTCCATTATTAACATTATCATTATTGAGGTTTCTCAAGCTAGGCTATTTTTTTAAATTTTATTGGAAATTAGTTAGGTTTTCATCTACCTCAACCACCACCCCCTCAACCTCCTCCACAGGAAAACGTGGATAAGAACAGATACCCCTTCGGTGAGGAGCAGGAAGGGAACTCTGCTGAAGGTCATGACTGCTGAGTTCTCCAAGAGTCTGGGTGAATGGGTGGGTGAAGGGTTAGGTGGGTGGAGGGTTGGGTGGGTGGAGAGTTGGTTGGGTGGAGAGTTGGGTGGGTGGAGGGTTTTTGTGGGTGGAGGGTTTTTGTGGGTGGAGGGTTGGGTGGGTGGAGGGTTTTTGTGGGTAGAGGGTTGGGTGAGTGGAGAGTTGGGTGGGTGGAGAGTTGGGTGGGTGGAGGGTTGAGTGGGTGGAGGGTTGAGTGGGTGGAAGGTTGGGTGAGTGGAGGGTTGGGTGGGTGGAGGGTTGAGTGGGTGGAAGGTTGGGTGGGTTAGGTGGGAAGGTGGGTGTTTGGGCGGAAAAAAAATGTACAAGTTTTTTGTCACTTTTTATTCAATAATATATTTTTAAAAACTTTTCATTCGTTCATCCATCCACTCATCTAGCCATCTACTCATCCATCCACTCATCCATTCTTCTATTTATCCATCCATCCACCCACTCATCCATCCACTCATGCATCCATCTACTCATGCATCCATCCACTCATCCATCCATCCTTTCCAGCTCCTTCCATTTTGAAGCCGGTGTCAATGACCCATGCGGTGTTGAAGTTGGAATTCCAGAGTTCCTCAATCGTCTCCCTCAACCAAGACCTTGTGGTGTACGACAGCTTTGGAAACTCGTGAGTGTTCCTTGCCACTCACGTCAACCGTAATAATTTTGTCACCAACACCAGTCGTGAAAACCACTGAAATCACAGACATCAACAGCATCACACCAAATTCCAACCAAAAACACCAAATTTCAAACACCACAATCACAAAAACATTTTTATTGTGACGACAAAACCAACAACACACCACACAAAACATCTTCTGCCATAACTGATGGGACCCGTACCACACAAACAAAACTAAACAAAATCACTACACAACCATACCTCTACAAAAGAAACCACACAAAAAAACCGCACAAACAATACTACACAAACAACACTACACAAACAACATCACACAAACAATACTACACCAACAACAAGACACACTTCAATTTCTACTCTTACAACTGACTCCTACAACTGACTCTTACCTTCTCTCACAGCTTCCACTTGCCTATAAGAGGCAACTTCGACAAATGCAGCTTCACTAACGTTGACAACAGCTCCAGACTCAACAATGAAAATTTTCTGGAAACTGTTTGTTACTTTTAGTGTTGTTATTTTTGGTTTTGTTGTTTTTATTGTTGTTGCGGCCGGTGGTGGTGTTGTTGGTGTATGTTGTTTTCTTATTTGAAAACATAATTTTATATTTATGATTTTTTGTGGAAGTAGTTAATATGAAATTATTTTGATTATATTTCTTTCTGATATCTCCCTTAAACCTCAACACATTTTCTATCACTAATTATGTTGACAACAAACAACAACAAAAAACAAATTAAAACAACAAAAAACAAATCAAAGCAACAAGTCACACTGAAAAACAACCAAAAATACCACCAAAGAACCATCAAACCTCCAACAACCTCACTCCCAAAACCTCAATTCCAAACAAACTCCAGCCACTACCAACAAAATCTCAACAAAACACAATCACCACAAAACACTAACCACCTTCAAAACAAAACACCAACCAACACAAAACTCCAACCACCACCAACAAAAAACTTCAACCACCACCACCACCACAAAACACCAACCCCCACCAAACTGCAACACCACCCCAAAAACACCCCCTACCAACCACCAGAGCTTGTGCGATGAAGGAACAGAGAGCGTAAAGACCTCAATACCTTCCTTAACAGAAAAAAGTGACGCGCGCTTCAAACCTTCTACCACAACCCTTGCCACCTTCAAGGAGGGCCTTTCACAACTCGACTTCAAGCATCTCCGCAGGACTGAGAATCTGGCTGGGGTGATTGTTGACATTATGCAGAGCACGAGGGTCAAAAGCAAGAACGAAAGGTCAATCATGGATATCAAGCTGGAAAAGAGAGGAACCAATTATTATGGTCAAAAATTTGGGAATAACTATAATGAAAATTCAGGGAAAAATTTTAGTGGAAATGCAGAGATTAATTGGAATGGAAATGCAGGGATTAATTTGAATGGGGAGATCGGCTGTACTCAAAAGCAAAATGTTTGCAACAATGAAAAGACCACAAGAAGCTTCAATGACGACAGTGCTGGAACTTTCACTACTTCGACCGTAGGGAATACTCATAATGGAAATAATCTGCCAGAGGTAAAAGAAGGAACAACAGTCAATCGAAACAACAGCGCTTACAAGAGGAGTCTTGATAAAATAGCTGAAGTTAAATTCTTGCAAGACGCAGAGAAGAAGGAAAAGAAAGAAGTGGAAACGGTTGTGAGGTATTATAAGTACGTGAAAAGTGGCGATGGTGATGGACGTAAGAAGGATGAAAAAGAAGGGAGGGTCAAAATGGTTGGAGTGGGTGGTTGTAAGAAATCTCTGGAGCTTATTGAGGAACATTTTGAAAGAGTTCGTATGAAAGAATTGAATAGAGAGACGGCCACTGGTGCTAATAGGAATTTAAACAAAGTTGCTGAGAATTGTTATGCTGAAATGGCTGGAAAAAATGAAACCAATAGAGACATCAAAACAAACAACAACAAAAACAACATCAACACAAACAACAACAAAAACAACATCAACAAAAACAACAAAAACCTTAACACAAACAAAAACAACACAAACCACAACAACAACATCAACAAAAACAACATCAACACAAACCACAACAACACCAACATAGCTTTCAGCAACAACAAAGATACAAGCACGGCGCCCAATGACCTCAGCAACACCAACAGCCTGCTCTGTTATAGCACCTACCCCTTCTTGCAACAAAACCCTCAGACTTACGGCATTGACACCAAGAGCAATAGTCTTAGTGCTTTCAGTGGGAACTCATTCCTGTCTTCCAATCTGCTCTCTCTTCTCGAAAGTCTGCAGGTCTTCTACCTCGGTCACACCTGGTGTCCCATCAGGGCTGACGCTCTAGAAACCTTTTTCTTCAATCAGGTCAGATGGATTATTGTTTAGTAAACAAAAAGTGTTTTTTTTGGATTTGAAATCTTCGTCATCATTCTTTTTTTTTGTTTTGTTTTGTTTTTTTTTTTTAATTTTGTTATACCTTGTTTCATGACAATATTTATTTTTTGTTATGTTGTAATGCATTTTTTTTGATTCAATGTTTTTCATACAATTCATGAACAATTCATACAATTCATGAAAAATTCATACAATTCACATTCAAAAGCATTCCTAATTGAAATTCATTATATGAAAATAAAATAAACCCTCTAGTTAAACCCTTTTATGAATTTCCAAAGAAGATTTCCCATTATGAATTCTTCATTGAAACTTCCCATTATGAATTCCCCAATAAAATTCACCAATTTGAATTCCCAATGCACAGACCATAAAGGCCTTGGAAATATGGTTTTCCTGCCATGGGTGGCCTAGGATGGCTCCCTTCTCAACCTCCTTCTATCCCCTCCTAATACCCCACAGCGTCAAAAGGTTTCCTTCAAACTAACTTTTCTATTTTTCTATCTTTTCATTGTTTTTTCACTTTTTTATTTTAATTTTTTTTCTTTTTTTCTTTTATATATTATACTTTTTCATTCTAGGACATTTATTTGAGTTTTTTTAATAGTTTTTTTTAATTCTTCTCATAGGTTCGTTATTTTCATTCACTCTGCATATTCTCCAAGTACCATTAAACCACACAACACCATCCTTCTTACCGCCACCACCACCACTACCACGCCACCGCCATCACCACCACCATCACCACCACCACCACGCCACCGCCATCACCACCACCACCACCACACCACCACCACCATCACCACCACCACCACCACCACACCACACCACCGCTCTCACCCCGCTACAGGAACTACGAAGGCAGGCAGTTTAAAAATACCTCAAAACGCTTTCAACAATTCAAGCTTTTTCGCAACGATGTCTGCAAAAACAACAACAACATCAACAACAACAACAATGATCACAACAACAGCAACAACAAAATTAACCACAACAAAAACAAAAATAACTATGACAGCAACAAAAACAACAACAACAACAGCAACAAAAACAACAGAAACAACAAAAACAACAGCAACAGCAACAAAAACAACAACAGCAACAACAACAATGTTGGAGAAGCAATCTACGAAAATATTCCCAAAGAGGTTTATTAGCATATCACTATATACTGTAACAGTGGCTTCAAACTCTGGGCTTAAGCCACCATTACAGCACTGTTATTTTCATTTGTATCGTGTCAGGTAACAATGAACACATTGGTAACTCGATTATCAGCCCAACATCCACGCCACGCATCCTACAAAATTCATTTGCGTTATCATTATAGGATTTTTGGAGGTATCACTATTTCCACCAATTTACCGCCACAATCACCCTTATCATCACAACCACCCTTACCATCACAACCACCCTTATCATCACAACCACCAAAGCCACCACTATCACAACCACTACATCCACCACAGCCATCACAGCCACCACTATCACCACCACCATTTCCAACTACCAACACCACCACCACCACCACCGCCACCACCACCACAACCAAAATTATTAAAACCAACACAGTCACCACAACAAAAAAATCGTACACAACCACCAACACAACAAACCCAACCAACACTAGAACCATCCGTACCACCATCACCAAACCACCATCAACAAACCACCATCACCAAATCACCATCACACCTAACTCCATCACTCAACCAACCAACACCAAAGGACCCAGCTTCGATTCCTACCTTTCCCACTAACGTGGTTCCTACCTTCGAAGGGCCTGTACAGAGAAGAACCATTGATGAAATGTTGGCTCATTTGTATGGCACCAAGACCCACCACCTCAATTCCCACTCCCCAACCCTCTCTTCCAACACCACCGAACGCCTCAAATGCATTCACAAAAGATACGCAGCTATTCTTACAGCCATTGTGTGAGTGTTGGGTTTGGCTGGGTGTTCCTGGGTTGGGTTGTGTTGGGTTGGATTTTATTGAGCTGGGTTTGATTTTTTTGTGTTGGGTTGGATTTTGTTGCACCACCCCGCACCAACCCAAAACAAGCATACCACCCAGCTACCCTTAACAATTAACCCACCAAACCACCTCTAACTTTCAACCCACCCAACCACCTCTAATCTTCAACTCCCTCAACCACCTCTAATCTTCAACCCACCCAACCACCTCTAATCTTCAACCCACCAAACCACCCATAGAGAGCAAGGGGGGTGTTTAGAGCACATCAATCCAGAATACCTTTTCAACTACGAAGACTTTCTGCGGTGGAGGTTTCTGGAAAAACAACAGAGACAACTGGCCTTCTTCAACAACATCTGTTCCTTCGCTGGACTGGAAAGCGCAGGTTATGTGACATTGAGTATACTAACTTCACCTCAACTGGGCTGAACCTTAACCTCGCCCTTCTTTAACTAACCTTAACCCCTACTTCAACTAAGCCTAACCATACTTAAACTAAACCAAACTCTACTTTAATTAAACTTAAACATTCTTCAACATCACCTCAACATACCTCCACCCTAACTCATCATAACCTACTTTCAACATGACATGAAGCTCCAAACAATATTTCACCCTTTGAGAAAATGTTCAAACATTGATTGTAAAATAGTCTGAATACCAGGTTTAAAATCATTTTCATATCAAATTGATCCTAAAATAATACAACTATCAAATTTTCATTCATTTTCATATCCAATTCAATCAAAATAATAATATTATTATTATTGTTACTCGCCTCTAAGGCAACCTATGCGCCTCTGAGGCAACCTATGCGCCTCTGAGGCAACCTATGCGCCTCTGAGACTACCTATGCGCCTCTGAGGCAACCTATGCGCCTCTGAGACTACCTATGCGCCTCTGAGACTACCTATGCGCCTCTGAGACTACCTATGCGCCTCTGAGGCAACCTATGCGCCTCTGAGACTACCTATGCGCCTCTGAGACTACCTATGCGCCTCTGAGGCAACCTATGCGCCTCTGAGGGAACCTATGCGCCTCTGAGGCAACCTATGCGCCTCTGAGGCAACCTATGCGCCTCTGAGGCAACCTATGCGCCTCTGAGGCTACCTATGCGCCTCTGAGGCAACCTATGCGCCTCTGAGGCAACCTATGCGCCTCTGAGGCAACCTATGCGCCTCTGAGGCAACCTATGCGCCTCTGAGGCAACCTATGCGCCTCTGAGGCAACCTATGCGCCTCTGAGGCAACCTATGCGCCTCTGAGGCAACCTATGCGCCTCTGAGGCTACCTATGCGCCTCTGAGGCAACCTATGCGCCTCTGAGGCAACCTATGCGCCTCTGAGGGAACCTATGCGCCTCTGAGGCAACCTATGCGCCTCTGAGGCAACCTATGCGCCTCTGAGACTACCTATGCGCCTCTGAGACTACCTATGCGCTTCTGAGGGAACCTAATTTTCGAAGTGTGCGCTATAAAAATTTTACATTCATTCCTTCATAAAGTATATTTTTAATAATGTTACTAAAATTTACTACATGTACTAACGATTCGTCAATTTACATATACTAACAACTTAATTCATATTCCGACTAACTATCCAGCAACATTTCATTCACTCACTCTCAATATACACTTAATATTTAATATAAATTTATGTATTTGATACTCCACTTCAAACGGTCCACAACAGGTGGAGAAGAAGGAAGAGGAAGCACAGGTGGTGATTACGTGAAGAAGTACTTTGGTTGTGACGTTCTGATGGAGTCGAACAACATCGGCGATGCCCATCAGAGCCAGAAGGAGACGATGTGGAAGATGGAGTTGATCCTGTACGAGGTGATCTCCAAGAGGGCCTGGGCAGACCTGCTCATGCAGACCTACAAGGTGGCGCTAGGGTGGAGAGTTGATGTGGCTGGTTTGAAAATATTTTGGTGGGGTGGAAAGGGGGTTTGGTGGGGTGGGAAGTTGATTTGGTGGTGTGGGGAGGTGATTTGGTGGCTGTTACTTCTTTGATAATATACAATACAATACAAAACAATACAATACAATACAATACATTACAATACATTACAATACAATACAATACAATACAATACAATACAATACAATACAATACAATACAATACAATACAATACAATACAATACAATACAATACAATACAATACAATACAATACAATACGATACAATACAATACAATACAATACAAAACAATACAAAACAAAACAATACAATACATTACAATAAAATACAATACAATACAATAAAATACAATAAAATAAAAAACATTAAAATACAATACAATACAATACAATACAATACAATACAATACGAGTAAAATACAATTAACTACAAATATATTTATAGTGGCATTAGCCCCGTAGAGTCTCGAAGGAATTTTAATAGTAGTGAATGATGGGTGATGATTACTTTGGTATAATATAGTGGTGTATTGTTGATGGGATGTATTGTTGATGGGATGGTTGTCAAATAGGAAGATGGTGTGGTGAAATATTTTTGGATTTGTTTTTGGGGTTGTGGTGGTGGTTGGAGTGGAGATTATGAGTGGATGGTATATGCGAGAAGCTGTTGGTTTTGGTGGATGGTGGGTAGTGGGAGTTTACTCGTAATAACAACTCTACAGCTCTCCAAATTTCTATATGTTGACACCTCCACACTTCCACACCTCCACACCTTCACACCTCCACACCTTCACACCTCTACACCTTCACACCTCCACACCTCCACACCTCCACACCTCTACACCTTCACACCTCCACACCTCCACACCTCCACACCTCCAAACCTCCACACCTCTACACTTTCACACCTCCACACCTACACACCTCCACACCTCCACACCTCCACACCTTCACACCACCACACCTCCACACCTTCACACCTCCACACCTTCACACCACCACACCTCTACACCTCCACACCTCCACACCTCCACACCTTCACACCACCACACCTCCACACCTCCACACCTCCACACCTCCACACCTCCACACCTTCACACCACCACACCTCCACACCTTCACACCTCCACACCTTCACACCACCACACCTCCACACCTCCACACCTCCACACCTCTACACCTTCACACCTCCACACCTCCACACCTTCACACCACCACACCTCCACACCTCCACACCTCCACACCTCCACACCTCCACACCTCCACACCTCCACACCTCTACACCTCCACACCTTCACACCTTCCTACTTTTACACCCTCTCATCTCTCCATCTCCAGGTGTTAGTCCTTAAACACGTGACCACAGCATCGCTGAAGAACACGAACCTTGACCCCTCCCGTTACAGCCAGTCGCTTTCCCAGGTGCTCGTTGTAACCTGCTTTTGAGCAAAAATATCAAAAAAACTTTTTATTTTCATTATTTTTCATTCTTTTTTGTTTAATTTTTTTGTATAATTCAATTATTTTTTTGTTTTTATTGATGTATTTTCTACTTTTTTATTATTGTTGACTAAGGGTATTTCAAAGATCGTAATTATTTTTTTATTTTTATAAGTAAATAATTTTTTGGAAATTTTCAAAATTTTCAAAATTTTCACCAAACTTTTTTTATTTTGTTGAGACCATAAGAATGTTTTGATCAGAATTAATTAAGAGTTTTCAAACAATAAACAATCAATGTTTCACAAATATTCTTATCAATTTATAATTTGATTTCACTACCACCACATCACCACCACCATACCACCACCACCACATCACCACCACCACATCACCACCACCACACCACCACCACCACATCACCACCACCACACCACCACCACCACATCACCACCACCACATCACCACCACCACATCACCACACCACATCACCACCACTTCACCACCACTTCACCACCATACCACCACCACATCCCTACCACTTCACCACCACACCACCACACACCACTACACCACCACCACACCACACCACCAATACCTTCACTAGAATGGTGACGTTTCAGTGGAAAGTGACAAAGCAATAAACGACTTGGAAATCGTGTTCAATGAGTCTAAGGAAGATATTTACTCGAAAAATGAAAAAATCCTCATGTTTTGGGTCAATAGAGTGTGCGAAAACTTTTGGAAAGAATCTAACAACACCCTTCTCGGGGGTTTGTTGCTTTGGTTGCTTGTTGTGGTGTTGTTGAGGGAGGTGGTGGGTTTTATATGTTAATATTGTTGTTTCTTTGCTGCGTTTTTGTTGAAAAAGATAAATTAAAAATAATAAAAATCAAATAAAAAAAATAAAAGTAAAAAAATACTATTAAAAAAAACAAAAAATGAGAAAAAAAGAGTAAAAATCACCAAAAAATAGAAAAAAAATTAAAAGCAAATAAAATCGAATAAAGTTGATGCAATAAAAAAACAAACCTACATATTTATATATATATAAAGACCAAATACATAGAAGAAAAAAAGAAGTGCGTTGTTCCTCTAGCCACCCTCCACAGAAACGCTGCCTGCACTCAAAGGGGTGAGTAACTTTGACGAAGACTTCAGTGACGGGGTTGTCTTCATCACCCTCGTGCTCGCCTACGTGCCTGCCCTGGTGTGTGCGTTTGTGTGTTTGTGTGTGTGTGTGTGTGTGTGTGTGTGTGTGTGTGTGTGTGTGTGTGTGTGTGTGTGTGTGTGTGTGTGTGTGTGTGTGTGTGTGTGTGTGTGTGTGTGTGTGTGTGTGTGTGTGTGTGTGTGTGTGTGTGTGTGTGTGTGTGTGTGTGTGTGTGTGTGTGTGTGTGTGTGTGTGTGTGTGTGTGTGTGTGTTTGTGTGTGTGTGTGTGTGTGTGTGCGTGTGTGTGTGTGTGTGAGCGTGTGTGAGCGTGCTTGTGGGTATGTATGCCTACCCTGCTAATCTCCATCTCACTCTAAGTTGTTTTCCCCTAACCTTGTATCAAACTAAACACTGAAGCACATGGCCTCATAGACTCATTTTATTTATTTTTATTATTCATCTTTTTCATTCTTTGTTCCTATTTTCAGTTCATAATCCTTTGTTTTCATATTTTCTTTTTTTATCCTTATTTTTCTTATCAAATTAATTTCCCTTTCTCGTATCACTTTTTTATATTTCATTATTATCATTATCATTTTTAGTTTCATTTTTATTTTTTTGTTTTTTTCAGTTTTTTTTATTTTCATTTCTTCTTTTTTATTTTTTGTTTTTTTATTTTTTTCTTCCCATCATTCCCTCCCTGCAGTCCAAGACCTTACTGAGCAAGGTGTACTGGGAGCCTGAGGGTCATGAGCAGAAGTACCACAACCTCCTCTGCTTCTGCAACTCCCTCAGGGCCTTGCATTTCTGCCACTACGTCCAGGTTTCTTTCTGCTGTTGTTGTTGCTGTTGATGATGGTGTGATGTTGTTGTTGCTGTTGTTGATGGTGTTTTTGTTGTTGTTGATGGTGTTGAGGCTGTTGTTGCTGTTGATGCTGTTGTTGCTGTTGAAAATGTTGTGCTTTTGTTGATGGTGTTGTTGTAAATGTTGTTTTCAATGTTTGATTAAAAATCAATGGAATCATACAAAAATGATCTCTAAAATTTTTCCACACAGACACACAACCACAATTTTTTTTCTTTTTTTCTCAATTTCTGTTTACACTTTCAATCTTCAATTTTTTTCTCGATCTTTCTCAATTCCCTTCTTTTTTTCCAGACTTCTCCCAATTTTTTCCAAGTTTCCAACTTCTTACCAGTCCCACCACCCTCCTCCACACAGCCACACCAGCTTCTAAGTTGTCACAACGTTTCAATCGTGATGTTGTGTCAGCACCTCTACACCAACCTGCCTGACTACCTCATCAAGGCTTCGGTCGACTTCACCTTCCACATGCATGAGCCCAAGCAGCGGGAGGTAGGTGTTGAGATGGAAAACATTCCACGTGAAAATAATTCAGTCAAGAAGCTTGTTTTATTTATAAGCATTTTTACTCGAGAACAATAATTTACCTATGGAAATCATTTACTTTTTTTTAAATTTCTCATATACAAAGAGTTCTTATTAAAAAAAAATTCCCATAAAACAATGTTGCCATACTACAATGTTGCCATACTACAATGTTGCCATACTACAATGTTGCCATACTACAATGTTGCCATACTACAATGTTGCCATACCACAATGTTGCCATACTACAATGTTGCCATACTGCAATGTTGCCATACTACAATGTTGCCATATTACAATGTTGCCATACTACAATGTTGCCATACTACAATGTTGCCATACTACAATGTTGCCATACTACAATGTTGCCATACTACAATGTTGCCATACTACAATGTT
This sequence comes from Branchellion lobata, assembly GCA_947562095.1. NCBI lineage: Eukaryota > Metazoa > Annelida > Clitellata > Hirudinida > Piscicolidae > Branchellion > Branchellion lobata. Next base: position 7,870,627 of record OX387255.1, on the reverse strand, counting down.
GCCATACTACAATGTTGCCATACTACAATGTTGCCATACTACAATGTTGCCATACTACAATGTTGCCATACTACAATGTTGCCATACTACAATGTTGCCATACTACAATGTTGCCATACTACAATGTTGCCATACTACAATGTTGCCATACTACAATGTTGCCATACTACAATGTTGCCATACTACAATGTTGCCATACTACAATGTTGCCATACTACAATGTTGCCATACTACAATGTTGCCATACTACAATGTTGCCATACTACAATGTTGCCATACTACAATGTTGCCATACTACAATGTTGACATACCACAATCGAACATGATTGGACTTTCCATTCATTAATTTTTTTTGATTTTCAAATATCTGATTTGAAACTCGAAATCAACAAAAAACAGCTGCAGATAAACAACCCGAGCACCTGCCGACTCAACTACCGGGTGATGCTTATAGGGAGTGATTTCAACAAATATTCCATCTATGAGAGCGAGATGTTCAGAAGAAGGAAAGAAACAGACAGGTCTTTGACTGAATTGTCTGACCTGCCGGAAAAGCGCTCAGCGCAGAAGGCTTTGGTCTCGCAAGTGGTGGTTCGTAAGGGCCAGCACGCGCTGGACGACTTGAGGCGCAAGAAGGAACATCAGTTGCAGAAGGCTTGGAAGCACTCGCTAGACACGTCAGAACTGCGACAGTCCACCGACAACCTCGTTTACCCAACTTCTCCTTCCTTCATCGGCAACTACAACAAGATCAACAGGCACCTCATGCAACCGTTCATGTCCACGCAGAGCTTCGTAGGCTCGCCCTGGATGGAACTCATCTTCAAGAGCAATGAGGCCATGAAGAAGAATCGGCAACTGGAAATGGAAAAACGAGTGAATAACCCCACCATTTCAGCACCCAACGCCTTCCACAACTTGATTAGTAATAACAATAACAATAATAGTAATAATAGTATAACTAAGAATAATAATAAGGTTTTTAATAGTAATGTTTGTATTAATAATAATACCATTAATAGTAATAGTAAAAGTAATAGTTTTAAAAGTATTACTATCGAAAGTAATAATAATAATCATAATAAAAGTATAAATAGTACTAGTGGTAATAATTATAAAAATGTTAATACTACTAGTAGTGAAAATAATAAAAATAATAGTAGTACTAAAAAAGATAATAATAAAAGCAGTACTGGAAGTAGTAGTGATAACAATAGTGGAAAAATCAATAATGCTCGTGTTAACAGTAATAACTTGGGTAGGAGTTTTAACCACACAAAGTTGAATGCGGTTCTCGAAAGAAATGACTGCGTTAAAAAGTTTCAAGCAGTGAGCACTACCGTCAAGGGTGGAAATAACTCGAAGGCACAGGAAGGCATGAAAGATAAGGGCTGTGGCGGCGGTTTTGTGGGTCTTTCGTTTGATGATCCGGTTTTGAATGACTTCATCGACTTTAACCAAAGATATCACGAGTGGAAAAAGTCCTCAGAGAGAATGAACGAACGAAGTGTGTTTTCTAATGAGGTCAATGAAAAAGAAAGTGTCTATGGCGGCATTGAGCAAAGCGTCGAAGGCAACGACGACAATGGCGACGTCAAAAGCGATGGAGGAGCCAATAACAAAAAAAACAGAAATGAAAACAGCAACAAAATAAGCAATACGAAAAGCAACTCTAATTTTAGAAACTACAACATAAACAAATACCACCTCAACAAAAACAACAACAACAAAAGCAACAACAACATAACATTCACGGACTCTGGACTCAACCAAACCTCCAACAAAACCAAGTCCACCTTCCACACCTTCTTCTCTCGGTGGTCCACGAAGGGACAAGACGAATGTTCCATCTTTGACACTCCACACTGCACCACAGACGAACACCTATGCACCAACCACCCCGTTCCCTCCTTCATCAATGAGTTCCCGCTCAACCTCGTCATAGAGCCCAACTCCTCCGCCACTCTCTCCATCACACACCTCAGTCACAACATCAAGTTTGAGAATTCTCTGCTTGTACTCTACGCCGTCTACAAACACAAAACGCCCGCAAAAACCAGCAACATGAAAAAGCGTACATTTTCGAAAAAAAAAATCTCTTATAAAAACAACAATAATAATAATAACATTAAAAATGCTAAAAAAAATGCTTACGACAAAAGCGGTGATAATCAACAGAGTCAAAAACTAGGTAAGAGCATGGTCTTTTTGCTCTGTCCCAGTGTCATGTCAGTGTGTTACCAGGTTTGGTCGAACTTTTAAGTTTTTGAAAAAATTATTTTTTTAATTTTTTGAAAAAAATTAGTTTTTAAATTTTTGGAAAGAATATTTTTAAGTTTTTTTAAAAATTAATGTTTGGGTTTTTATTTTCAGAATACGTATCATTTTTATATGTCTCAATTAAAAACCAAAGCACGTTTTTATATGAAATATTTCATATTTTAGAAAGTCAACCATTTTTTTCTTTTTTCTTTTTTCTTTTTTCATCATCTTTTTCTGCTTTTTTTTCTTTTTTTCTCACTTCTTCTCTTCCTTTTCCTCTTCCTTTCCCTTCTTTTTCTTCCTTCCCTCCTTCTTCTTCTCTTCTTCATCTTCTCTTTTAACCTGTCCATCTTCTTTTTCTTCACCCTTCCACAGAAAACCTTCACTTTTGAGGCTTGCTGTTACGAGCCAAGTTGTTTCAACATCAAAATCCGCAACATCTTCCAAAACAAGGCTACCTTCTCCATCTCTCTCTACCAAGGATTCTTCAACCAATACATCGACCATAATCAGCGGGAAAGTCGGTGGAATTTATCTTCTCTTTTTTCCATTATTTTTGGAATAAAAATGCTGATTTATTTTGGAAAAAAACTTTAACCTGGAGTTACATGAAATGCTTCAAAATTATATTTTTTAAATCAATTTTTATAAAAAATAAACCAACTTGAAACTAAACGTGAAATGTTAAACAGCTAATATACAACACTTCCACTACACAATGCTCTATCAATTGCCTTCAAGCTTCTTCAAACCTCTTCGTGAAACAACGTTTTGTGACGCTGGAAGGGCAAGAAGAGGCCTCCTTACCTCTCCTCTTCCTCTCCCTCACCTGCCAGGCCTTACGACGAAACAAAAAAACCAAGAAGAACCCCTTCAACATCACCAGCAATGCAGGCTCGGATGATATAGGGAACAGTGCTAATGATAATGGTAGTCATTATATGTATAGTAATACTGATGTATACAGTAATAGTGATGTATATAGTAATAGTGAAGATCATAATAATAGTGAAACTATAACTAAAGGCAAAAGTAATATTATTGGCAAAAGTGGAACTATTAACACTAATAATAATAGTAATAATAATAATAATAATAATAATAATAATAATAATAATAATAATAATAATAATAATAATAATAATAATAATAATAATAATAATAATAATAATAATAATAATAATAATAATAATAATAATAATAATAATAATAATAATAATAATAATAATAATAATAATAATAATAATAATAATAATAATAATAATAATAATAATAATAATAATAATAATAATAATAATAATGATAATAATAATAATAATAATAATAATAGTAAAAATAATAACAAAAATAATAATAAGAATAATAATAATAATGATAATTATATCAATGCTGTTTCTGTGAGAAAGGGTTTTAATGGTTTTAGGCCGAGAACTCAACTCTCGAATGTCAAGAGTAGGAACATCTCCAATTCCGTCATCAACAAAGACAACTTAAACAACAACAACACTAAAAATAACAAAGAAAACATAAATAACAACAAGAATAACAACTTACCTAACAGTACCAAAAATGACAATAACGGTAACAACAACGACAGCGACAACGACGACGATGACGACAACAGAAACGACAATAATACCAACAAAAACAACAACAACAACAACCACAACAATATGTTCATCAACACCATTGTTCTAGCCGAGGAAGGCAGCGGTGAAGGAGAAATTTATTACCTGGTCAAGGTTGTGGTCCTGCCTCCGAGACCCATGCTTATAACAAAAGACCAAGGCCTCAAAAGTTTTTTTATACTTCAATTATATAATTTTTTTATTTATACTTACGTTTTTTTATGTTATATATTTTTTATTAAATATATTATAAATCTTTTTTTAATCGTTTTTATTTGATTTTTTTATTAATTAATTCTCGTTACTTTTCATTAAATTAAATTTTATTATTCATCAAAAAACCTTTTATTTCGGTTTTCGTGATGAATAAACAACAAAAAACTTAATCATGAAATCACTCACTCAATTAACCACATACTCAGGTAAAAAAACAATCAATCAATCAATCAATCAATCAATCAATCAATCAATCAATCAATCAGTTATCCAATTATCCAATTATCCAATTATCCAATTAAAAACCAAAATAAATTCCAAACCCACAACCCGTTCCAATCCTTCCAAACACGTCACGCAGAGATGACGATATGTAACGTAAGTAACATAGTGGGTTACTGGCGCTGTTCGCAGTGGGAGGCCGAGGAGAATCTGCTCGAGTTGCCTGTGGCCAACCACGTGAGGGAGGAAGCTATAAACCTCCTTGCAAAGCTGGTGGGTTGGTTTGATTCGTTTACTTTTATTCTATTGAAATTTATTCAAGTAAATTGGTTAATTAATTCATATTTATTTTAATTAATTAGTCGGTTTGTTCAATTTATTCTTTCATAAGTCAACTTAGTTACTCAATTCGATTTACTCTAATCTAGTTTTTTTTGTTCTACGAATTTCAAATCTAGTCTGACTTACTTCAATCTAAGACTATTTTTTCTGCTCTAATCTGCTCTAATCTAATCATTTTTTAACTGGTTGCATACTGTTTGATGACGTTTGACCTACTCAACTCCAATCTTCATTCTTCATTCATTTTTGATTTCACATTCATTCCTTCTCTTTTTCAACTTTTCTTTTCCCTGTTTTTTTCCATAACTTCTTTTTTCCTACTTTCTTTTTTTTCTTTCTTTTTTCTCTACTTTCTCTTTTTCCACCTCTTCTTCTCCATCCTTCCTTTTACACCTCCTTTTTCATCATCTTCCTTTTTTTCTTTATTTTCCATCTTCAACTATTTTTCTCCCACCTTCTCCTCACCCGTTCCCTCTTTTCTCAACTTTTTCTTTTTCCAACTTCTCCTCTTCCACCTTCCTTTCCAGTTGTTTTCGCCCAAAGAAGCACAATTGATGTCAGCCTCAGCAGCCTTGCAGCTCAGAGTGGCCAATCTTGTCACCACCAACTTCGACAAGGTTAACCTATGATGTTCCCATCATTTCAAAACCACCTTTCATAAAAATCAGCCGACAAGGTCAACTTCAGAGTTATCTGCTGATTTTTATATGATCTTGCTCTTACCTTATCCTTACCTTATTCTTCTGGTTTTGTTCCGTGTCTTCCATACTCCTCCATACAACCACAAAAACCAATTGCATGGTATCTTGTCTGAAACTAGAAAAAGCTTTCTATCATCTCATATATCTTACTTATTTTTTGATTTTATTATTATTTTTTTTTTTTTATTCTATCATTATTCTGTTGTTATTATTATTCTATTTTTATGCTGTTATTATTATTCAATTTATATCCCATTATAATTATTATTTTATTCTTATTATATTTTTATTTCATCATCATTTTTTTGTTGTAAATCAACATTATCGTCGTCATCGTCATCATCATCAACATCATCATCATCATCATCATCATCATCATCATCATCATCATCATCATCATCATCATCATCATCATCATCATCATCATCATCATCATCATCATCATCATCATCATCATCATCATCATCATCATCATCATCCTCATCATCATCATCATCATCATCATCATCATCATCATCATCATCATCATCATCATCATCATCATCATCATCATCATCATCATCATCATCATCATCATCATCATCATCATCATCATCATCATCATCATCATCATCATCAGCATCATCCTCATCATCCTCATCATCCTCATCATCATCATCATCATCATCATCATCATCATCATCATCATCATCATCATCATCATCATCATCATCATCATCATCATCATCATCATCATCATCATCATCATCACCATCATCATCATCATCATCATCATCATCATCCTCATCATCATCAACATCATCATCATCATCATCATCATCATCATCATCATCATCATCATCATCATCATCATCATCATCACCATCATCATCATCATCATCATCATCATCATCATCCTCATCATCATCAACATCATCATCATCATCATCATCATCATCATCATCATCATCATCATCATCATCATCATCATCATCATCATCATCATCATCATCATCATCATCATCATCATCATCATCATCATCATCATCATCATCATCATCACCGCCACAGGACTTCTACAAGACTCCCATCTTCAGCGTCCAATTCAGCAACAGCCATTTCAACTCCTCCCCTTACATCGAAATACCCACAAATTTCTTCACCACCCAGAAATACCTCAACAGTATTTATATTATTATTATATTTAACTATTCTAATGTTTCTTTCATTGATTAGAGTCATTTCATGTTTTCAAATGTTTCAATTGCGTAATTTTGTCTCTTTGATGCTTCAATGTTTTAATACACTGACAGTATTCTATTGCTAAAAGATTTTTTTTCAAACACTCACTTCAACAATTTATTTTTATTTTATCTCTGGAATAGATCTCTATTCATTCGTATAATAATCCATGCATGATGAAGAGCTTCTGCTTATTTTTATACACACTAAAAAAAATTTTCAGTATCATGTCTAGAATGTTCTGTTTTCTGAATATTAAATTATCGTTTATAATCTTGTCATACTAATGTTTTTGAATATACAAAGTTATCTCACAATACTCCTCCAATCATCCAATGCTCTGCATCAAACCATTAAATCATTCGCATTGAATCTCTTAATCATTCACATTGAATCTCTTAATCATTCATATTGAATCTCTTAATCATTCACATTGAATCTCTTAATCATTCACATTGAATCTCTTAATCATTCGCATTGAATCTCTTAATCATTCGCATTGAATCTCTTAATCATTCACATTGAATCTCTTAATCATTCACATTGAATCTCTTAATCATTCATATTGAATCTCTTAATCATTCACATTGAATCTCTTAATCATTCACATTGAATCTCTTAATCATTCGCATTGAATCTCTTAATCATTCGCATTGAATCTATTAATCATTCACATTGAATCTCTTAATCATTCACATTGAATCTCTTAATCATTCACATTGAATCTCTTAATCATTCACATTGAATCTCTTAATCATTCACATTGAATCTCTTAATCGTTCACATTGAATCTCTTAATCATTCACATTGAATCTCTTAATCATTCACATTGAATCTCTTAATCATTTATATTGACTCTCTTGATCATTCATATTTAATCTCTTAATCATTCACATTGAATCTCTTAATCATTCATATTGAATATTTTAATCATTCACATTGAATCTCTTAATCATTCATATTGAATATTTTAATCATCCACATTGAATCATTAACTTATCTACATCGAAGCACTCACCGACCAGTCGATGTGTCTTCTTCGATGAAGATGGTGGACGTTCGCTTCTTGTTCACCCCATCTGAACCAGGAATCTACCATAGCCTCATCACCCTCAACAGCCAGTCAGATCCCAGTGACATGAGAGTGTACAGGGTGGTTTGTGAAGCTCTGAACCCCAGACTTGAGGTGTCTCTTAGCATGCTTTGTCCAGTCTCCCAAAGCGTACAACAAACTGTTCCTCTGGTGGGTGTGAGGGTTTGTTTAGTGGCGTTTTGGTGGTATTAGTGACATTTCTTTACTGCTGCGGTTTTTTTGTGTTTTGTTATGTACTCATTTCCAACAGCACCATGACACTTTTTTCAAAATTTCACTCAAAAACATCCTACACCCAGCACATATCTTTCCAACCTTCTCCCTTCCCACAACTCAACTCTTCTCCAAACCTTCACACACCTGTTTCTTCCATCCCCTCCAAATTTCACCTTTACGCCAAACATTTCATCACGTATCCTTCCTTCCCACAGCTTCACTCTAAGCCAAATTCTCTTTCATGCATCCTCCCTCTCTGCAGCTCAACTCCACTCCAGCCAACTGGAAGTTGTTCTTTCACTGGGAGGGCAGCACCTGCTTCAGCGGAGCTGATGAGAGTTTTCTACCTTCAAACCACACCCTCCACTACCCCATCCTTTTCAAACCCGTCTTCGAAGCTCGCGTCGAAGTTCGCAGATTTTTTCTTTTCATCCATTTTTTTATTTTTTTATCTTTTTGGTTTTTATCCAATATAATCCAATTTAATCCAATAGTATCCAATATAATCCAATGGAATTCAATTCAATCCAATAGGAGCTAATCTAACCTAATAATATCCCATCTAACTCAATAGTATCTAATCCAATGCTACCTTTGATATCTCAACGAACAAGTATCCCCCATCCTTGTCATTCCACAGAGCACCTTGGTGGTTTCCAACGACTACGACAAACACGTGATTGTCTTCAAGCTGTACGGAACAGGCTTGAGAAGAAATAACGAAGAGAAGCTCATAGTTCATGGAACCGTGGGAGACAGGTTCGAGTCTTGTTCAGGTCCTCAAAACCCTTGCCTCACATGGGATTATTTCTCAGACAATAATGGACACAGAGACGCTGTTCTTGTCTTGGGAATTCTCCCTCACTGAATATTCTTACTGTTTGAATCAGTGGCTTAAGACAAGCAATAGATTTTTCCAATAATTTTTTTTCTCTTGAACAAAACTTTACGATAAATTGTTTTTCCGTCGTTTGAAAAATTAGATCAAGTTTTTTGAATTATTCTTTTTATGGTACCAAAATAGTTTTTTAATTCCAATAAATTTAAAATGTTTAATTTATTTCATAATAGAAGTTAGTTCCATTTTCACCTGCAGTCAGGAGTACATATTGAACGTTCCCAATAGAACTTATCAGAGGCTCAACTTCAAGGTGGCTCCTATGCTTCTGTTGGAATTATTGACTAGTCTATTTATTTATAATTTTTGAAAACACACACACATACACACACACATACACACACACACACACACACACACACACACACACACACACACACACACACACACACACACACACACACACACACACACACACACACACACACACACACAAACACACGTACACACACATAGACGTACACACACACACACACACACACACACACACACACACACACACACACACACACACACACACACACACACACACACACACACACAAACACACGTACACACACATAGACGTACACACACACACACACACACACACACACACACACACACACACACACACACACACACAAACACACGTACACACACATAGACGTACACACACACACACATAGACGTACACACACACACACACACACACACACACACACACACACACACACACACACAGGTCAAGGCCAGCTTAGATATCATCTCGGGTCCTGAGACCTTTATGTGTTCTCCACTGACTGTTGGCCAGTACAAGTGTCAGGTGATTATGCCCTCTAATTAGTCTTAATTAATTGATAATTTTTTAATGAATTCATTACTAGCTAATGAACCAATTAGGTGTATACTCAAAAACTAAGTTTTATTAAGCTACTCTAGTTATTGTAAAAAATGTATTCATGTGTGATAAAGAACAGACGAAGGTTGCCTTGCACATCCATCGACAAATAAGTTTTTTTTTTAAATAATTTTTTTATAAATCTCAATAGATGAGTCATTCAAATTTTCTCTTCAACCTTTTGACTTTTCCACCCGAACCCTTTGTAACAGATCAAGCCGAGGAGGAGGGGGGTGGAGGAGGGACTAATCTACTTTGAGGCCCAAGCGTCTGAGTACTTATTGTTGTTGTTGTTGTTTTTTTTTGTCGTTTTTTTTTGTTCTTGTTGTTTTTGTTGTTGTTGTTTTTGTTTTTTTTTCTCCTTTTTTTTGCTGTTGTGGACATTATTTCAATTGTTGTATCAGATTTTTCTTCAATTTGTTCTTTCTTGAGGGGCCTCGAAACTCTACGGGGTTGATACCACTATAATCATGTTTGTATTGTATTGTATTTTATTTTTTCAAATTGTATTGTATTGTATTTTATCTTTTTAAATTTTATTGTATTGTATTGTATTTTATTGTAGTGTATTGTATTGTATTGTTTTTTATTTAATTGTTTTTTCATTGTATTGTATTACATTGTCCAACCTAACTATTTGTTTTGTGTCAATAGAGTTAAAACAAATCCTACTTCACCATCAGAAAATTAGATGAAGATGACGATGACAAAGAAGAGGAAGCAAGCAATAGAAAGAAAAGTGGAAAAAAAAGAAAAAAATTGCTCAGGCAGACCAAAGCATTTGCCTTGGAGGGTGTTTGTGATGGCGAGAAGGAGGTGCTGTGGAAGGAATTTAAAAGCTCTCAGCGATCAAACGACTCTACGACCAATAATAATAATAATAATAATAATAATAATAATAATAATAATAATAATAATAATAATAATAATAATAATAATAATAATAATAATAATAATAATAATAATAATAATAATAATAATAATAATAATAATAATAATAATAATAATAATAATAATAATAATAATAATAATAATAATGTAATAAAAGTTTCTAGCAATCATATAGTTTTCGCTGGGTTTTTTTATACTGGGAAGCATGACGACGATGGTGATGATGACGACGACAAGGACGTTGGTAGTGGTGACGACTATGATGATAAAGAATCTCATGGAAAAGTTCGGAGACCTAATGACAAACACAACAACGCCACTAAAAGCATCCAACAAACAATTACGACCCACGCTGGTTTCACCAACAACACCATTAACTACACAGCCAACAACACCACCAACAACACCACTAACAACAGAGCCAACAACACCACCCTTAACACCATAAGCAGCAACTTCACCAACAACACCACCATCAGCAACACCTACACTATCAACAACACACACTCTGTAAGCCGCCACATGCAACTGGTTCACACTCACAAATCGCCCAGTATAGGCATGTCTTCAGACCTGAGCTTCGTTTCTTCCTTTCACGACAAAGGATTTGAATCATTGATAGATACTCCAAAGGGACCCATTTCGACGCATACGTTGAGCTTCAAGGAGATCAAAAGTATAAAGAACACCTCCAGGATCGGTCCTTCAAGGTCCGAGAAGGATCAAGAGCTTTCGTCTCTGTCGAAAACCGTCACAAGCAGCCTCAAGTCAAACTTCCCCGAGATAGCCAAATCCGGCACAGTGATGAACAAACTACCTGGAAGAAGTATCTTCACAGCCAGAGAAGAAGAAAGTTTGATGGTCAGTCGAGCTTCTTCGGGGTCCTTGACCGTGTGGTTTGAAATCAGAGTTGTCACCAGCCCACAGCCTCCCTTCGATAGATTCGTCTTCGACGCCGTGGTCATGGTACGTTTGACGCCGCATTGAGTGGTAGTGGTAATTTCTTTCAGGTAATGGGTGCTGTTTGATTGCAATTGGGCTGATAAGTGTCAAATGAGATTTTCCTCATTTGAATTTATTTATTTACTAAACTTTCTTAATAACTTTTTATCTTATATTATTTCTTTGTTGAATTTTTTAGTTTCCAAAATTATTTTTTTTTAACTGTATTTATTTATTCATCTTTTTTCATTTTTTTTCTCCCAGGAAACAACAATAATCGACCTCATCTTCACCAACCAATCTGATCACAAGCTGGACCTTCTAGTTAGACTCGATCTCTTGTGTATAATGCACTAGTTGTAACTCTTTTGTGATTGTTCGTACTTTTATTATTGTTACTGTTGTCGTTGTTGTTGCGGTTAGTCGTACTTTTATTATTGTTACTGTTGTCGTTGTTGTTGCTGTTGTTCGTACTTTTATTATTGTTACTGTTGTCGTTGTTGTTGCTGTTGTTCGTTCTTTTATTGTTTTTGCGGTTGTTTTTGTCGTTGCTGTTCTCATTTTCATTGTTGTTCGTGTTGCTTTAGGCTGCTCTGAAACTATCGTCAGAAGCATGGAGTTAATTTCTACGTTTGGTGCCACAATATTTCTAAAAATCCGTAAAAATGGAGAAAATTTTTCAAATTTTCACAAGTTACTTATTCACAAATCTCTGTTGCTTGTTTGGCGCTTCATAAATTGGATTTATTAAGATTTTTCTATTTAAATTAGTGGTTGATAGCACTAGAAGTTAGACATCGTTGTACCGCTTGTAGTCTTATCATCTTTCATAAGTATTTGAAAATTCATCGTTTTAAAACTATCTTTCATGAAACTAGCTAGAAAGTTAGTGTTTTTTCTAACTTTTTAATTTTTTATGAAACATCAAAAAATTAATTTTGCAAAAACTTTAATTTTTTTTAATAACTTTTTTTGGTGGTCACAAAAACTCAATAATTGTTCCTCTTAATAATTTTTTAAATTTTTTTAACTTTTTTAAAAAACATTTTTATCAATAACTTCATCCTTCCGCCATCCATCCACCAGGTGGATATTTTCTGCCAAGACATGGAGGGGTTGGGCAGTGTTGAGGTGATGCCTAACTCTAATTTAACCTACCGCCTCTTCTTCAGACCCGCCAGTATCACCACAACTACCGGAAGGTTCGTGTGGAGGCCTGGGTAGTTTCGTTTTTTTTGTTGCTTTTTTTAGTTTTTTAATAATTTTTATAGTTTATTTTTGAAATTTGTAATAGTTTTTTTAAGTTATTTCTTTAGTTTTTTTTAATTTTTAATGGTTTTTTAGGTTTTTTTATAGTTTTTTTTTACATTTTTTATAGTTTTTTTTTGTTTTTTATGATATATTTTTTGATCATTCGTTTTATAGTTTCACTTCTGTTTTAGTTCAGTTTGGTTTTTCATTTTCTCTTCCACGAGCAGTTCATTTTAATCTAATCTAATCAAATCATTTGTATAGCGCTGATTACACACTGTTCAAAAGCGTTAGGTCAATGTCAATAAAGCCATAATATAGTTTCTGACACAATGATGCTGTAGTTTGAATCGTTCTTCAAACCATTGTATTTATTCTTCAGCATAAAAATTTTAAAATTAAAATTTTGACTTATAAATACTATGATGAGCGTGTGTTCATGACGTCAATACTGAAGCATGAGTTGCTTCCAGCATAGTGGTGTACAGCGATGAAACGGGGGAGTTTTGGTACGACCTTGAAATCAACGTGAGAGAAATACCCGTGAAAACGATGGAAAGAGTTCATTGCTACATTGGAAAGGAGGACTGGAAACAAGTGGATGGGTGGTTGTATGGTTGGTTGTATGGGTGGTTGTATGGGTGGTTGTATAAGTGGTTGTATGGGTGGTTGACTGAATGGTTGCAGGGTTGGTTGCATGAGTAAGTAAAAAATGGTTAAATAGAAACTAGTTTCAAGTCATACTCAGCTTTGGAACATCCACAAAATGTTCCATTCCAGATTACCTTGATGAACTCCACCAGCCACTCTTTCATTTTGACACCTTTTTCGACTCAACCACAACTCTTCGAGTAAACCTGGCTAAAATACCTACTTATCGTCTCTACTTAAATACTTCACATACCTACCTATCTAAGCTACCAACATATCTAAGCCACTTAAATATCTAATCCATCTATCTAGTTTGTTCACTTAACCCATCTATCTATCTGATTAACCTTATCTACAGAAATTGATAACAATGATATATTTATACAAAAAAAGCAGATACGCATGCAACAACCACATGGTAAAAAAAAACTAAGCACCAACCACAAAAAAGCCACAAACAACATTATCAAATCAACAACAAAAATACAACTGCAACAAGGCAACAGCAACAAAGCAACAACAACATGACAACATTAACAAAGCAACAACAACAACATAACAACATTAACAGAGCAACAACAATTAAACAACAAAACACAACACCCACAAACACCATCAAGCTGGAGGATAGAGAAGGAAGACGGCATATGGCTGCCGAAGGGTTCCGTCACCCACGTGAGCTACAACTTCGTGCCCAGATTGCTGGGAAATTACCACGCAACCATTGGCTTTTACAACGAGATGGTTGGTTGCGTTTGTTCACGAGCATCTGAAGGGTGTTAAAAAGGGCAGCTTGGAGATATATTCTTCGATCTGAAACTTCAAATACTTTTGCTAGGTAGGCAACTGGATGTTCGAAGTGGCTGGCTGTGGACTGGATCCAGCAGACGAGAAGAAAAAACCGGTCAAGTTTACAGCTCCTCTCGGCTCTTCATGCGAAAAAAAAATTCTCGTCTTTAACAGCGCTTTCGTCGCCTCTGTGGCTTTCGTTTCGCTCCACGACTCGTCTGACACCTCTGGTGACTTCTGCTTTGTTTTTTGTTTTTTTTGTTTGTTTTTTTCTTATCTGTTTCATTTATTGCAAATCCAAAAAAAAACATTTTGATTACCACTCTAACTAACTTTTCACATCTCCGAACCATTCTTCACCCGGAGTAACTTTCTCTATTTTTCATCTCTTGTCCACTCAAGACAACCAGGAGGACGAATACCACTGCGAAAATGGACAACCCGCCTTTACTTTCAGCTACAAGCCCACCACCTTTCCACAAGACGCCACCAACAACGACCAGTACTATGAGACTACTGTAGAAGCTAACCGTACGCTTACTGTAGAGGTAAGGTTTAATCCCAAGCGATATGGAACTTACGAAGGTTGGGCGTGTCATGTAAGACTGAGTAAGACTGATTGTACTAGTTGGTGTAGAGACCAACAAATCCCTGAGCTTCAGTGGATATTTCCATTATTGGGGAAGTGTTCTGACAATGGTGATGAAAGTGATAGTGGGGAAGATAATGAGAAAGAAGATGGAAAGAGAAGTTTTATTGCTGGTGTGGCTGTGAGTAATATGGAAATTCAGAAAGCCGATGATAGTTTTGATGACGTTGGCTGTGATGGTGAAAGAAGGATACCTTTACAAGTAGTTGTTAATGATGATGATGATGGTGGGAATAGTGAAGATGATGACGTTGGTGGGTTTCCTTCAAACAACAACAACAACAACAACAACAACAACAAAAACAATAACAAGAACAACCACAAAAAAACCATCAATAACCACAAAAACAACAATGGAAAAAACAACAACAACAACGGAAAAAACAACAGCAACAAAAACAAAAACAACGGTGGGATGACAAACGTGAGTGAGCTTGGTAATGTAAATTTTTCATTCGTCATTTATTTATTGTAGCTGATTATTCTTTGGTAGCATTCCATTTTCTTGCTTCTGTGAGCCTTACAACAATTTGGCGGCGAATTAATTAATTTAAAAACTAAGTTAACAAATTCAAGAAACAAATTAATTAGCTTAATAAATTTAATTTTAAAATAATTTTAATAATTTCAATAATGAGTGGTTGTTAATAAGCTCATAAGTAACTTTATAAATCTTCATTAAACTCAAAAACGTTCAATTAAATTAAATAGCTAAGACAAAGGGTTCAATTTATTTGTAGACTTGTTTTAATGATCATATTATCATTATAATTACGTGAAGGTTTGATCAACTCTCCAAGCACGCAAGAGAGATTCCCCTACAAGGACACAACACCCTGCCTACAGTGCCGCTAATGATTCTTTTCTGTTCCACTAATTAGGAACTTCAATCATTAATTATTCTCTTAATTAGCTCAGTTGAGTATTTGATTACTTAATTAGTGGAGTTTTTTTAATGAAAACACAAAAATAATTTTTTGTTTTTTTTTAATTTTTATAAAAAGATTTTATTCGATTTTTGCATTTTAACCTTTGATCAATTTGTTTCCGACATTTCCGAAACACGTCGATAAGTTTGCATGCTAACTTACAATTGTCGCTGATTTTTGCTCACAACCAAAGTTCACCCGGTTATTTCAAAAGCCAATATTCCTCTTGCATTTCATTTTTTAACTATTTATCATTATTCTCATCTTATTAATTTCATTTGCCTTTAAACATATTGCTAAAGAGCGCGTTATAAATGTCTTGATTAGATTTGATTAGATCCATTAAACTTTATTAAAAATTCATGTTGCAACCGACATAACTGTAGCTTAGAAGACCAACTTTCCTGTGCATTTTAGTTTTTATAAAAAATAGGTCAGACGTCAGTTCATCGTCCACTGGCCAACTTATGTCGCAAACTGCAGTACTGCTTGTGATTTTCTCATTTAATAAGTTTCCTACGATTATACCTTCTTGAGCTTTTGAGCCATTGCACTAGCCACACACGGGCTGATGCTTTATGAGTTATGGATAACTCATTTGAAACTCTACGGGTTAATGCCACTATAACAATATTCGTACTTGTATTTAAGAAAGTCAATTAAACTCTTTAACATTTACGTAACATTCAATCTCGTTTTTTGGTTTTTTCAAGAATAATTTTTTTGCGTGTTACGCCTTTGCAATAAAACGATGCTTTGTTTTTTTTATTTTTATTTTTGATATAACTGTTATTATTATTGTTATTATATTTCGCGTAAGCTGTAACCTAACTTTTTGTAGTTTGGTTTCTTCAAACTTTTGAAGTAAATTTCTTTAAGATTGTTCAAATTTCAAGAAAAGGAAAAGAAATTAAGTAATTAGGCAACGAGACATTGGAAATATACACTTTTATTCAAAAAAGCACAATTTCTGGGGCGTAGCGTATCACTAAAATAACAATCGGACACAAAGACATTAGACCGTATGAGATTAACATGGTTGGATCGACAGAAAATTAAATGTATAAAGTTTGTAACCTGTACTTATAAAAGAAAAATATAAAAAAATGACCGAAGAGTGAATTCATGTCAGAAAATTCATTAAAAAACTGTTTTAATGTTGGAGCAAAATGCGACTTTGCTTTTATAGAACACTGAAGTAGGTAAGAAGACATGAAGCTATGGAGACGAGAGTTGTATAACATACAAAGCGTAGAACAACAACATTCAAAAGTGTATTGTTGTTTGTGTATTACACGAGTTGGTGAGCTTGGGAGCAGAGTAGTTTGTTGTATATACTTATAATACTACACAGAGAGGAATATAAAGAACAGGAAGTAAAAAATGCCAACTAACTTCAATATTAATTTGAAAGCAAAGACCAAATTTGAGACAAAATTAATGCTTCTGAACAACGTACTCAGGCGCTATATAATTTTTTTATTATTTTCAATTATTGTTTTAAAGTGAGACGAGAAGATTGGCGGAGCAAAAAGAATGGCGTTGAATTGATCGAAGATTTAAACATGATTAGTGGAAATAATTAATTTTACCTTTAATAAATATGAATTTTATTATTATTATTATTATTTATTTTTATTATTATTATTGTTATTATTATTATTATTATTATTATTATTATTATTATTATTATTATTATTATTATTAAATACATTTAAAAGTAAATAAAAATAAAACCATTCGAATAATAAATTGGGCTCAAGAATCAAAACTAAATGAGAAATGACCAACCAACAAGCTAAAAGCGTGAAAAAAAATTATAAAATTGAAAAATTAAAAAAAGATTTTAAAAATAAAAATGAATCATTGAAAAGTTGAGATGTACGGACGCAATTACAAGACGACATATATAAATAATAATAATAATAATAATAATAATAATAATAATAATAATAATAATAATAATAATAATGATGATTATGATAATAATAACAATAATAAATATATAAAAAATAAATAATAAAAATAATAAAATAATAATACACTATTATTATTATTATTGACATATGACGTAAAGGTACATAGGCCATCAACATAAATGACTATCTTATTGAGAGGTTGCAAAATCGGAAAATAGATATACGTGAAAAAGCAATATGTAAAATGAGAAAAACTCGACAAACATTTTGAAATAAAAAAATATTTTTTTTATGTTGGAACTGAGTGCAAGAGTATAAAAACATACATAAAAAGTTTATAAAAATAAGATTATGAATTTAGTATGCAAAACTGAGAAGTATAAATCGATAAAAATGACTGAAAATATGTTTTGATTATACGAACCACACATACGAATGCCAAAAAAACTTTCAAAATTGAAAAATAAACAAATAAAATAAGGTTGATGATGTGAATTGATAAACAAGGCAGTACAGCTCGAAGGCCCGTGACATTGTGAAATGATAACCTGCTAAAAAAAATAATAAAAGTTTAAAAAATAATTTGAAAAATTTAAATCTTGAAGTCTTTTCGAGAAAAACAAAGTTTTTCCAAAGAATTCTTCAATAATGAAAAAAAGAATCGCTCCTTCTTATGCCTCATATACATCCGTGTAGTTCAATCATCACCCCATCTCTTGTTCTCACAAAGCCTGGATCAGTCTCAGACCTCAAATATCACACCTTCTCGTTTTACGCGAATCTCCTTATATCTTCATTATACAATCTTACGATCTTTTTGATTTTACATAAAAAACTCCCATTATGTATGGCTGAAATGGCTACTCAATCCATATATAAAATCTCCGCGCCGCCTGTCTCACCCCGTCACATGAGACTGACAGATCCCTGGTGAAAAGGAACCAGATCTGAGAAGGTTTGGTCTTCGTTGAGGTCCAAGTACAGAAAAGGTGTGATTGGCAAGGAGGCAGTCGAATAGAGAGGACAGTTGAGATGGCCACACGGAACATCCTTCCACAAATATCTCACGCCCACCACGTGATTGGTGCATGACGACACGTCAATCAAAATGGAGTGATCTGATTGGTGCACAAGCATTCTCGCCTCCACCCACTCTCTCCCTGGCGCGTATGACACTTTGGGAAAAGAAAAGGAACAGGAAAGAGATTGGTTCTCCGAACAACACACCTGTAGGATGTAAACAGAAGAGAATTAATTAATTTATTTTATAAGGTATTTATCCAGTTTTATATTTATTAAATTAATGCAAACATTTCAAATGTTTAATATTTTTAATCATTTAAAATGTAAGTAAAAAATTTCGACAGGATGTTTAACTATGAAAATAACGTGCTAAAGATGTTGAAGCGATGATGTCTCCAACAGACCTCAAAAGCTTTGGCGTCCGTCACATTCTTCTTCATCAGACCTTCTCCATTCCTCCCTTCAAACCTTATCTCTAGCATTCTAACTTTCCCCTTGTTATCACCATCGCTATCACCAACCTCATTACCCTCATCACTGTCAGCATCATCATTACCCTCATCACTGTCAGCATTATCATTATTCTTATCACTATTCTCTTCAGCCTTTTTATCACTTCCGTTCGGAGTGTCATCTCCCTTCTTAAATCTGTAACCCACAGGTAGAACCCTGTCGAACAAGGGACCCTTCACGTCGTAGAAACTGGACAAGATTCCATTAGAAAGTCTGGTTGCTATAACACTGGTCACGTGCTTTTGTGAGTGTGTTGATGAAGTTGTTGTGGGATTGTTGACCTTGACCTTACCGTTACTACCATTACTACTATTACTACCATTACTACCAATATTACTATTATTACTATTACTACCTTTACTAATTTTACTACTGTTACCCGTATTTGTGATAATATAATTATTATTATTAACGTTATTTTTATTATTGCCATTAACTCTATTACTGCTAGTGGCATTTTTATTGGTGCTCTCAAACACGAGGTTCGCCGTAGAAACGTTGGCTCCTTGGAGCTTTTTGCTGCTGACCAGGTCGATGGTGGGGATGTAGATGGCGGAGGGGTGGAGGTTGTTGGGTAGAAAACCATAGTTGTTGGTCTGCTTCCAACGCAGGTCTGCGTAGTTGTAGGTGTACTTGCTGTTGGAGAGGTCTGGTGGAGCCAGCTGCGGGGAAGGATGGTTGTGTGGAGTTGGATTGGATGGGTCGTGTGGGGTTGGATAGATGGGTGGTTGTGTGGGGTTGGATAGATGGGTGGTTGTGTGGGGTTGGATAGATGGGTGGTTGATTGGTGTTTAAATAAGTTCAAGTCGACTCATTGATTGAAGTAATCCAAAATGATGTATTGATAAGAGTAGTTCGAGTTGTTATATAGAATGAAATAGTTCAAATCAGATACACTTTTCAAATGATTTTTTCAAGAATTGATTGATTAAATCAGATTGAAATATTTTGTATGTAAGTCGAAGTTCTATTCAATGATGATCAACAATGATGATGATGATGATGATGATGATGGTGATGATGATGATGATGATGATGGTGATGATGATGATGATGATGATGAGGATGATGATGATGATGATGATAATGATGATGATGATGATGATAATGATGATGATGATGATGATGATAATGATGATGATGATGATGATGATGATAATGATGATGATGATGATGGTGATGATGATGATGATGATGATGATGATGATGATGATGATGATGATAATGATGATGATGATGATGATGATGATGATGGCCTATATTGAAATATTAGTCAAAACACAGATGTTTTGATTTCGTTATAACTAAAAAATATTGAAACAAAAAATAAAAGATTTGCTTAGAAAGTGATCTTCTTAATTGAGCATCCGATCTAATCTAACCAAATCATTTGTATAGCGCTGATTCCATACTGTTCGGGAGCGCTCTGCTACCATCCGCTTGAACAACAAAGTTTTAAATGCTTTACGAAAAGAAAGTAGTATGCTGACAATGCAACAGGAGAAGCAAGCAACCTGAATGACGGCGATGGGGTAGTGTTTGAAGACATGCTTGTGGTGGGAGGTCCACTGGTGGAGAAGTCGGTGCATGGAACAGTTGTAACTCCTGGGATTGTGCTTGGCGTCTGCAAGGCCTGGCGGAGGGAAGTCGTGTGTTTGGAAAAGAAGAACTATACGTTGAAAACAAAAAATAACTTTGAATTATAAAAGTTGGAAACTTCTGAATAAAAATATAAAATGGACAACTTATATAACAATAATAATAATAATAATAATCACAATAATAAAATCAATTTGTAAAGCGCCAAGACAAGCGACTGAGGCGCAAGCAAGCAGTTGAAAATAATATGCATGTAGAGAAAATACAAAATACAGAAAAAAATTCACGAAGCTTGAATATCAAAAATTAACGGAATAGGAAAAAAATATTGATCGATAGAAGCTTCTGAGATTACCTTGGTACCACACCATGCCCCTGGAAGGGAAGTCGAGGAGGGGGTGAAGCATGGTGTTCCATATTTGAGCCTTCCTATGGAAGTAACCAGTTTTTATTTTAATTTTTTTTTCATTTTAGTTATTCAGTTTTTTTTGATAAATAAGAAAATATAATTTCTATTTTTACATCAAAATTTATCGTTTCAAACCATCGTTACTCCCACTATTATTGTTTTTATAATAGAACGATTACACAGCCTTCAGCAACAAAACAAACGGATCAAAGCATAGTTAATTTAAAAGAAAACTCAACAAAATAAATTTAAAAAAACAAAAAACCAAGCTGAAGAAATTAACGGTTTCAAAACTCTTCGGGGTTTAATTTCACTACAGTAGTAATGTCACTACAATAGTAATGTCACTACAGTAGTAATGTCACTACAATAGTAATGTCACTACAATAGTAATGTCACTACAGTAGTAATGTCACTACAATAGTAATGTCACTACAGTAGTAATGTCACTACAATAGTAATGTCACTACAGTAGTAATGTCACTACAGTAGTAATGTCACTACAGTAGTAATGTCACTACAATAGTAATGTCATTACAATAGTAATGTCACTACAGTAGTAATGTCACTACAGTAGTAATGTCACTACAATAGTAATGTCACTACAGTAGTAATGTCACTACAGTAGTAATGTCACTACAGTAGTAATGTCATTACAATAGTAATGTCACTACAGTAATAATGTCACTACAGTAGTAATGTCACTACAATAGTAATGTCACTACAGTAGTAATGTCACTACAATAATAACGTCATTACAGTAGTAATGTCACTACAATAGTAATGTCACTACAATAGTAATGTCACTACAGTAGTAATGTCACTACAATAGTAATGTCACTACAATAGTAATGTCACTACAATAGTAATGTCACTACAGTAGTAATGTCACTACAGTAGTAATGTCACTACAGTAGTAATGTCACTACAATAGTAACGTCACTACAGTAGTAATGTCACTACAGTAGTAATGTCACTACAATAGTAATGTCACTACAGTAGTAATGTCACTACAATAGTAATGTCACTACAATAGTAATGTCACTACAGTAGTAATGTCACTACAGTAGTAATGTCACTACAATAGTAATGTCACTACAGTAGTAATGTCACTACAATAATAACGTCATTACAGTAGTAATGTCACTACAATAGTAATGTCACTACAATAGTAATGTCACTACAATAGTAACGTCACTACTGTATTAATGTCACTAATCTATTAATGTCACTACACTAGGCGTTTGTATTGCAAGAGTACCTGTACTCATGGGTGAGTTGGCAGTCTTCTCCGGTGGCAGGAGCACCTCCAGGCATCCACTGTTCAATGGAGGAGTGAGGGTACACAGCAGACACCAGACCGATGGTTCTGTTCAACCTCTTCTGCAGGTGCTTCGCCATGTGCAAGCAGATGGAGGGCGTTTGCATAGAAATATCTGATGGGAGATGAGCTTTAATGTTGAATTAACACCGACACAATTTGAGATGTTTCAAATTTGAAGTTTTTAATGCTCGTTTCGTAATTTTTGAACTCAAAACTGGGTAAACATGGTTTTATTAAGATCTGTCTGTTGCTTTGAGGCTGGCCGCCGTGGTCTTGGGATTTTTTTCAAGTGTTTGAGTGCAAAGATCAATTTCGTTTCTCGACTGGGCATATAATTGAAAACAGGAAGAAAAGGTTTTTAAACTGTTAAAACGGAAGGCAAAGATTGTTGTTGTTTTCTTTTGCGCTTCAGTTGCTTGTCTTGGCGCTTTAAAGGTAATAAGTTCGAGTCTTGGTAGATGCTTAGTTGCAAGAGTTAGGTTATATAGCCTTATCTATGGCTCTCTTAACGATGCAATTAGGAATTTTTATGAAATAATCTTTCATCATTCATCTTCATAATCGTCTTCTAAAAAACTCTGAGCTTCCAGTCAGTTTAGAACAAGGTTATTTTGGAGCGTTGAATAATGCATGCTATAAAACGCCTTGAATTGAAGTTATTTAAGGTGAAAAAAAAACTTGACAAAGTTAGCCATTGATAAGTTCGTTAAATCAAATCGGAACAAACTCCATTGAAGAACTCTTTTCCTTCTATTCCATCGAATGATAAAAGGTTAAGAGAATATCCCAACAATCAGTACAGGCCCACCAGGGCACCATTCTTATCTAATCTGATCATTTATATAGCGCTGATTTCGCACTGTTCAAGAGCGTTCTGCTAAGAACTGTTTAGCCAACCTCTAACGAGCTTGCTCCATTGGTGTTTGAGGTTATTGACGTTGAACCAAGGCAGATCGGACTGGGAAGGATTGAGAGAGAAGAGTCTTATGTGGTTGTTGAGGATTTTGTTCTTGTGTTTGTTGTGGTTGTTGTGTTTGCTGTTCTTGGCGGTGAAAACGTAGTTTCTGGTCGAAAAATTCGGAATCTGGAAAAATAAATCGGAAGTTTTTGAGGTTATTTTTTGAAATGAATTTCTAATGTTATTTTTCAATGAATTCCTGTTATAAATCATATAATTTTTAACTTTAGCCATTCATCGAATTTTTAAGCCTGTTATGTTTCACTTATTCACTTGATGTATTTTTAAAAAATCACAGTGTTTTTGAAAAATAACCCAATCCCAAAATCCAATTATTCTTATCAATCAGATAAGACTGGCTGTAAATAATTAAAAATAAGATCTTATTCAAACAATTTTTCAAATCTGGTGCATTCTTCCATGAAGTGAGATAATTCAAGTCAGAGTGGAAGCAATGAACCGAAGCAGGGAGAAAACCATCAGACCAACCTTCATTGCAGGAAATTCAAGGTTTTCATCTCCAGCACACAGCCACACATCCCCAAACAGCACATCCCTGATTCTTATTTGATTCTTTGGTTCAGGAACGCCTGCTTTGTCTTCTATGGTGGCGATGATTTCGTAAGAATGGCGGTTGGTGGGTGGCATAGGATCCAAAACCACTGACCACGTCTGGCCTGCCGCTGTTCGATAAGTAAAGAAATGAATGAATGAATAAATGGATGAATGAATGAATGGATGAATGAATGAATGGATGAATGCATGAATGGATGGATGAATGAATGAATGGATGAATGAATGAATGGATGAATGAATGGATGAATGAATGAATGGATAAATGAATAAAAACGAATGAATAATTGAATGAACATATAAGTTGATGAAAAAATGGGTGAATGAATTAATGAATTTAATTTTTAGAGCTTCGAGACAAACGACAGAAACACAAACTGCCCTACGCGAATTTTTGATTTTTATTTCACTTTTATTCACTCTCAGAACTTCATATTCATCATAGAAATAATTTTGAAATTTCAAATCATTACAAGTTTAATTGTAAGAAAAATATCACACCTTTATCTTGAACGATTCCTTCATGGACGATATCACCACCTTTACCATCCATCCTCCTCATCACCACCTTGACTGTAACGTTGTTTTCAGAGGTTGAAGCAAACCCCCAAACGACTGGCCTGTTAAAGTGGTTTGAAGAAATCTGTCTGTACTCCTAATCTAACCTAATTTGATTTAATCATATCCAATCTAATATAATTTAACCTAATCCAATCAAATCTAATTTAATTTAATCCAATCTTATGTAATTTAATCAAATCTAATCTAATCTGAGTTTGTATAGCGCTGGTTTATGATTTTCATAAACGCTTATATGGATTAATAGCGGATTAGGCTTTGAAGGCGGAGAAACTTCATTGAAAATAAACTAATGTCAACACTCCACTATTCATAAGAGCTTTCATATGTTGTGGTGAGGGTTGAGATTGGTCTTCAAATCAGGGTTCATGATGAGAGTGGAGTTAGTCTTTGTATACAGATTTGTATGAGTCTTTACAAGGTAAAAGATTAGAGTGAATGAGTCAGTACTTGGCAGGTGTTGCTTGCAGAACCATGTGGTCCGAGAAGATGTGGGCAAACCTGAAGTGGCCTGGCACATGGTCTGGTGGTAGAATATATAACTAATAGTTAATGGGGAATAATAATTAGTGGGGAATAATAAATATTGGGGAATAATAATTATTAGGAAAGAATGCTTGTTAGGAAATTATAGCTGTTGTGAAAATAATTCATTATGAAGATCATTGCTATTTTGAAAATCAACTAAAAACCATGGAGTTGAAAATGACTTGTTTTTTAAGCATGTTAGTGTTCAGTAGCAATATTTTGTTGAAACAATTATTGAAAAATCTTTAACGTAATTGTTAAACATTTTTTAAATCGTATAATGATGGATTTTTTTCGTTTTTTTCGATATGTTGAAAAATCCCACTCAACTACCCAAGCATGCAGGTGTGTAACCCTGCAATTAAGGCCACCGTGACAAAACAGGTTTTTTAATACGAAATTTACACTTTTAGTGTATTTGTCAAAATAACCTAATTTTAAAACATTTTGCGCTAAATCAGTCGTTTTTAATTTATTCAGACTAAAAGTGGAAAAATTTTTGCATTGATGGTGGCAGTCATGGTGTGAATCAATACAGACGCCATGAACCTTAACTTTTAGAAAATCCAATAAAATAATAAAAAATTAAAGTAATATTTATTTAAAATAAAAGCCAAATAAAAGTTGAAAACGAACCGTTGAAGGTGTGTACGAAGATCACGGCCACAGCGGCGATCACCATGAGCAGGAGCACAATGAGACCTATGACGAGGCACTTGGCGTCAAAGCTTCTCTTGCTCTTGAGGTCAGCTTCGCTGCTGCTGTCCTTTTTGTCGACATCTTCCTTTTTGGCTCCTCTGTCGTCCAAAATAACTATGGTGTCCGCCGTATCACCGTTTCGTTCCTTTGCCTTCAGCGGTTTCAGTTCGTGGTTGTCGCCGTTGTGGGTCTTGTTCCCTTCGAGTTTAGCCGCGTCGTCTTTTGCTTTTTCGATCTTTGAAGGCTCTTCCAGCAAAGCCTTGTCCGAAGAACCGTCCTCGAAGCCGTTCGATCTTTTTTCGACTTCTTGAGGCAGCTCTTTATTCTCCAAACTCATTGCGAAAGAACAGATAAAAATCCTATCTCAAAAACAAAGTTACCAAAAACACACAGCCTTATCTTATAACCTCATTAATACACTAAACCAACTCTAATCCAGACTACTTTCATCAAGATCGGACAAAGAAACAAGGGCATCAAACAAAAGGAACTCGAACCAGGCGCTATTATATACAACGCATATAACTATGGGCTCTTATTGCTTGGTAAGTATACATATCTTCATAGTCCTATGCATCTTATAAGGCACATTAGCATAATAAGAGTGGTTTCTGGTCGTAATGATCTTGAATTTTATGTCATTAAGAGACAATCAAATATAGTCGAAAAACACTAAAAATCCACAATTGGAAGCTGTTTTGTAGAAGGGGTAACGAGAGTGATGGCTTGAATGAAATATTCAGGTTAATTTCGGCATAGCTCAAGACAACAAAAGCAATTATCTAAGGGCGCATTGTGGGTTACAGCGGGCGGTGATATGGCATACCAGTTGAGTGTTCTTAAAGTGTCTCATGGCCTAGTGCAACTGCAATGCAACTTTCGAACATTAACTTCCTCAATGGCTAGTCAAGTTCATACGTCTGGTAAGATAGTAGCAGAAGTAGTAGTAGTAGTAGTAGTAGTAGTAGTAGTAGTAGTAGTAGTAGTAGTAGTAGTAGTAGTAGTAGTAGTAGTAGTAGTAGTAGTAGTAGTAGTAGTAGTAGTAGTAGTAGTAGTAGTAGTAGTAGTAGTAGTAGTAGTAGTAGTAGTAGTAGTAGTAGTAGTAGTAGTAGTAGTAGTAGTAGTAGTAGTAGTAGTAGTAGTAGTAGTAGTAGTAGTAGTAGTAGTAGTAGTAGTAGTAGTAGTAGTAGTAGTGGTAGTAGTAGTAGTAGTAGTAGTAGTAGTAGTAGTAGTAGTAGTAGTAGTAGTAGTAGTAGTTGTAGTAGAGAGTAATAATATTACTCTTATTTTTATTGTTTTTCAACTTCATGATTCTTATAATTTAAAGTAATATTGATAGACGCTCTAATAAGTACGATAGTCTAGTTGTTAACTAGAACAACATTTCAAATCTTCTCATTTAACCTTTTATCATTGTTAATATCTCTATCATCCTGGGGCTAATGAGCACCTATTGAAAACAACAGGAAACTTAGTGAAACAAACTCACTCGAATTACACCGGATTACTGGCGATGTATGAGAACGTCGCCAGGTGGATCAAAATGGTGAGGGAGTCCTCATTTGCCTATAGTGAGAAAACAATTTATAATAATTAAATAAGAATGATTATTTCGATATAATAATATTATTTATAAAATGAATAATTTAATTTATAATAGTAAATAATTAAGATTATAATATTTAATAAAGCAGTATACAATACCAGAATAACATTCCATTACAATAGTATGTACTATGGTTGGCTGATGAAAACTTTCATGAGGAGCTCTCTGGTGAGTGAAGTGAGTCCTTAATTGCTTGTTGCCCGCTCGGACCAAGTACTTAAAATGCTTGAGCAGAAGCTTGGGTCGTTGTTGGGGTTATTATTGTTGCTAAGGGCTTTATTGTTGTCAAAACTTTTGTTGGGTTTTTTTTATTATTGTCAGAATTTTGTGTGGTTAGGATTTGTTGTCGTTGGGGGTTGTTGTTATTTTTTATTGTTTTTTGTTGATGTTAGAGTTTTTGTTGTTGAGGTTATTGTTAAATTGTTGTTTTGGTCGAGGTTTTTGTTGATTTTGTTGTTGATCTTGTTGTTGTTGTTGTTGTTGTTGTTGTTGTTGATACTGTTGAGAATATTGTTTAGTTGTTATTGTTATTGTTGGAGTTATTTTTCAGTTGTTATTGTTGATGTTATTGTTGTTGAAGTAATTGTTTTGTTGTTATCGTTGATGTTGTCGAGGTTATTGTTTATTTGTTTGTTGTCGTCGTCGTCATTGTTTCTATTGTTGTTTTTGTTGTTGTTGTTGTTGTTGTTGTTGTTGTTGTTGTTGTTGTTGTTGTTGTTGTTGTTGTTATATGGCTTGTTTATTCACAGCAACAGCGTGTCAATGAGAGAAATAGGAAAGTTAAGACTTAAAAGTCGTTGAAACAAACATAAATACTTTTTGATGTTCGAAAGTTGGAAATAATGCCAATAACCTGATAAATAAAAAATAAATTTAATTTAATTTAATTTAAAAACTGACTTTAATTAATTGCTGAATATTTATAGTTAATATTTATTTAAATACTTTAAAAACAGCTAAAGTTACACAATTGAACGAAAAGAAAAGAATTCAAAATGTTACAACAAAATCAATAAAGGCACTTACTAAGATTATTGTTTTTAATATGATTTTTATTTTTATTTTTCAATTATTTTTATTAGAATTTTTTTATAATCTCTTTATAATCAAAAGTAAATCAATAGATGAAACAAAAAGGTACAAATGAAAGAAGGATGGGTGGATGGACGGATAGATGAATGGATTTATGGGCGAATGGGTGGATGGATGGATGGATGGATGGTTAACTGGATGGGTGAATGGATGGATGGGTGGGTGGATAGATGGATGAATGGATGAGTAGTTAGATGGATAGGTAGATGGATAGAAGAATGAAAAAATGACTATAAAGACGGTTTGATATAAGGATGAATGAAAAGAAGAAAGAGTAAAATATGGATAAGTAGATGGATGCAGAACGAGAGTACAAAGAAGAAAGTATGTGTCAGCATGAGTGTTTGTGTGTGTATTTGTGTGTGTGAGTGTGTGTGTTTGTGTGCGTGAATGTTTGTGTGCATTTGTACCTTCAACATGTGTCCGCGTCCATCAATGTTTCATTACATCTTCTGAACTTTATTCTTTTGTTATTTTCACTATTTTTCAATTATTAAGTTTTATTTATACTCAGAATTTTATTAATTTAGTTATTTATTTATTTATTTATCTATTTATTTATTTATTTATTTATTTATTTGTATATTTTTCGTTTATATCTTGTTAAAATAAGTATGTAAGTATTTTTTACTTTTACGACCATTTTTTTCTTTCATGTTTAAAGTCAATTTTCTAAATATTAAGTTTTTAAAGTTCAAAAAAAATTGAAACATATTTTTTTATTGCCTTGTACCACTGAACCACACATATATATTTTTTTTCTTTTTTTTTTAATTTTTCAATATTTTTCTAACATAATTTTTCAACTTTTTGAAATATTTTTTTCATTCAATTTTTTTGTCTTATTTAAACTATATAACAAAATTCTCATTTTTTTAAATATTGAAAAAATGTAAATTCTCATATTTTTTTATTAAAAAATTGAAAATAAATTTTTATATTAAAAAAATTATTTTAAACAAATTCTCGTCTTTTTTAAAATACATTAATTTGAATAAATTTTTATTTTTTTATAAAATTTATTTATTTTTAAATTCTAATAGTTTTTCATTTGTTCATTGACCAACGGTTCGAAAGGTTTCGTTGCCTTACTACAATTACGAACGAACATAAGAGCGCCTATACTGCAACTTACTACAATTACGAACGAACATAAAAGCGCCTATACTGCAACTTACTACAATTACGAACGAACATAAGAGCGCCTATACTGCAACTTACTACAATTACGAACGAACATAAGAGCGCCTATACTGCAACTTACTACAATTACGAACGAACATAAGGACGCTTATACTGCTCCGACCTCCTTTCCCACTCCCTACAAAAGCAAACAGAGCAGTGTAAACTCTATGACGTATCGATCCAATTGATTCAACCAAATGGAAAGTTCCCTCAGCTTTTAATATATTTAAAATAATCAATAAAAACATAATAAAATTCAATTTTTACAATAACACTAAAAAATAATAACATGATAAAATTAAATTTTTATAATAATAATAATAATAATAATAATAATAATAATAATAATAATAATAATAATAATAATAATAATAATAATAATAATAATAATAATAATAATAATAATAATAATAATAATAATAATAATAATAACATAATGAAAAAATAAATAGTTTTAATCGTTATTTTCGTTATCATACTCATCATAACACTAATAATAATAAGATAACCTTTATCAATAATAAAATAATACTATTCAAAAACAGTATAACAGTAGCAATTAACGACATAATCATAAAAATACCCAAAAGCATTATTATGGTACTTATTAACAACAATAATAATAATAATAATAATCTATTGGGTTGGTTTGGATAACCTAAGCTAGAAAGAAAGATTGTTTGATGTATGCTAGGGTAATAGCCTTAATGCCGAAACACCCGAATGACTAATAGGATGTATACAGGAGCAAATGGATGAACAAAGATTGGAAAATCTACTTGTTAGAAGAATATATTTGAAGTCATTCTGCTCTGTTACTTTTTTAAGGGTGAAATCATAAGTCCTATGTTAGTGGGAGTTGGGATGATGATGATGATGATGATGATGATGAAGATGATGATGATGATGATGATGATGATGATGATGATGATGATGATGATGATGATGATGATGATGATAATGATGATGATGATGATGATGATGATGATGATGATGATGATGATGATGATGATGATGATGATGATGATGATGATGATGATGATGATGATGATGATGATGATGATGATGATGATGATGATGATGATGATGATGATGATGATGATGATGATGATAATGATGATGATGATGATGAATACTAATGTTATTATTATTGTTATTGAAAATAATAAAACTAACATTGGTAATAAATGGTGTTGAAGCAGTAAAAGTAATGGTGCAGTACTAGTTGTAGTAATAGTATGAGTACTTAAGAGTACTTCAGTGGTGCAAACAACAGTACATCTCAATTTCTGGGTCACTCTTTGTATCTTTCTCACGCCAATTCTTTCAAAGAATAGTAGAAATAAAAATAAAAAGATTGATAATAACTATAATAAATTACATTTCCCAAGCGCCAAAAAAGCCTATGAGAATCAAAGGTACGAACCAACAACAACAACAACAACAACAACAACAACAACAACAACAACAACAACAACATCAACAACAATAACAACAACATCCATCATCACTGAAGCTCTCCATGATCAAATGCTCCAATCTCTGACCGTAGTAGGACTGGTAACAAAGCTAGCGCTTGTATGATGCGGTTGTGTTATGCAAATGTGATTGTTTGAAAGAAGAAAATGATTTATTGTATTCAAAGACTATAAAAAGATTAGTTAGAAAAAAAAATCTTTGAAAAAAAAATTTAGAAAGTTTTTTTTGAAGCAAAACTGCGAAAAAAAAACTAAAAAAAACAGCGAAAAATATTTAAATGAGAATATTCGAGAAGATAAAAAACGAGTAAAGAAGAATAGGACCTTTCCATGACTCAATACAATGCATAAACCACAATTGGGGGGGGGGGGGGGGGTGGAGTGACGAGTGGAAGCTATCAGTTCTCGATACCTTGAAAAGTAAGGGATTGAAACTCATGCTCACAATAAATAAAGATTTATTTAAGGGATGATTGAAGTTTAACTTATTTGCTATTTTAAGTTATATCATATTTTGACTAGGTTATATTATTTAATATACATTTTACTGATAATTTCCAAGACTCTCCAGTTATTATTATTGTCATTTAATAAAAGTTAATAATAGAATTTTTATATACTAATACAATTATTAATAATTATTAACCCTTAAATTCCATTAATTAGTGAAAAATGAATTTTAAATTTGTTTCTGAAGTTTAAAGAAAAAATTCACTGGATGGCGAGTGTTAATTAAGGAGATCATTTGGAGGTCCTTATCTTCTCTGCACTCGCCCAAACATCTTTCATCCTCACACAACTTCCCCGACGATAATAACAACATTCATAATTAACAGTAATTTTAGTTATCAATTAAAAAATAATATACAATATAACCCCATTAACGACGGTCTAGTTTGTATTAATTCATTCACTTCCCCAATCAAGCGATCTTTCGTTTTATAATTTTATTAAATTAATTTAAAGTATAAATAGTTTAACTCATTTCAAGTGATAAAGACTCAATACTATGATCAATTCCTATTTTGATGAATGATAAACCATTTTATGACCACCTCAGCAAAGCATTATCCTCTCTAATGTGATGCTGATGTTGGTACCAGCGACACCATGAATGTTTGTGAGGAAGAATTAGAGTTAATTAGGAACCACTTCTGATCTTTTCGTTGTGTTTTCTATAAAATTTTATGTTGTTTTTTTAAAATTTCCAAACTTTAACTCTACACATAGGATACTTTCTGAACGCAAATTAAAAAGCTTTTCTATTGTAAATGTTTTTATTTCAACTTGATGAACAACTTGATAAAAACTTTGAGATAATATCTTGAGAATTTGAGATTCATGGTCACAATACAAAAAAATGAGGAGGAAGAAGAGGAGAAAGAGGAAGAGGAAAAGAAGAAATAAGAGGAAGAGGAAGAAGAAAAGGAGGAAAAGGAGGAGGAGGAGGAGGAGGAGAAGGAGGAGGAGGAGGAGGAGGAGGAGGAGGAGGAGGAGGAGGAGAAGGAGGAGGAGAAGGAGGAGGAGGAGGAGGAGGAGGAGGAGGAGGAGGAGGAGGAGGAGGAGGAGGAGGAGGAGGAGGAGAAGGAGGAGGAGGAGGAGGAGGAGGAGGAGGAGGAGGAGGAGGAGGAGGAGGAGGAGGAGGAGAAGGAGGAAGAGGAGGAGGAGAAGGAGGAGGGGTTTCATGAAATTGTTTCAAAAGTGATAAATTTTGCAGAAGGTGTAACCCGATTCGTGAGGGCAGGCCACAAACACAGCATGAAAGTAACACTTTTGAGTGCATTCAGCGAGCTCCGCACTGCTCCTCCCTAAGAGATTCATCATCCGTGTGTGCTCTTGAAGGCTTCAAAACATTCGGATTCTCGCCACTTTTATAACAACTTAGGACCACGGCTGACTGCTTTATTTTAGTTTTTTAATTTTTAATTTTAATTTTTTTAATTTCACCGTTGAGGATTTTTGTTGACTTATTAAAAAAATAAAATAAAAAATAATTGAGTTAAATTAACTGCCGAAGGTAGTAAGAAACACCAAATGTTCCAAGTGTAACAACGTTCAACGTTGCTGTGATGTTTCTATTCGACCAAAGGTTTTATAAAGTTTGGTAGAGATATGGTTTGACGCCGGGAGGTTGGTGAATGACCGTGAATACGGCATCTGGTCTTAGTTGTCAATGAAATAGGTTTTCGGAGAGTGGAATTGAAGAATACAAGCTCTGGGAAAGGATATAAAGATGGCTGGTTGGAATGTGAAAGTTGGGTGTGAAGCTGTTATATATATAGAAGCTTGAAGATAGATGGAAATAATGAGCTAGTCCAGGAACATAGCAGGCGCTATGGGAAGTTTAATTGGGCTAGGATAGAATATGATAAACTTAAAAAACAACTGGATTTAAAAAATAATAAGGTTAAAAGTTATATAAAAAAACGAAGGTTGAATGAACCTTTATTTATTTATATTATTTCCCTGACGAAATGAAATGGTTTTCAAATTTTTGAAAAAATAATTGAGTAAGTTGAAAAATTTTTTAAATGAAGCCGTTAATGGTGCAAAAGTTGTCGGTGCTTAACAATGTTGACAATGTTAACTCAAAGGTACATTTATCAATAGAGAAAATAGCTGAGAAATTTGCCATTTTATGAGATCTTCGTTAAAAAAAACTAAAAAAATTAAAAATTTTATCTAAAAAATAAAATTCTATCTAAAAAATAAAATTTTAAACATAAAATTTTAAATTGTCTACGAAAAAAAACTTAAAGAGAAGTAAATGAAACGAGCGGACAGAACAGTCACACAAACTGCATCACGACCGGAGGAGATGTGCTTTAAATAATTACTTTTCGACATCCCAGATCAATTCGAAATTATCAAAATTTTTAACATTTTTTTATATTTTGAAATATTTATTTTTGACTATGAAAAAAACACGTGAAAAGGAAGCTAAAAATCTTTGTACCTATCTATCGGTTCTTGGTCCTATGATTGTGAGGTTGTGTAAAAGTGAAAAAAGAACGAAGTTTGGAATATCAATACCTAATCAATACTGTGTATGAAGGGGAAAATTAATATTTTCAGTTGCATGTAAATTCACAAGGTTATTGAAAATAGCTTGAACTCCAAAACTCCATATCATCTGATATTCTCTTCATTGGTGAACTTTGTAAATTATGAAAACATGACTGCTGTAAAGAAAAATGTGAATGTGAAATTGACTGGTCAGATAGTAGATGGTTCGTTTACAACATTTTTATTTTTTTTTCTAACTTAACTCAGAATTTGTACCTTCAGTTTCACTTAATGTTACAAACTATCGTTTTATTCTACCATTTTATAACAATCTACAATGTTTTTTTTAATATTGCACTCTTTCTTAAATTTCATATTAATAATAATCAAGAAAATAACTCATATCGTTATTGTTTCAACCATTCAATAACTTCTTCATTCCTCACTCCTTCAATAAGTCCTATCTCAACCTCATCAATCATTTCCAATAGAAATAGCCCTATCCTTGGTGGGTAGTGCCAATGACAAGGATGAGGAAGTCAGACTGGTGGTGGTAGAGTCTATCATCCAATTTGGTGTTGAGAAACCAAACCTTGTTCTGTCAGCTCTTGTCTATTCTCTGCACAAAGACCCTAAGGTCTTTGAAAATTCTCAATCTTCAAACCAAAAATATAATGAAAACAAAAAATATATAAAACATATCTTTTTTGCTATGTTGTGACTGTTTAGCAGGCATTTCAATACAATGCATAAAAATAAACAATGCACAAAACTAAACAATGCAATAAAAATATACAATGAAATAAAATTGAAACTATTCTCATAGTGGGATTAACCCCAAGTTTAATCCATAAGTTAACCCTGAAGAATATTAAATCCACCATGAAATAAATAATAATAATACTATTTCAAGGTAATCTAATTTACGAAATGCCAAGGCAAACAACTGAGACACCTCTTTAAGCTTTTTGTCTTTTTACAACAACAACCATAATAATTTTTGGCGCTTTAGGTGCTTGTCTTGGCCATTTATAATTAAGATTTAATATTTATTAGTTAATAAAATGGAAGTAGAATCTCTTAAATTGAATTAAAAAATATTAAATTGAATTAAAAAATATTAAATTGAATTAAAAGTTATTAAATTAAATCAAAAGTTATTAAATTAAATCAAAAATTGTTTAATTAAATTACAATTCATTAAATTAAATTACAATTTTGTCAAATCTCCATCATTCTTTCCATCTACAGCTGTCACAGGCCCACAAGACTACACTGCTGGCATGCATGGAGAAGGTAGTGGAAGGTGGCCTACAGGATATAACTGAGGATGTGGCCGTGATGGTTATCCAGCAAGTCTTCATCGAAATCACCCAGTCCAAGGTTGTCTTTTTGAGAAGAATTACGTGGCAGAACTGAACTGTATATAAAATATTTTTCTATGAAATAATTTTTATAAGTTATCTGAAATTTCTGGTAGTTTTAATAAATAAAAATCAAGCACTAGAGAAAAAAAACTTTTGAATAATTAGAAAATTATTATATAAATTATTGAATTTAGTTTCATAACTAATAATAATAATAATAATAATAATAATAATAATAATAATAATAATAATAATAATAATAATAATAATAATAATAATAATAATAATAATAATAATAATAATAATAATAATAATAATAATAATAATAATAATAATAATAATAATAATAATAATAATAGTAGTAGTAGTAGTAATAATAATAACAATAATAATAATAATAATAATAATAATAATAATACTAATAATAATTAATAATGACAACAAAAACAATAATAATGGTAATAATAATAATTGTTATAAATAATATATTTTCAATATCCATTAAAGCCACAAAACAACCTCAAGTCCAATTGAAGGTTCACAGCTTAACTCTTATATATCTCATTTGTGAAGCGCCAAAGCAGCAACTGAAGATGTCAAGCAGACTTCTGACACCTTGAAAACTGAAAAGGAAATCGCTGTGGAACGCATAGCTGACCTTGAGCGATAAAAATCTATAAAACCTTTTCCATTACAATTTAAACTCATTTTTCCCATTACAATTAAAATTAACTTTTCCCATCACAACTTAAATTCACTTTTCCATTGAAATTTAAAGTAACCCTATCTCTTAAAAAGAGATTTCATTTCCCTATATCAAACATAACATCACTTTTCCACTCTGGCACAGTTTCTGGTGGAAGAGTGGCAAGGAGCCGCCAGCAAGGTGGCTGTTGCTATGGCAGGCAAGTTCTGTCATGAGCTGATGACTGAGCTTTTTGAGCGCTTCCAGCAGGATCAAATTCCCCACTACTACATCATCCACACCCTCGGCAACCTTGCCCTTGCTAACGGTTGGCTTGTGGGGTGTTCTTTGAAATATTAACTCAAGATTTTCGGTTGTCTGGATTTGATTCAATAAGGACTATGAAAAAAAAGGAAAAAAAACATCCTATGGGATTAATGCCACTATAATGATATTCGTATTTGTGTCGTTTTGTCGAAACTAGAAAATTTTTTTTGAAAAATGTTTTGTAAATGTGTTTATATTAATAACTGAAAATTAATCCAATAAATAATAATTAATAAATTTATAAATTAACTAAATAAAAATATTTTGAAAATTTAAATGAAACTTGCCTATACTTGTTTCGTGTTTACTATTTACCCAACTGACCTCTCATCCAACCTCCCACACCTAACCACTCTCCATCCAACCTCCCACACCTAACCACCCTCCATCCAACCTCCCACACCTAACCATCCTCC
Source organism: Branchellion lobata (assembly GCA_947562095.1). Classification (NCBI taxonomy): domain Eukaryota; kingdom Metazoa; phylum Annelida; class Clitellata; order Hirudinida; family Piscicolidae; genus Branchellion; species Branchellion lobata. The sequence continues at coordinate 7,833,560 of OX387255.1, read as the reverse complement.
ATCCAACCTCCCACACCTAACCACCCTCCATCCAACCTCCCACACCTAACCACCCTCCATCAAACCTCCCACACCCAACCACCCTCCATCAAACCTCCCACACCTAACCACCCTCCATCCAACCTCCCACACCTAACCACCCTCCATCCAACCTCCCACACCTAACCACCCTCCATCAAACCTCCCACACCTAACCACCCTCCATCAAACCTCCCACACCCAACCACCCTCCATCAAACCTCCCACACCTAACCACCCTCCATCCAACCTCCCACACCTAACCACCCTCCATCCAACCTCCCACACCTAACCACCCTCCATCCAACCTCCCACACCTAACCACTTTCTATCCAACCTCCCACACCTAACCACTTTCCATCCAACCTCCCACACCTAACCACCATCCATCCAACCTCCCACACCTAACCACCCTCCAGTCTTCGGCATGGTTCCATATTTGAAGGCCTGTCTGGGATATTGCTTACCAATGCTACCTGATGTCAAGTCGGACGCCATAAAACACATCTATTCGAAGAGTACAGACTTCTCAATAGTATTTTGCACAGATTCCATAAGCATTTCTCGAAACGCTTTCACAAAGATATTCACGTATTTTTCAAACATTCACACTTTTCTGCACATACATCCCACATTCTTCGCACATTCACAAAAAAAAAAAAAACACACACACACACACACACACACACACACACACACACACACACACACACACACACACACACACACACACACACACAAACACACAAACACATACACACACTCACAAACACACACACACACACACACACACACACACACACACACACACACACACACACACACACACACACACACCACTTCAGTGTTGGGCAATTTCAGCGACTCGATCATAGACTACCTAGCCAACATCGACACAGCGCCTGACAAGACTGTCACAAAAGCCTTCTACACCACCGAATTCTGCACTGCTTTTGAGGTGCTCTTCAACCGATGGCTTGGGACCAAGGACGCCAAGGTGGTGTGGTGTTGGCGCTGGGATGGTGTGGTCGTTGTGCTGGAGTAGTGTGGTGTTGGTGTGGTGTATTCTGGTGGTGTTTTTGTTGTTGTTGTTGATTTACGAGTGTTGTTCTTGTGGTTGAGAAACAATCCGTTATTAATAATAGCAATAACGATATAAAAAAATTCAACAACAAAAATAGTCATAATAATAAAAAAATCATTATAATAATGGTTTAATGATAATAAAAATAATAACAATATTATTATTCTTACTTCCCACCCCCCAAACAACAGCTGAAGGCTTCAGTGATAGAGTGTCTGGGTCGGATGTCTCACCTCTTGTCGACCGAGGCTTTGAAAACGTGGGTAGCCAAGTACCTCAACGTGGTGTATGGGGTGTTCAAGAAGACCAACGACCCCTACCTGGTTGCTGAGGTGGGTGGTTGGGTAGGTTGTAATGGTGGCTGTTATTTGAAATTTTATTGTTCCAGCTGTTGGGTGGGTCTTGGTTTGTTTCGTTGTTTCCGAATCAACCCACAATCAAACAAAACAAGTATCCCACCACAGCTCGTCACTCTCCATTAACACCCATCTCACCAACTCATCTCCAACCAACCCACGACTCTATCCTATCCAACCAATCCAAAACAACTTTCAATCCCTTTTTCCACCATCCCACTCAACTCTACAACACCCCCCCCCAAATAGGGTCTCTACAGCATGCTCAATGCAGCCATTGCTGAAGACATATTCCTAATCGAACCCCATCTAGACTATCTTCTCTTCAACCTCTTCAACCAATCATGTAACTCCGTCGACATGACGTCACCGCTTTCGGTCAAGAGCCACAATGAGATTTTGAGGTGCTACTCCATCCTAGGTGACCTCGTCTGTGCCGTCATGACGACGATGATGATGACTCATAAAGATTACTCATCAGAATGAAGCTTGAAATTATTTTTAAAAATCACTCGTAAAAATGATTCACCATCACCACCACTATCCACACCATCACCGCCATCGCCACCGCCACCTCCACCGCCACCTCCACCGCCACCTCCACCGCCACCTCCACCGCCACCTCCACCGCCACCTCCACCGCCACCTCCACCGCCACCTCCACCATCACCGCCACCAGCTAAGAAGTTTCCAGAGCGAGTGTTGGCGTTTGCACTCAATAACTTGGAGTCGAAGAACGAGAAGACCAAGATCGGAGCTCTACACATCCTCCAGCACATCGTCAACTATGCTGGTGATAAAATTTCCACAAGACAAATAGAATTTATTCCAACGCTGAAAATTTTTTTTTTAATTTAATTTAATTTAATATAAATTTAATTGAATTTAATATAAATTTAATTTAATTTAATATAAATTTAATTTAATTTAATATAAATTTAATTAAAAATATTTTATGAAACCGCAGGAGAGAGTTTGAAGTCAAAGAATTTGGAAATAATGCACGAATTAAAGGCCGCCACCAACGACAATAACATCAGGGTTTGTGGGGGAATTTTGAATTTGGTGAAAAATCTATCTTCACCACTAAACAAACCAAACTACCACCACCAAACCAACTAAATCAACCACAACCAACCACCAACCATCAAAAACCACCCACAAACCACCAATTTACCACCAAACCACCATCACGAAATTAACACGAAACCAAAAACTAAAAATTACAAACTCACCATCTAAAACTCCACCCCCCAAAACCCACCCACCACCAAAAACCTTTCACAAACCACTATAAACCACCATCAATCCACACTCACCACCACCACCACCACCATCATCAACCCACACCACCACAACTACCATCACCACCACCACCACCACCACCACCACCACCACCAGTTCAAGCAGGCTTTGGCTCAGACCATTTTGAAGCTGGCGCACTACCACTACCTGCAACTCGAGGGGGGTAGCACCCTCATCCACTTCATCCTCACCCAGTGCCTGCCCCCTCAAAAGGTCCTCTCAAATACCTTTTGTTGTCTGTTAATGTGGCCTCGAAACTCTACAGAGTTAATGCCACTATAATAATATTCGTATTTGTATTGTTTTTTATTGTATTGTATTGTATTGTATTTTATTGTATTGTTTTGTTAATAAATAAATAAAAAAACCTTTTTAAAGTAAATTTATTAAATCAAAAGTGCCCGCTTCTATATTATTATATTATTGCCATATATCGATAACATTTGAAACACACTACTTCAACCACCCTCATATTCCGCACCTAGTCAGAAAAAGAAACTGACAACAAGAATAACAATAATAAAAATACGAATAATAATAATAATAATAATAATAACGATGATGAAGTCACCGAAGAATCGTTGAATGCATTTTGTGAAAATGTTCTCAACCTCATTTCGTCCACTGTGCCTAGTGCAGCTAAGGTGGTGATGATGATGAGGATGATGATGATGATGGTGATGATGATGATGATGATGATGATGATGATGATGATGATGATGATGATGGTGATGATGATGATGATGATGATGATGACGATGATGGTGGTGGTGATGATGATGATGATGATGATGAGGATGGTGGCGATGATGATGATGATGGTGGTGATGATGATGATGGGGGAGGGCGGTAGTGATGATGATCATGATTGGTTCACAATCATAATAATTAATGAATTAATGAAGCATACACTCAATCAAAGTTAAATTGTCAATTTTCAATTTTTAACTACAATATTGCAATTGACTTCAACTCCCATTTGGAAATTTAACCATTTTTACTACAGGTATTGTGGCCTTACCTGCTCATCTACCTATGTGATAAGCAATACAGGTATGCTGTACCAATCATCTGTAAAACTCTCAATCAGGTGGGTGGATACATTGATTGGCTGGAGATGGTCTATTGATTAGTGGAGGATGGTCAATCGGTTTTCCTCTTTATTTTTTTTATTTTTTATAAAATTATTAATAAAATTTTTCGTGTAAGGAAGTTGCTTATTACGACCAATTAGTTAATTATAATGCTGAGTTAATTATGATGAATGAAAAAACAAAATTAAATGAATAAAAAAATAAATAAATGATTGAATAAACAAATAAATAAATAAATGCATTGATTAATTATAATAAATTGGTTTCTTATCTAATTGATAAGATGATTATTGATTAATGGATATTAATATTAGCGGAAATTTACAGGTTTTGAAGAGGATGATAGCAGAAGAAGGAGAAGATTATAAGATTATTCTGGAATCAAGTGGTGAGTGGTTATCTGAGTGGTTGTATGGGTGGTTGTATGGGTGGTTGTATAAGTGGTTGTATGGGTGGTTGTATGGGTGGTTGTATCGATGGTTGTATGGGTGGTTGTTGGGTGGTTGAATGGGTGGCTATATAGGTAGTAAACTTTCATATTGGTGGTTGTAAGATTACCAGTGAGTTGATACTGGGAGGGGATAATTTTTATTTAGATGAAGTGTATTAATTTTAATTTTTTTATTAGAATAATAACAAAAATTTTGTTATTACATTAAAAAACTTTTACTTTTCATCAATCTTTTTAATTTTCATTAATTAAATTAAATTTTCATTTAATTTTTAATTTGATTTATTTCCAATGTTGTTGAAATTTCCGTTTCAGCTTCCATTCCCAAACCTCAAGAAATTTTAACGAGGCTCTTTGTGAGTGGTGTCATTCGGGTGTCAACCGAACCTTCTTTCTATTTTCCATTAGAAAATAATTTATGAAACGTTTCAATCTATCACCAAGTTTGAAGGAATAAATTTATTTGCTATTTTGCTTACATTTTTTTCTTTACTAATCTGCTCGTACATCTGTTAATCAATCCATTCATCAATTCATTAATTAATCCATTCAGCAATTCATTAATTAATCCATTCAGCAATTCATTCATCAATAGACTCATCAATCCATCCATCAATCTATCCATCAATCTGTTCATTAATCCATTCATCCATGCATTCCTTCCTGCATCCGCTCATACATCTATTCACTCTTCCAGCCATCCATTCACGCATGCATGCATGCATCCATTCACACAGGTGATACTGATCCATCCATTTGTTCCATCAAAGACCCTACCAATTCTTTCCTTCCTCCTCACCCTCTCATCCACCATCCACCCTAACCTCCATCCCCTATGGACCACTGAAATAACACGCCTTATTCATTGGCTTGAACAATATAAAGGTATAAGCTCAATTCATTATTATTATTATTATTATTTTAATTTTTCATCAACTCGTGTTTTAATTTACTTTTTCACAATTCAATCAGATCTCCCATTTTATATATTTTTATCAACATTTTTTTCGTTTTTTCAGTAATTGTTTAAGTATTACGATCAATAAAGAATGTTTCTGTTGACTCTTTCGCCATGAACTAGACTTACATTTGAACTTGGCAGACTCAATGACAGCATGGGACGGGACGGAATGGCGAAGGAATCTTTTGACGGTGCCTCGTATCTTTCCTTACGTTCACTTGAATAACAAACTTTGAATTTTGTAGCTTTTGTTTGGTTTTAATGAAAAATAAAATAAATAAATGAAAAAGAAAATAAATAAATCGAAATAAAAATAAATCGAAATAAAAATAAATCGAAATAAAAATAAATCGAAATATAAATAAATCGAAATATAAATAAATAAATGAAAAATAAATCAAAAAAAGAATGAATGAAAAAAAAAATTAATTAATAAAAACAAATAAGTCTTAATATTTATTCAAATTTCGAATTTTTTGAAATTTTTTAAAAACTTTTTTTTTCAAGTTTTAGCGCGTTTTTATAAAAATATTCAATATTCAAAAAATTAAATTTATAATTACATTAAAAAAAAATAATTTTGAAAAATGAGTTTCGATTTTTTTTACAAAACATCACAAAAACGTTGATCAGAAATATTTCTACTCAAATTTTTTTTCCATTTTTTTTTCAATTAAAATTTTTTTTTTCACTTAAAAAAAATTATTTTATTGAATTTTTTTTTCAAACTTTTTGAATTCACACATTATAATTAATCGAAATTCATAAATTTTCAAATCAAATCAAAAAAATTTTTTTTTAGATATTTTTAAAATCAAAAACTACCGCCATCACCACCATTGCCACCACCACCATCACTACCACTACCACTATCACCACCACCCCCACCACTATCACCACCACCCCCACCACTATCACCACCACTTCCACCATTATCACCACCACCCCCATCACTACCACCGCCACCACCGCCACAGCTTTTCAGCGACAGCATGGAGGAGGTGGCGGAGGAGGCGTGGGTGGTGTTGTGTGGTGACAGTCTCATCAGACAAATGCCTCTCTATGATCAGTCTTCTTCGGAGAAGGTGTGCGTGTGGTGGGTGGTTTACTGTGAGTGTGGTGGGTGGTTCACTGTGAGTGTGGTGGGTGGTTCACTGTGGGTGTAGTGGGTGGTTTACTGTGGGTGTGGTAAGTGGTTTATTGTGGGTGTGGTGGGTGGTTTACTGTAGGTGTGGTGAGTGTTTTATTGTGGGTGTGGTGGGTGTTTTATTGTGAAGGTTTGATTGTGCGTTGTCTAACTGCTCCAGCAGGGTTTAGTGTTATGAGTTGTTTGAGTGTGGTGAGGTGTCAATTTTTGGTCTTTATGCGCCGTTAGTGAATTTTTCAAAAGTAATTATTCTATGGTTCACCAATTTATTCCTTTATGTTCACCTTCTCACCTATGTCTATCACTATCTTCCTCACCATCCTCCTTATCACTGTAGCACCTCCATCATCTCCATCACACCATCACCATCACCACTACCACTACATCACCATCACCACCACATCCATCACCATCACATCATCACCACATCACCATCACCACCACATCACCATCACCACCTTTACAGACCTTTTTGTACAAGTGTCTGGGAGTGTGCAGTTCACTAGTAGCTGATGAGGAATTTTCTGGTTTGGTTCTCACTGCCGTATTTGACCAAACCATCCACAACGACCCCTTGGAGAGAGAGGTTGGTGGGGGTGTGGTGTAGGTGAGATGGGGGTGTGGTGGGGGTGTGGTGGAGGTGTGATGGGGGTGTGGTGGGGGTGTGGTGGAGGTGTGATGGAGGTGTGGTGGGGGTGTGGCTTTTGTGGTGGCTTGGCGTTTGTGGTTAGATTTCATAACTTGAGTTATGGTCTTAGTTTTTTCTACACCACATCACAACAGACTACATGACACCATGCCACTACACACCACACCAACCATGCCACATCTCAAAACACTACTCCATACCAACTACATTATACCAATCGCACCACACCATCAACCAAACCACATTCTACCAGCCACACCAACCACACAACACCACAACACACAACACACAACCACACCACAACACACCAGCCACACCACACCCCACTAATCACATCACACCACATCACACCACACCAACCACACCACGCCAACCACACCACATCCCACCAACCACACCACACCACACACAGGCTTGTGCCATCGCCATGGGACTCTCGTCTCGCAGACACTTGCCACTGGTGCTGAACTGGCTCGAGGAGGCCACCAAGGCACGCAAGCAGTCCTCATTTGTCACCTTCATCAAGGTTCCTTCTGTGGACTTCATGTGTGTGTTTATAAACTGTATGTGTGTGTTTATAAACTGTATGTGCGTGTTTATAAACTGTATGTGCGTGTTTATAAACTGTATGTGTGTATTTATAAACTGTCCGTGTGTTTTTATTTGTGTGTCTACGCAGTGTGGGTGTGTCTATAAAGGTAGATTGTATATGTGAGTTTAAAGACTGTATGTGTGTATATTTATTCATACCATTTATTCAAAAACCTTTATTCGATACCACATTTCCTTCTTTATTTCCACTATCTTTTCACTCAAACCCACATTTTCTCCATCAATACCAGAATCCTTAATACCACTACAACCACGATTACATTAACCACAACCATCAACGCCACTTTAACCACAATCAGCACAGCCCCAACCAAAAATCACAGCCACTTTAACCACAGCCACCTCAACTACAGCCACTTCAACCACAGCCACTTCAACCACAGCCATCTCAACTACAGCCACTTCAACCACAGCCACTTCAACCACAGCCACTTCAACCACAGCCATTTCAACCACAGCCACTTCAACCACAGCCACTTCAACCACAGCCACTTCAACCACAGCCACCTCAACCACAGCCACTCCAACTAAAACAACACATTCACAAACCTCTTCCACACACCTCCTTTTCTTCCACACTTTCCAGGAAGCGGTTGGAGAGTTGGACGAGAAGTACAAGGCAACCATGCTTCTTGCTTATGGTCACATATGCTGCCAAGCCTCCCTTGACTCCCTCCTTACACACCTGGATGACCAAGTGGTGCCCAGACTGGATGTGAACCTCGTCAAAATCAAGGTTGGCTCGGAGTTGATATCTCCAAAGTACACGGCCTTGAGTAAAAAGTTCTGAGTACAATACTTCAAGTACAATACTTCAAGTACAATACCTTAAGTACAATACCTCAAGTACAATACCTCAAGTACAATACTTCAAGTACAATACCTCAAGTACAATACCTCAAGTACAATACCTCAAGTACAATACCTCAAGTACAATACCTCAAGTACAATACCTCAAGTACAATACCTCAAGTACAATACCTCAAGTACAATACCTCAAGTACAATACCTCAAGTACAATACCTCAAGTACAATACCTCAAGTACAATACCTCAAGTACAATACCTCAAGTACAATACCTCAAGTACAATACCTCAAGTACAATACCTCAAGTACAATACCTCAAGTACAATACCTCAAGTACAATACCTCGAATACGATACTTTTATTGTGTTCAGGTTTGTTGTACTGAGCCACATATGTAGTATAATTGATAAAATATACTTATATATATATATATATATATATATATATATATATATTTATTTATTTATTTATATATATATATATTTTTATATAAAAAAGGAGTATAATAATATTCATCTCAGGATCCCATGATAAAAGAGTGCACAGTGCAGGCGATCAACCTTCTCGCTTCGTCGCTGTACCTCAGCGACAATAATAGTTATTACAAGAATAATAACAACAACAACAACAATAATAATAATAATAATAATAATAATTATAATAATAATAATAATAATAATAATAATCACATCAATAAAAATAGAAGCAAAGACAATTATTTGATGGAACCTTTCAACCACCGAAATGCCCTTCTGAATAGATTGAAGGTGGTTTTTATTATTTTAATTGGATGATTAACTGTGTTAATTAATTAAAAAAACTTATTAATTGAAATGAAACTAACAGCAGCAATAACAACACTACCGCCACCACCAACAACCACAACATTAACAGCAAAAGTAAAAACAATACCTTCACTAGCAACAGCAACAAAAGCAACATCACAAAAAATACCAACTCCAACAACAGCAACGAAAAACAACAAACAGATACTGATGACACAAGAGTGTCAGAAAAGCTTACCCAATGACTTTAGAATCATCGTCATCACCACCCTCTCATCTCTCGTGTCTGTACTCCTCCTCCCAACCTGATTATCCCATTATTATAATAAATTAAATTTATAATTTATTATTTGATTAAATTAAATATGTAACTGAATAAATCAAATTTTCAAACTTAATAATAGCATATGAGGAATATTCTTCAATCCTTGGTGATCAGCGCCTCTGAAGCAACCTAGTTTGCGAACTATGCGCTATAACAAATCGTACATTCATTCTTCATCATAATAATATAAAAAAAGACCAGATTAGCTTAGAACTTATAAAATGTATACCAGCCTATTAAATATAACACAAATGTTGTCTCGAAATTTTATTTTTTTAATAATAATCAACAGTCTCACCTTACCTTGGTGGTTTGCTTTGGCGCTTCACAAACTAGAAGTCAAACTCATCTTCATCACCCTCCAGCAAGCTCAAGCCTCCGTTGAGTCATGCAGAGGGCAAGGAACTCTTAACGTTGGTGGTTTCCAGGGTGATTCTGTTGTCAGCTGCTACAGGGGAAGCAACTGGTAACAGCAGCAGCAGCAGCAGTAGCGTCAGCAGCATCTTGGAGAAGTTGAAAGAGAGTGAAGAGAGGGTGGAGAGGTGTGTGGAACAAATGGTGTTGTTCGCAGGGTGCCTCTTGGACGTTGATTCTAGCCCCGAAAACTTTGCCAATCTCTTCGAAGTACTGCTGTCCTTGTATTTATTTTGCCTTTGCATAGAGTTTTAAAGTTAATTAATTGTTTCAATTAGAAACAAATTATTTCACTATAGATAGATCAAACATGCAATCTTTAAATCAAAGTTTAGATTAATTTTTCAAAAGATTTTGTTTCAACAATTTTCATCACACAGGTGCTGAAACCTCACCTGAGGATGGGGGAGGCGACTCAGAGGCAGCGGAGCATGAGAATGGTGAACGAGCTGGTCTGCATCTACCTGCACAAGATCAACGCCACCATGGTCTCGAATGAATGTGTCATTTCTAAATACAATGCAATACAATACAATACAATAAAATACAATGAAATACAACACCATACACTACAATACAATAAAATGCAATACAATACAATACAATACAATACAATACAATACAATGCACTACAATACAAATATCAATAGTTTTATAGTGGCATTAACCCCGTAGAGTTTAGAGGAAAATTGATTTTTTAACATCACCATGTCTCAACATCGTGTTTTCAATTTAACAACTATGCCTTCAATTGAACAGTCTGATCTAGTCTAATCTAATCTTACCCAATCTGACCTCATCGAATCTAATCTAATTAAACAGTCGTAATGCACTGCTGGTATATTGTTAAAGTGAAATAAATAAATAATAATATTAAAAATAACACTAATTATATCAAAAATAACGAAATCACCAGCTCAAACCGATGACGTGTTTTGGTGACGTCATATCACGCATGCTTCCCCGCTGCTGTGACCCCTCGCATGACATCAGGTACTGTGGCAGCTCTTCTCATGCTTCAGTTATTATTATTATTTTTTTGTTTTTGTTTTTATTATTTTATTTATAGGTTTATTATTATTTTATTTTTAGTTTGGAGTTATTTTTTATTTACGAGTTTTTCAAGTTTTTGTTCATGAGTTTATTTTATTTTTATCTAAAGGATGAGCTTTCTTTTTTTCTCTTCTTTCACCTCACTCCTCTTCTTCCATTCTTCCACTATTCATCCTTTCCACTATTTATCCTTCCACCCTCCTTCTTCCATCCATCCATCCCTATACCCTTTCACCCTCCCACCTCCATCCATCCACTCCCATCTTTTCACCCTCCTTCTTCCATCCATCCATCCCTATACCATTCCACTTTTCCTCCTCTACCATTCAGAGCCATGGCGCTGTCTATCGTTGAAATGCTTCTGAAGATCCACCTCAGATATGAAGGTGCTGGGTGGAGTAACAGCCTGAGAAAAATGAATTGATTTTTAAATATTTTAAGTGAATTAATCAAGTAATTTATTTATTAATTAAATTATTCATTTATTTATTAAATTGTATTTTTATTAATTTAATTATTTGTTTATGTGCTATAAAATAATAATTGACTACATCAATAACTAGGAAGGAGTCCAGACTACAAGGATGAGTGGGTTGAGAAGGTGCGTTGGAGTTTGTTCATCGCGTTGTGAAGTCGCTAAGGACGTCGTTTGAAAATTTGAAAAGTTTTCTACGCTTACCTGCTTATGTTGCAACAGTAACAAAAAACAACAAAAAAAAACAATAACAACACGAATAACAAAAAAACGATCAAGAAATCCACTTTACTTGTCATCACTCCATTATTTATTCAACCACAACCACCACCACGATCACCACCATAACCACCACCATGACCACCCCCACAATCCCCACCATAACCACCACCACAATCACCACTCCAACCACCACAACAACCACCGCAACAACCACCACCACAATCACCACTCCAACCACCACCACAACCACCACCACAACCACCACCACAACCACCACCACCACAGATAGCTTCACTGCAAACCTACTTGACTTCCAATGACTCCGAAATGATGTTCTCCTTCGTCACTGAACTTTCTCATGTGCCTTCCTTCTTCAATCATTCCTCACTATTCACTGTGTTTTACATTAAAATATTCCTCTCATTCACTAAACACCTTTTTTTTAAAAAAAAATTTGAAGTATTTTTTCAATTCATCATAAAAATGTTAGAACACAATTTAACCTAAAACTGACTTTTAGACAAAGTTTTGTTTTTTATAACTTGATATAAATTCAATGATAGTTTGGAATTTCTTGAAAAAATTAAAAATTTCAAAGCTTTTTATTTTTTTTTCAGTTTTTCTCTTTCAACACATGAAATTCCTACAAAAGACCACTCAAAACCACCACAAAAATGTTTCATCTATCACCACTGACAAAAACCAACCACAAAAAAACAACCCAAAAAACGTGTCAAAAAATCCCAAAAAAACTCAATAAAAAACTTTACCAACCCTCATTACCAGTCCTACACCACGCACCCCGCCATCACCCACATCACTGCCACCCACCCCAACACCACCACTACCACCACTACCACCCACCCCAACACCACCACTACCACCACTACCACCCACCCCACCACCACCACTACCACCCAGCCCACCATCACCACTACCACTCACCCCACCACCACCACCCACCCATCATCACCCACCTTCACCCCCCACCAGGTGATGAACCAGAAGCTAGGCATAGAGCACGTATTGGCTTACATAGAAGGCCTGGTGGATGGCTTGAGTGAGAAGGAGCACATGAGTCAGTTCGCTTGCTCCCTCCTACTCACCAACTGCATCAAAACTAGGGGTCTTGAACTTCATGCTGTGGTGGGTGGTGGGCAAATGGGTGGGTGTTGTGGAGAGATGGTTGAATGGTGGTGGATGTTGGTGGGTGATGGGTGGTTGGTGGGTGTTGGTGGGGGATGGGTGGTTGGTGGGTGGTCAGAAGCTGGGGGGTGTGGGGGCTTGGTTGGGTGTTGGGGGGGGGGGGGAGAGAGGGGTTAAATGGTTAATTTTGGTATTGTGTGTTGTTGCTGTAGGCAGAAGGCCTCGTGCGTTGTGTCAGTAAGTGCTCCGTGCTGAGTTTCTTTGTGGTAGGCGGGTGAAAAATGTTTGTGATAAAAATGACTCTGAGGCGTCTAAATAGTTTACTTCTGATGTTTTAAAAACGTTTTTTGAATATAGGACTTCTTTTACAAACCCTTCCAGGTTGACAAAATATTCTTCTCTCTCCTCCTCAAGCTTCCTTCCATTACAAACAAACAGACCATGACCGGTCTTCTAAGGTTTTCCGAACCGCTTTTGTGCTTTTTCCATAAAAGGATTATAAAAAAAATTAATTTGAAAAATGATCATTTTCATTTATTCCACCTTGATATCATAATTGTTACATTTTAATTTTTTTTTCATTAAAGAAATTAATTTCTCAATTTTCAAATTAAAAAAAATTATTTTATGAAAAATACTTTTTGTTTTCAAAAAAAAATAATCTGAATTCGTCGAAAAATGATTTTGATTTTCAACTTACCAAGGTCAATACGCTGTTTGACCTTCCACCACCTTCTCAAGGTCATTGGTTTCCTCCTCGAAGAACCCGTTCCGCTTTGCGGGTTGTTACCTGGAGTCTTTGGTTTATTTTAAAATCTTTGAATTTAAAAAAAAGTTTTTTCTTAATTTATTTTATTCTTTTTTTTTAATGAATTTTTAAATATATTTTTAAAACATTTTTCACAATATTTTTCATCATAAAAACACAGATTGACGAGTGAAATATGGCAGTTCATTGGTCAGGACAAGGCACTCATCCAGCCAATCACAGAACACCTCGTCGATATGTTGTCAAGGACCCAACCAATAGAAGAGGTTTCCGAGAGTATGTGGTCCAAGGAACGCACCTTCAAAAGAGTTACTCAGTTATCATTGGCTGTGAGTTCACCAATCATCTTACGTTTTTTAAACTTTTATAGATTTGAGGATGTATTATCTCACTATTTCTCATTTTAAAATATTATTTTATAATTTTCATCATTTTTAAATCCTATTAAGTCATAATTTACATTAATTCATAACTCGTAATAATTGAAAATTAACAATAACCATAATAATGATCATTAAAATTTAACAATAAAAATCCACAGCACCACAGACCACCACAGCACACTACACCACACCATACTATACCACACCACACCATACCACACCACACCACATCACACCACACTACACCACACCACACCACACCACACTACGCCACACCACATCACACCACACCACACCACACCACACAGACCACATGTGCTTTATCGGAGTTGTTGAGATCTCAGGAAGGTTACTCTGCGGTGGTGTCGTTGTTTCCCCAGCTGCTGTGTCAGTTGATGCTGCAAGTGGCGTGCTTTTGCGAAGCTCGGCCCGCCAAGGTCGATAAGGGTGGAGGAGAGAGGAGGGGGACTTAGTGTGGTGGGATGAGGAGGTTGGTAGGGATGGGATGAGAAATTTGGTAGGGATGGGATGAGGAAGGGTTGAGAGAGGGGAGATAGAAAGAGCGTGTAGGTTAGAAAGGGATGGAAGAGAAAAAGTGACAAAAGAGGAAGCAACAAGAAAGAATGATAGAAGAACAAATAAGAACACCAACACAACACTCACAAAATCTTTTTCTGAGCCTCAGAGCTTGAATAGGCTATCGACTGCCATCAACAACCAACACACAGAAGGACAACAAGAATGAGAGACAGAGATCAGCCAGCAAGACGAGAGTGACTGTGGAAAGTAAGTACACCTCCACGCCCTTCTGTCTCAGCGTGCAGGCGTTGAAGCACTTGATAGAAGGCAGCAGGAACGAGTGTTTGATAGCCGCCCTGAGGAGGGAGAATGTGTGGGAGCTGCTCTTGAACGAGGACATTGAACGCTGCGTTGACATCTTTGCTGTCATCATAAGGTGCCTGTGGTGGAGTGGTGGTTTAGTAAGTTTTTGAGCGTGGTCTTTGTTGTTGGGTTGTTGTGGTCTTTGTTGTGGGGTTGTTGTGGGGTTGTGGGGTTGTTGTGGTCTTTGTTGTGGAGTTGTTGTGGGGTTGTTGTGGTCTTTGTTGAGGTCTTTGTTGTGGAGTTGTTGTGGGGTTGTTGTGGGGATGTTTTTGTGGTTTTAGGGGTTATGCGGTATTATTGTTATGGTTGCTATGAAGTGGCTTTGTGGCGATATGTGGTGCGTTTAATGTTGTGTGGTGGTAGTTCTGATAGTTTGATTGGCTTATCGCTGGGTTGTGCTAGTTGGCTGAGATTAAGGTAATTGTAATGGTGATGAAATAAACGGTAAATTCCAGCTTTTTTCCAAACCATTCCTCATGAACTTATAATTGTTCACAGGAACATAGTGAAGTACGAGACGGAGGCAGTACCAAAAATCATAAATAATCTCAACTCCATCCTGTCTAGTCCAATCGCCTCTCAGAGAATTTTAGTAGTCGCCATCTTTGCGGAGGTGAGAAAGAAATGCGAGTGTGGATTAGTGGTGGATGGATTCATGGATGAATGAATGGATGGGTGTTGGATGGGTAACTGGTCGTTTTAATGGATAAATCTATGGATGGGATATAAAGGTAGATAGGCAATTGTTTCGATAGTTGGATGAATAAATGAATATCAGGATGGTTGGGTAGATGGATGGTTGGATAGATGGATGGTTGGATAGATGGATGGTTGGATAGATGGATGGTTGGATAGATGGATGGTTGGATAGATGGATGGTTGGATGAAGAAATAGGTTGATAGCCCGTTCGAATATTAATAATTTAAACTTAATTTAATATTGAAAAGAGATTATAATTATTATAATAATAATAATCATTATGAATTAGTTTAATAATAGTAATAATAAATTAGAATGTCTTTTGCCACCAGCTGATAAATCAGAAATGCGCGGATGACCTTGCAGCGGTGAACCAGCTTGTGACTTTTCTATCGTCCAGACTGGGAGACAAGGAGTTGCACGTGAAATGGCTGTGCCTCAGAGGCCTCGGAAATGTGTCTTCGTGTGGTAAAATGATGGTGGGTGGATGTTTGTTTGTATGTGTGTGCATTTATTTGTGTGTTTGTATGTTTGTGCCTACGTTTGTGGGTTCGTATATGTGCACATGTGTTTGTGTTTGTTCTATCATTGTTATTCCTTATTTTAATTATATTGATAATAATCAACCACCACTATCACTATCACAGCTCCAGAAACACGCCAGCATGCTGCTGACAACTTTGACTGCAGGAATGGAAGATGGGGGAGGAGGAGGAGGAGGAGGAGGAGGAGGAGGAGAAGGAGGAGGAGGAGGAGGAGGAGGAGGAGGAGGAAGAAGAGGAAGAGGAGATGAGGACTTGAAAGACTTGGTCACTGTGGAGGCCATGCGTGCCATGTCGAAGGTCTCTTTCTCTCATACATAAGTTTTTTTCTGCATAAATTCATATTCTTTTTCATATTTTTCATTTTTTTTCATATTTTTCAAACATTAGTTTATTATCCATATTTCCGTTTTTTAAAACAACTATCACCCATTTATTTTCATTTGGAAAACAATTTCAAATATTACTACTTTCAAATATTTTTTTATTAAAAAAAAATTATTAATAATTTTTTTTTTCAATTTTGTTCTCACTATCACCACCCATCGACACCAGGTGCTACCCAACATGGACTTCAACGACGTGAAAGGCATGCTGGTGAACATGGCTGTGAGGATCAGACCCTCCTTCGAGAAGGTATTAGGACGGTCTGATGGGCGGTGGATGGCTGGTTGGATGAGTTGCATGGGATTTTGGAGGTTGTTTGAGGGTTGTTTGATGGATAAGTTGGAAGAGGGAAGGATGGATTGTTAGCTAGGCCTTGTAGGAGCTGGATGGGTTGATGGGTTGGTGGATTGGATTGCTGTTGAAAGGTGTTAGGTGAAGGTGGATCGTGGATGGGTTGGGGTGTGGAAGGTTAGAGAAGGTTTATAACTATACAAACGTATAATCACTATTTTCAGCCTCATTCTCACCATTATGTTTCCCATTCTGATCACCCCAACCTCCACCAATCCTCGCAGAGCAACCCAGCCTTGAGATCCAAATCCTTGACCTTATTCGGTGACCTGGTTTCAATTGGGTCACAGGACCTTCGGGAGCCAATCATAGAACAGGTACACATCAATATGGTTTCGATTCTGCTGCATCTCAACGACCCCGTGAAGGAAGTGGTGGAGGTGAGAAGGGCATGAGTGTGAGATGTAAATTAATTAAATTAAAATTAAAATTTAATTAAATTAAATTTAAATTTAAATAAAATAAAATTAAAAATTAAATTAAAATTAAATTAGAATTTAAATAAAATAAAAATCAAATTAAAATAAAATCGAGTTTTAATTGAAATTAACTATGAAATTATTTGAATTAATTATTGAGTTAGTTTTAAAAATAAAAATTAATATTGTTTTTAAATAAAAAAAAATCAACATTAAAAAAAGCTAAATAAAAATGGAAAGATTATTAAAAAATTAACTTGAAAAAAAAACAAAAAAAAATTCAAAAAATTAAATTGGAATTAATTAGAATTAAAGTTTTTGAATAAATTATAATATTTATGTGAATTAGGCTTCCATTCTTCGACACGCAGGCGGCCAGGCATTGCATGAAGATGATAGCATTGGTGGAGTTGTGTGATGGACTGAGGGAGGTGTTGGAGAAGAATGGATGGATGGATGGAGGAGAGGATGAAAAAAAGAATAAAGAGATGGAGAGAAGGATGGATGGATTGAAGGAATATGAAAAAGAAAGAGTGAAAGAAAGATTGAGGACTTCGGCTTATGACGCATTCATCGCAGAAGTGGCCACTGTTATGGTGAGGAAATTATTATTATTATTATTATTATTATTATTATTATTATTATTATTATTATTATTATTATTATTATTATTATTATTATTATTATTATTATTATTATTATTCTTTTAATAAATCATTAATTTTCCAAAATTATTTTTTAGATGTATCGTATAATTTTTTTTTTGAAGTTTTCCATAAAAACAGTAAATATTGAAAGATTTTTCAATAAAATTATTAAATAATTTTTATATTTTTCAGTAAAACAAATTTTTGAATTATTTGAGTTAATTTTCAATGACTTGAATTAATTCTTATTAAATTTTCAATTTTTTTTTCCAACTTTCTTCCAACCCCGCCAGACTAAGGAACTTCCAGATCAAGTGTTGACCTACTTAAACGTCTGTTTGACCTACTTCAAGAGCAATGAAGGACCAATCAGGTGCAATGCCCTCATTCTACAAGGTCTGTGACGCGTTTGTTGTTATTGTTGCTGATGATGATACAACCTTCAAAAATCAAAAATATAATAAAATAAAAATAATATTAATTAAAATTTCTAAAAAAATAATAAAAATAATAATTATGAATAAAATTATAATCATAAATATAATAATATTTATAAATAAAATATTAAATATGATTGAAGCTAAATACTAATGATGATTAATGATGGACGCTTCGCACCTGTAGGGCACCTGATGCAGGTGTTGGCTCAGGTGCAACAGGTGGACAAGCAGGAAGAAGTTTGCAGAGGTGCGTCTAATGGCGCATTGGTTGATGTTTCAATGTATTAACTGATTCAATCATACAAGGGTTTTTTTTGTTGATTTTTTGAAATATTTTTTTATTAGTTGTTATAATTGTTTAAATTATTAAAATGTTGATTTTTCACTGTACAATACAATACAATACAATACAATACAATACAATACAATACAATACAATACAATACAATACAATACAATACAATACAATACAATACAATAAAATGCAATACAAGACAATACAGTACAATACAATACAATACAAATACGAATGTTATTATAGTGGCCTCAACCTCCGTAGAGTTTCGAGGCCACTCATTATTAGCATTTCATCTTTTGTTTAGAACTTTGTGAATTTTACACCAAAAAAGTAACTTATTGTTTTCATGTTGTTTATAATAATTGAGAAAAATAATTGATTATAATAATTGAGAAACATAATTTTGATTAATTTATTACAAATAATGTAAAAAAATAACTGAATTTATTTATTTTTCAATCACCACGGCAGCCATGATGTTGTTACTGAAAGATGACGACAAGGATGTTCGAATGAGAACGGCTATGGTGGTTAAGAACATGGCCAAGTCATGAGGAGGAGCAGGAGGAGGAAGAGGAGGAGGAGGAGGAGGAGGAGGAGGAGGAGGAGGAGGAGGAGGAGGAGGAGGAGGAGGAGGAGGAGGAGGAGGAGGAGGAGGAGGAGGAGGAGGAGGAGGAGGAGGAGGAGGAGGAGGAGGAGGAGGAGGAGGAGGAGGAGGAGGAGGAGGAGGAGGAGGAGGAGGAGGAGGAGGAGGAGGAGGAGGAGGAGGAGGAGGAGGAGGAGGAGGAGGAGGAGGAGGAGGAGGAGGAGGAGGAGGAGGAGGAGGAGGAGGAGGAGGAGGAGGAGGAGGAGGAGGAGGAGGAGGAGGAGGAGGAGGAGGAGGAGGAGGAGGAGGAGGAGGAGGAGGAGGAGGAGGAGGAGGAGGAGGAGGAGAAGAAGAAAAAAAAGATGATGATGATGATGATGATGATGATGATGATGATGATGATGATGATGATGATGATGATGATGATGATGATGATGATGATGATGATGACGTTAGAAGATTGAAGCTGATGAAGAAGCTGACGAATGTTTAAAAACTTCAAAAAATTTATTGACTTTTCCTTCGTTTGTCCACAATGCTTTTAATCATTTCCAAACTCTTAATCTTAAATCTCCAACATAATCACTCAATCAGTTAATCAATCATGTATCAAAAACCAATGACCCTTTTGATTTCGACATCTTTTTTATTGACTTTCAAAATTTTGATTTATGAAAAATTTTGTTGAAGTAACTTTAAAAGATGTTCACTCAACAGCTTTTGCAGTCAGAATTTTTTGTTTCAATTTTTTGATTTCAAATTTCAGTTTTCTTCAGGTTTTTCTTTCTTTTTTTTCTCTTTTAAGGTTCTCAAGTCAGAACTGTAATTTTTTTTATACTTATTTATTCCATGACAATGTATTTTGAATATTAAAAATAAACCTTTAGTTTTATTTTTTTTCAAATTTATTTATTTTTAAAATACTTTTTTTAAAATTCTTAAATTTATAAAATATAATTTTTCATTTTTATTCATCGCTGCCGTTCTTTCAGGCCCTCCATTTAACTTCGTTTTTTCTTTTTTGATGTTAAACTTTGAAGGTTTTCGCCCTAACTTTCAGATACTTCTTCAAGTTATTTTCAACTTTGTAACCTAATCATTTCATTTCATTCCTCAAATCATCATTCATTTATCATGTTGCTTTTTTCTTTCAAATATTATTTCAAATTTATATTCGAAAATATATTCTTTATTCTAATTATTCATTTCAGTAATCCGAATTATTTAAATAAAATATTTTTTTTTCGTAAAAATAAAATAAAAACCTTTTGTTTGGTGGTGGCGGAATGCGTCGAAGATACTGCATTTTCGACTCAAGTATTGTACTAAGCGCTCCTAGGCAGTATGTACTCAAGTGCTTACCAATGATTTTGGTAG
Organism: Branchellion lobata; assembly: GCA_947562095.1. NCBI lineage: Eukaryota > Metazoa > Annelida > Clitellata > Hirudinida > Piscicolidae > Branchellion > Branchellion lobata. The sequence continues at coordinate 7,812,875 of OX387255.1, read as the reverse complement.
ACAAGATTAGATTAACCAAACCTGATCATGTTCTATAAATCACATTATCAACTTTTTACGATGTCGACAGATGTATAAATGTTTCGATGGAAATGGTATCACCCATACTTCATTCACGGGCAACCTCTGGGGAGGGTGGAGAGGCACTTTGTGCTTAAAACTTGTCGGTCTTTACTCGGTTCTAATCAAAAATCCACAAAACCAAGTTCTTTTGAGTCTTTTGATTAATAAATATGATTGCGTGAAAATATAACTAATCAAGGTTTTGAGTTTACATGACTTATTGTCTATTTGAAGAGCTGAAATAACGAAGAAATAATTAATGAATGCAAAATTCATGTTGATTATACCCATAAATACATAGAAGTGAAATAAAATGAAATATGGGCATACCTACATACAAGCGCTGTCTCACATTACCCACTCATCATTTTACAAATAATATGACTACATTAGGAAAATAAAACTACATACGCGGTTATATGTATATGCAAGGTTGAGAATTAGGACGCTACGGAATAGCGCATAAGAATCCGTTTCATTTGACATTTCACCATTCACACGTGCACAACATGTTTGAGCACGCACGCACACATACACAGATATATATGAATGAATGCACTCATTTGCATATGGAGAAATTGTAGCGTTTAAGATTGCTATATTATCATGGAAGCTTTCCAATGTTTAAGCCGCTGGAAGTGTTCGAACTGCTGCCGACAAGCTTTTACGGTCCACGGGATTTGTGCTATCGATTCTGAATCCACAAAAGCCATCGAAAAATCGTTGAATTTGTTGGAATTTTGAATAAAAGAAATTTAAGCAGTTATTATAACTATTCTTCGGAAATTCTTCAAAATATTTTTCACAATTTAATTGGAATTATCTTCATAAATTAAAAAAAATCGTCACAAAAAGTAAGCAAATAAGATAACTATAGTGAAGTGGTTGGAAGTTCGTCGGAATTGAGATTGTAAGCGTGTAGTTGTGGAATCGATTGATAGTTGTGATAGCGCTGATTGCGTATCAGGAAATCTTTTTATCAACTCAATATTCATTTAAGAGTTCATTTATTTTGAACGTTCTGAACAAAGGGATCCTGTAAAAATAGTATATTTTTTTTGAAAAATAAAATTAAAATTAATTAAAAAATTCTATTGCGATGAACAAAAATTGTAGAATTTTAGTAATAATTTAAAACCTAGTTGGAAGATTACGAAAAAAACTTTGAAGATGAATAAAAAACCTTGAAAACGGTTTAAAACTTGAAATAAAAATTTAAAACGAAAAAAAATTTAAAACGAAAAAAAAATTTTAACTAAAAAATTTTTTTTACTTAAAAAAATTAAACTAAAAAATATTAAACTAAAAAAGGTGAAACTGGAAAAGTGAAACTGGAAAAATTGAAACTGGAAAAAGTGAAAGTGTAACAATCCATGAAGACTTTGACTTATGGAGGCGGTAGGAGGAAAGGCGGATTAAAAAAAACATCGTTTGTTTTTTTTGCTTTGTGAGAAAACATCGTCTTTGTGGGTTTTAATCGATAAGATCTGAAAAAAAACTTTAGTGTGATTCATCAAAAGTCCATTTTTATTTAAAATTTTTTTTTGTTTTTAGTTTGGTAACGAATAACCGCAGTTCGAAAGAACAACTGAAAAGTATCTCACAACTTCGAGAAGTTCAACAAAGATATGTCCAGCCTTATAACCTCAACAGTCTATCCAAACAACAACAGCGCTGATATTAACCCCACCAGGAATATAACTCTTTTCCATAACGCACCTTCTTTCTTCAACATCACCAACTTTTTTGACATTTCCACTCCTCTCAACATTAACAACGTAACAACGGAAGCAGTCAACAACAACAACATCAACAACGTCAGCCACATAAACAAACTCAACAACATCAGCAGCAACCACAAAATCAAAAACATCACCAACATAATCGCCAACGACACTCTTTACAACGACTACTACGACTATTTAAACGTCCTACGCAGCTCCCCAACCACTAACAGACTGCCAGACTCCTTGAGCAGTGTGGAGGTATGTATTATAGTGGTCATCCTAGCGGTGTGGGTCATAGCCCTCTTCATCTTCATCCACAAATGGAGACACATCCGCATACTGCAACCCAGAGAGCCCAGGTTCAAACACACCCCCAAGAACCTTGAAAATATCCGCATTGTTCAACGACCCACCGATTCGGTCATCTACAAAAGTTACACCAAACAAATGTCCGACCTCATGCAGGTCTGTCACTCTCTTTCCCTTCTCCACCGTTTTTTTTTGTATTTTTTTTCTGTTTTTTTAATTTAAAAATAATTTTGAATTAAAACTATTGTTGTAATTGAACTCTTTATCTGATGATTAAACTATTATTCGGCAAATAAACCCTTTTTTTAGTACTAAAAAAAATCAATTTTATTAAAATTAAAAATCCCAAAAGTTTTATTCTCTCAACTCGTTTTAACCAAAAATCTTTTAAGTTTTCATTATTTTTTTATTTTCTTTTAAATTCCAAATTCATTTTTTTAATTTTTTCTCAAAACTCATTCCTTCTTATTGTTATTTAAAGATAATTTTTTGAAAAATTCTCCGCTTGATTAACTAGCTTATAAGCCGTAAAGTGGTTGATAAATTGAAACTATCGTTCATGCATTCATGCGTCTAAAAGTCTCAAATTAAAAAATACTTAAACCTTTACAGTTTTTATTGATTTAATTCTATATTTGATACAAATTGATAATAATTTGAAAAAAAAAAAATGTTTCAATTCTTTTTATGTCGTTTTTTTCAAAACTATACAAAAGTCTCAATAACTTCAAAGCGTGTGAAAATGTTTTCTTTGTCTCATTTGAAGCTTTTAAATTATTTTTTTTCATCAATTTTTTTTTCACTGAGGTTTTTGAAGCACTCTCGCCTAGTCAATCTGTAAAAGTTTAACTGTGATTCATTTTAATCATTGTCACTATTTCATCATCAGACAATCGCTTCAAGTTTTTAAGTTTCAATTCATAAGTATTCAAACATTTTTTTGTTTAAAAAAAAAATTCACCGTCTTGGAACATTGAAATTCATAGAAAGCCTTTCTCTTATTGGGGTTCAAACTTCGCCACCAAAGCATCGAGACATCGCTTTCACTGCGGTAAGTCAGCAAGATTTCTAATCCACTCTAATCTCATCAAGCCATTTTTATGGCGCTTTTTTGCAAAACTTTTGAAACGCCTCCAGAAAAAAAAACATTTTTATCTTCTGCTGGGCAACCAGAAGACCCTTTCGATGCAAAAGTACGAGTCTCTCGTGTAGCGAGTCCTCCACCACGCCTGCATCCCTTTGATTTTTTTAATATTTTTTATTCAACTTTTTTATTTATTATTATTTTTATTTTAGTTTTTTAGTCATTATTTTTGTTTATTTTTTTGTTATTTTATTTTAATTTTGTTTGTTTTTATTTAATTTATTATTATTATTATTATTATTATTACTATTATTCTTTTTTATATTATTATAACAATTTTTATTATTTTTATTTTGTTTTTTAATTAAGTTACTTTTTTATAGCCTCTCGGCTACATTCAATGCCTAAGTGTAACTTAAACTTCTTTGCAAAACTTTGAAATTTTTACATTCAAAACTGAAAAGTCAATCCGTATTTCATGTTTTTTTTCTTCAATCTTATTTCCTCGTTTGCACTTCAACGGTTCGTCTTTTTCATAAATGATTTGCGTGATTGTCAATTAATTAGACTTGATTCGCACTTTTGAAAACAAAATTAACAACGAAACAAACTTTTCATTTTTTTATTCCAAAACAAAATTAAAACATAGAAATAATTCTATATTATGTTTTTTTGTTGAAACAAAAAAAAACCTCTTTTTTTATTCATTTTTTTCCTAAAACAGAGCAAAATTAGGAAACAACCCTCCAAAACCTTTATTTTTTATTTTTTTCTTCCTTCGTGCCTAAGGTTCCTTTGTCTTCCATTAGCATATTGATTTTTCACGAACAGACTAAAGCGGACAATATTTACGACGACAATTATCTACGATCTTGTCCTTCCAAGATTTATGAAGCAGTCACTTTTGAATTAAAACCTCGATCAATTGGAAGCTCAATTGATTTCAATGTTAACAAATTGTTAGAATTTTTTAATAATTTCAAAATATATTGAATTATTGCTGAATGTATAAATATAATAAAATAATAAATATATAAATTGATAACCATTCATTTAGCATATTTAATAAACCACTGAAAATAATTTTTAACAATACTTCCCTCCAACTTCATCCTCGATTGATTCCAAGCGCCTCTGAGGCAACATAGTTTGCGGAATATGCGCTATAACGAATTGTTTATTCATTCATCCATAGCATTCGATGGAACCAACAAGTTGGATAAACCACTAACAAATCATGACAATAATCTTCCAAAAAATAATTAATTCAGATATTAATTAATGAAGTAATGAGTCACTTAGTCAACCCAAATTAATCACTTATTTTTATAGGTTATCGTTATTTGCTGGCTGTTTATTTATGAAACAAAAATTCGGCATATTTACTGCACGTTTTTATATTTCAAATATTTTTCATAAATTTATTGCATTTAAAAAAATAAATATTTTTCATAATTTTTTTTTCTTTTTCAAAATGAATGTTTTTCTACCACACCCCTAAATCTATTTTTGGTGTCCAAAATGATAAAAGTTTATTGAAGGTTTTTCAAATCCATTTTGATCCTTCTACAACAGATACTTATCTACCAGCATCTTCCTTTTCTATTTTCTTTTATTTTCTTGTATTTTTATACCATTTTCACTTTTTCTTACCATAATCAATTAACTTCAAAAGTTTTTCGTTGAAACCAATATTTTTCTCTCCCCATCACTTCAATCTTACTCAAACTCGATTCTTTGATTAATTTTTTTTCACAGTTTAATGTATAAGCTTCCTCACATGTCACCTTCCATCGTCTGACCCCTCCTCCATTTCAATCTCACATTTTTCATTTTATTCTATTGTTTCTTTAATTTTTCCATTAGTTCACCTTTTTCGTTTCTTTTTCATCCATAATTCCGAGCTGGTTTTGCTCTCATTTTGTTCAACCTTTGCTTTCACATCTTCATTAATTTATCAAGTCTCGACATTCCTCCTACTTTCATAACCTCCTCTACTGTGCCCCTCATACAACCTTAAAAACACAATATCGAAACCTCAACTTTTTTCCACATTTTCACAATTTTTCCATCAGTTGTATTACCTTCCTCCTTCGATACATCACTTTCCAAACATAAATTCTCACAATCCTCATTTCTTTCCCAACCAGTGCTTCATCTCTCTTTACCATTAAAACTCTCTCAAAGTCCCTCCCACACAAACTTTCCATCACGTACAAAGCAATACAATACAAATACGAATGTTATTATAGTGGCATTAACTCCGTAGCGTTTCAAAGCCACTCATCACGTAAGGACATTTATACTCAAGATGGACGATTTTGCCACCTCCCCCCTTCCTCAGCCTCCAAGCCTTAGAGCACCTACTAAATACGAAATGGCAAAAATCAAAAATATAATAATATTTTAAATAAATACTTACATCGAACTTTTAAGCTCATGAGCTTTGACATCTGAATGTCTCAATGACTAAACGTGGGTGTTTAATTTGCATGTTTTGGTGCTTCACAAACTAGATTAATCACTAGTCAAATCATGCTTGATGGCCTAGTGCTTAGTTGTATATGGAACAAACTTCTTAACAGGCAGTACCACAATGGCCACAACTAAAACAGTCACTACCACAACAGCCACAACCACAACAGCTACAACTACAACAGCAACAACCCCATCAGCCACAACCACAACAGCCACAACCACTACAGCCACAACCACAACAGCCACAACCCCAACAGTCTTTTCCACAGCAAACACCACCACATCTTATAACTTCAACCCATCTTTCATTTCAAACTCACTTCCTTTAACGTCAATTGAATCGATTCTGGACCTAAAAAACCTTTTTAGCTTCGAAAGTTGAGCGCTATAAAAAATCAAAGTAGCTGTGTTAGTCTTGTTTCGACGTTTCTAATATTTTCAACATTCAACTGGAAAGTTTGTAGCAAAACGTTTCTGTTTGTAAGCAACATTTGGAAGTATTTCTATAGAAGTGTTTCAATCAGATTAGCTTATTGGCTCAACAACAAGTAGAACACGTCTTCTGGAGCACCTTCCAACGTTGAATTAAAAGCGCTGTTCAAATTCATTGATTTGATTAGATTTGAATTTTACTGTTTCTTCCTATGGAACTTTTTTTATCCTTTTTTCCATTTCTCAATGTATACTTGTCATTACTATTATTGTTTTTATTTATTATTTTTAAAAATTAAAATGTTTTTCACAATTCTTTCTCATTAGATTATCAATTAGATAATTAAAAAACTTCTTTTTTGTTTTTTTCATTATTTTAATTTTAATTAATTATTTTTTTTTCTTTGTAGTATGACGTCATCTCGATAAATAAAATCTCATTACTTCTTTACAACTTTCAATTTTAGCTTGGATTTTAGTGTTGATATTTTGCCGGTTTTGTTATAAAGATTACAACAGTTTAGATATAGCTTCGTTCACCTATTTAACTCTCCAAAAAACCTAAACCGACTTTAAAAACCCTTTTAAACCTTTTCAAAACCCCCAAAAAACCTATTTTAAAACCCTACAAACTTTTCTTTGAATCCCCAAAAACCTCCAAAATGGATTTAGTCTCTGAGTCTAGGAAGCCCTGCGAGACACCATTCCACAGGTGGGGGGGTGACCGAAGGATTTCTGGAACGTTGAGGCCTCCAGCCGACGTGGACAGACTCATTGAAGGCTACAAGTTGGCTTTCCACAGAAGCAGGATAGACAGGAAAAGAACTCCCTGGCAGAAAGCCAACGAAGAGCAGAGAAGGGACATGAGGTACAAGCGCCTCAAGAAAAGACTGGCGGCTAGGAAGTACAAGCCCAAGCTTAGTGTGATTTGGTCGGGTGATGAAGAAGAAGGCGATGAAGAAGATGGGGAAAGTTTGGTAAGTTCTTCAATATCTCTCTCTTCTTCCCCTTCTTCTTCTTTCTCCACTTCTGGCTCACCAACAACCTGCTTATCCACTAACCCTTCACCTTCTTCTGAAGCTTCGTTCAGTGGCTATGATGATGACGAAACGTTTAATAGTTTCGATGATGATGGGTCTAGCCAGAGAAGCTCACATGCGGGTGCATATATTGAAGGAAGACCATTAAGGGGAGAGGGGTGTGAATATGATAGACGAGACAATGAGGGATACCACAATTGTAAAGTTCAGAGAGAGTTGATGAGAGGAAGAAGAGGTTCAAATGAAGAAATGAAAAACAAAAGAGGTTACATAGAGAACCGGAGTAACAACAGGAACAACAAAGAAAATAGAAATAATAACAAGAGTAACAACAAAAGCAACAAAGAAAGACTGAGAAGAGAGTTGTTGCAACTGAGCGAAAAATCTCTCAAAAGAATTTATAAGGCTCTCAAGAAAAACCAAAAGTTGCATTCATCCGGTGAAAGTGACGAGAGCCTGGAGGAGGAGTGGAGGAGAGACGACGGATGGATTGAAAAGAGAAGAATGGAAAAAAGGATGAGTGAAATCAACATCATATAAGGAAAATGGAAAAAAAAGAAGAAAAAAAATAAAAAAAAGAAGATGAGAAAAAAAATAAATGAAAGATAGAAAGTTTTTATACGGCATGAACCATTTCATACTGAAATATCAGCTTTAAACATGCATTTTGTACATCAATTTATTAAGTCAAAACGAATTTTGTTCAGTTGAAATATTTTTTTTTCATTGGAAATCATTTGTTTATTTTTTATTTCATTCAATTATTCATTTTTATTTTTTCATTTTCATTTCAATTATTTGGATTTCGAGTTATTCTGTGACGTTTATTTGATTGTGACGTAGGTAATTGTAAAGTTGTTTAATTTGAGAAGAAAATAATCAAATACAATATGTGTTTTAATATGGATTATGAAATAAAATTATATTTTTATTATATTATAAATGTTTCATCAAACCTCCGCATCAGAAATACAAAGAACAAATTGAATCAAAAAAATAAAAATTAATGTCAATAGAAAAAACAAATAAAAATTAATATCAATAAAAAAAAAAGAAGAAAAATAATGTCAATAGAAAAAAAATCAAATGAAAAATAAAAATAAAAACCACGAAGCAATATTCGGCATATAAAAAAAGAAAAAAATGATGAAAATACGTTTTGAATTGTTTATCATAGTAAAAAAAAAATTTTTTCTTAAAAAAAAGAGCGCTTAAATGATGCCTACTGGCGTGATGCCGTCTGATCTGATACTTATAATGGAGTGGTCCCGAAGTGGCCTGGTGTGGTGGCGCTTGAATGGGCTCTGTTATTTTTCATGTAAATTTTTATTTTTTATTTTTATAGTTTTGCCATTTTTTTAATTATAATATATGATAATAATAATAATAATAATAAAAATAATGATAATATTAGTATAATTGTTCTCAGTATCATAACAATAATAATAATAATAATAATAATAATAATAATAATAATAATAATAATAATAATAATAATAATAATAATAATAATAATAATAATAATAATAATAATAATAATAATAATAATAATAATAATAATAATAATAATAATAATAATAATAATAATAATAATAATAATAATAATAATAATAATAATAATAATAATAATAATAATAATAATAATAATAATAATAATAATAATAATAATAATAATAATAATAATAATAATAATAATAATAATAATAATAATAATAATAATAATAATAATAATAATAATAATAATAATAATAATAATAATAATAATAATAATAAAAATAATAATAATAAAAATAAAAATAATAATAATAATAATAATAATAATAATAATAATAATAATAATAATAATAATAATAATAATAATAATAATAATAATAATAATAATAATAATAATAATAATAATAATAATAATAATAATAATAATAATAATAATAATAAAAATAATAAGAATAATAAAAAATAATAATAATTCTTATTATTTCGGTTTATTATTTTTTTCATTTTTCTAGCTTTGTTATTTTTTTGTATTTATGTGAATTATTATTTTGTTTATTTTTCTCGCTTTGTTTTTTCTTGTATTTTATGACTGATTTTTTGTGAATATTTCTTCGCTTTGTTTTTTCCATCTGAAGATTTATTGTGAATCATTTTTTTGTTTTGTTATTTTTGATTTTTATTGGTGTTTCTACTGTACATATTTGGCTTACTTTCATACCTATGATTAATCCTAATCGTCTTTTTGCGTTCCAGAAGGCTGATATATCTCACCCATGAAAACTAAAATATAAATTATATTGTTTATAAAAATAGTCTTTGTTTTTCATTCGCAAAATTGCAATAGAATAAAGTTGGGCGTTATATAAATAGAATATTAGATCCATGGGAGAGTGATAGTGATCAGGTTAAGGCATATTTTGTGAGGCTTTTTGAATCACTCGCTCCAGACTGGAATTCTAGCAAAAAAAATTATTAATGAGAGCCTATTTTAGGAGAAAAATTTAAAGAAAAACTAAAAAATAAAATTAATAAAAAAAAAAGAAAAATGAAATTAATATAAAAAAAAGAAAAATGAAATTAATATAAAAAAAAGAAAAATGAAATTAATAAAAATTATGAAGAAAAACTGGAAAATGAAATTAATAAAAATTAGAAAAAAGTAAAAAAAAACGAATCTATACGAAAAATGATGTAAAGGAAAAAATAGAAAATATTTTACGAAAATAATAATTGAAAAAAAATTGAAGAAAACAATAAAACTATTATTAAAAATATTAAAACAAAGATATTTTCAAAAAGCAAACTTCATGAGCAGCCAGCGGGAATAATCTCTCTTCTGGAGAACCCCACGCTATAAGCCCATTTCGTGGGAGCAAGACAAGGGTTATTATTATGATGATGATGGTGGTGATGATGATGATGATGATGATGATGATGATGATGATGATGATGATGATGATGATGATGATGATGATGATGAGGATGATGGTGATGATGATGCAATGATGATGATGATGATGATGATGATGATGATGATGATGATGATGATGATGATGATGATGATGATGATGATGATGATGATGATGATGATGATGATGATGATGATGATGATGATGATGATGATGATGATGATGATGATGATGATGATGATGATGATGATGATGATGATGATGATGATGATGATGATGATGATGATGATGATGATGATGATGATGATGATGATGATGATGATGATGATGATGATGATGATGATGATGATGATGATGATGATGATGATGATGATGATGATGATGATGATGATGATGATGATGATGATGATGATGATGATGATGATGATGATGATGATGATGATGATGATGATGATGATGATGATGATGATGATGATGATGATGATGATGATGATGATGATGATGATGATGATGATGATGATGATGATGATGATGATGATGATGATGATGATGATGATGATGATGATGATGATGATGATGATGATGATGATGATGATGATGATGATGATGATGATGATGATGATGATGATGATGATGATGATGATGATGATGATGATGATGATGATGATGATGATGATGATGATGATGATGATGATGATGATGATGATGATGATGATGATGATGATGATGATAATGATGATGATGACGATGACGAAATGTAAATAGAAATGAGCTTGGAAGTTGATGGAACGTCTGAAATAGAAGTTGCAAAAAATATTAACCGTTCAAACTAGGAAGTGTTTGGGAAAGAATAATCGGAGTAGGAAGTGTTGGAAGTGAAGAGTGTTTAAAGAAGAAGGTTTTCGAAAGAGCAGTTATTTAAAATGAAAACTCTTTGAAAGTGTTAACAACACCTCCTCTTGGGAGCATTGGACGAAGGGTTAGAAAAAGGTAGCGTGAATGAGAAAAAAAAGATGAAAAGATGAAGTGATGAATTGATGAGATTAATTAATGAGTGAAGGATGAAGTGAATGAATGAATGAGTGACGGACAAGTGAATGAATTAATGAATTATTAAAAGAATAAATGAAACAATGGGAAAATGCATTGCTGAATTGGCGGCTAAATGAATGAATTCGTGAGTTTTGAGAATTTTTATTAAATAAACATAAATTGAAAAAATGAGAAAAATGTTCGTTCATTTGTTTGAAAATGGTTCAATGAGTTGTTTGCCTGAATATGTGATGAGCGCAAAGAAGGTCCCAAAAACAATGAAACCGTTTAGATGAATTGATCTAAAATTGGTTCAAAAAAAAGAGTTAAAAAAACTTTTGAGTTTTTTTTTAATTTAGAAAAATGTACCAGATGTTACGAGTAAAATATCGATTTTTTTGAATAATTTGTGGTTATACAACACCAGAGGGCACCAATAGTTTTTGTAGTTTTTATGTTGTTTTTGTTTTTGATCTTTTTTTTGAACTCGAGTGTCAGGAAAAACTAAAATATCAGTAAAAAGAATTTTAATAATTAAAATTTAAAAAAATAAATTATTTTATAAAAACAAAATTTTTAATTTTTTCATTGAAAAATAAGTATTAAAAAAATTAAAAGTCTTAGTAAAAAGATTTCATAAAAACTTCAGTATTCAACGTAAAATCTAGACAAAAAAATATTATATTTTTCAAATAGCTCATTAAAAATTTCATAATAAATAAATAATTCATTGGAAACTTGAAAAATTATAAGAAAAAAGAATTATAGTCGTCTTTCTTGTGCGTAGAAAGGCAGAAGAAGGAGGGGTGAGGTTATTTTTAACCTTCAAGCGTTTTGTACACCTCTAATTAAGTTTCCGCGTGAGTTCTGTAATTAATATCGATCGCTTGGCATTCAATAATTAAAACACACTGCATCGGCCGTAAAGGTTGTATTTTAATTGTATTAATCTATTTTTATATATATACATTTTTCAAAGGAGTTTTTTTTTTGAACTTTCAGAAGAAAAAAAACGTCGGGGAACATTTTTTGCAGTAAAAATAAACTTTAAAAAAACTTGTAAAAAAGGAAAAATATTTTTTTAATGATATTTTTATCGAAAAGTTTTTTCGAAATAAAATTCGCAAAAAAATTTAAAATTTTGAAAATTTCAACAACAAAAAATTTTCAAAAATATTTTGAAAATAGAAAACTTTTTGTTTAGAAAACTAAATGGAAATGAGTGAAAGTAAGTTGTGTGGAGGGATGTGGTGACAGGTAACTTGAGTTATTTGGCAAGTGATGCAGTAATAGAGGCAATATAGTTAAACTTGATAAAAATCATTTTTGAATGGAATATATAAAAAGTGTTTTTAGAAAATAATTGAAATAACTTTTAAACTTTTTTTTATCAAAAAACCTTTTTAAAAAATTTTTGTTGAAAAAAACTGTTAGTTTTGTTTGAGAAAAACTTTTCAAATAAACTTTTTCAACGACAATCTTTTCAAATAAAATATATTTTTTTTTAAATAAGTGAAATGTAGTGGAAGGAGATCTCATGGAAGGTAAGCATTACGGGTAACTTTAAAAATTTGGCAAGTGATTGGAAGAGCAGCAATAAACGTTGTAGCTTGGAAAGGATGGTCGTTTTATGACGAAAGGGGATGGGATGGAAGATGCAAAAGAATTATGGGATGGTAGGATAGAAGGATGGAATGGTAGGATAGAAGGATGGAATGGTGGGATAGGAGGATGGATGGTGGGATAGGAGGACAGGATGGTGGGGTAGAAGGATGGGATGGTGGGATGGAAAATTGAATAAAAGATGTAATGAAAAAAATTGAATGGTTTGGGAAAAAATTGGATGTTGGATATTGAAATGAGGTGAAAAGAGAGATGGGATGTGGGCTGGGATGTGGGATAGGATAGAAAGTGAGATGGGATAAAAGGCCAGTAAATAAAAACAATGACTCAGTTTTTCAAATTTTTAAATATAAATAAATTCGAAAGAAAAAAAATTTAATTTTTTCATTATTCCAAATCATTTTCAATTTTAACTCATTCTCAGTAAAATGTTTTGTACCGAAGCTTTTCATGCCAATGAAAAAAATAAGTATCTAGCAAGATAAACCAAATGAAGTAAAAAATAAAATATTCAAACTCTCATCTAAGCCAATCAGAGCATTTTTATAGCGCTGATTGCATACTGCTCAACAAAAAAAATGAATTTTTATTTTGAATGAGCAATTTGAAAACAATACATGCAAATTGCACACATATACTACCTTAAATGGTTTCCACATATATACACCACCCATAGGATTGTGAATATAGTTAAATAGGCTCTCAAAGCCACAAAAAATGCTGAAAATGTTACATAAAAGAATATTAAATCAAGATTGAAACTTCAAACATTTTTCTCTAAAAAAAAATAATCTCAATTTGGAAAAGAAACTTCGGCATTTTTTCAATCCAAAAAACTCTAAATTTATTTTTTTTTTAAATTTATTTATAATTTCCTTATTACCAATACATCACGTATTCATAAGGCCAGTTATTGTCAGAGTAGCCTCTTTGATTTTGTTCGTGTATCTCTCCCTCTGTCTTTGCTTTTTTGTTTTATTTTTGATTTTAATTAAAAATATAAAAATCATACCAACATTATGATCAACTTTCATGAATAATTAACCTAAAACTTCGTAATTTTTGATAAACTTGAAAGAATACTTGATAAACAAAACCACCATCATTTTCTCATCATAGCACACATTAAACTGTCGATTATGATTTAAATATTTCCAAAAACCTTTGTCATGATACATTTTTTGTTTCTCTCAGGCTTTCAAGCCTCAATGCCAATTTATCCACCGGTTCTTCAGTGGCGATTTTGTCTTCACTTCATCCTTTATGCATTATTTAATACCCTTTATACTCTCAACCTCACTCGCTCTTCATTACAGTACAGCCATTCCAATCTACACCCTTAAAAATCTTTACTAACTTCTGTTTTTTCAAAACCATTTTTGATTTAACACTTTGTTAGAGTTTTTTCACTCCAAAACATAAACCTTTCTTCTTCTCCTTCCAGCTCTAATGAATATACATTTTAAATTTTTTCTTTACTTCGAATTTACTTTTGTATGCTCGTTTTTCTTACATTATGCGTGTATTTCCCACTCAAGAGTTCTTGCCTAATCAATACATTTACGCAGTCTTGTTTACGACTGTTTAAGAACAACTCAAACATTTCATCTCAGCCAACCTTCTAGCTCCAAGCTCATAGAGATTACCACTATTACAACCAAATATTTTTCCACTACGTCTTGGCGGGGTAGAGCTGAATAGATGGGTGGGTGTATGGTCAGACACCAGAATCAGCACTATACAGAGGCTCGAAATGATTCCAAATTATTTCAAACTACATTTGAGAGGCCAATGTGAAATGATGTTAGAATTTATGGTGGCTAATTAGATTGTCTTAAAAACTAGCATTGCTTGATGAAAAATACTGTTTTTTGAAAAGCAATTTATACACTTCATAAATTTTATAATTCTACACACCATGAGTAATTAATTAGCTAAATAAAACTGAACAACAAAGTTACTATTTTAAATATTCATATTTATTTGGTTTCAAACCCAAGTTCACAAGCTTTTCCAAGCACAAACCACTAGCAACCTTCCACTGTGCTGCTTAATCGACCAACGTTGCTTTATGGAACTCAAAAGCAGTTAAAATGTTTCAAGTGTAAAAAAATTAGATTTTTTTCTTTTCATTTCGTTACTAAAAATACAAAAAAATTTTAACGTTGTTTTTTTGTTTAAATTGTTCAAGTTCAATTAAATTTGATTTTTTTGTGAAAACTTTTTTCCTTTCAACCGTTTTTTTCGTTCACTCGACTTTTTTATGTTCAGTTTCAAGATGTTG
>OX387255.1:7720400-7795400 GCA_947562095.1 Branchellion lobata | reverse complement strand
CTTTAACGAAAACATTTCAACCAGCTTTGTTGAGCCCAGTTTTAACTTAAAAATTTCTGCCTCTACAACTTACAACAACAACCTGAAGCTTGAAGTATGTAAGTCGTGGACGCTGCCCAGTCACAGCAACTCTCTTCCCACATGCTACAGCAATTCCTTCCTCACACAACGCCAACAAGAACAAGAATGTCTTCTCAAACAACCTCCTCACAACCTCAAGTCACTTTTGATGCACAACCACTCAACACACTCTCAAGGCTGAATGGAAAGAACAACCCCACACATTTTTATTTGATCGAAGCAATGAATGTTTATAGCGTATTTATAATGCGATTTAAAAAGAACAATTTTACTGACTGTCCGACAATTGTGTGACCTTTAGCGTTTGAACTTATGACTTTAAGCTAGAGATTGAACCACTCAGCCACTCTAACATAACGGCTGTTTTCCCCTTGAGTTATTTTTTTTGGTAACTAAATTTTACTTGGCCGGGAATCGAACCCTGAGCTCAACGCTCTACAGCTGATTGCCAAGCACTAAGCCACAGATACAGACAAAAAAAAAAAAATCTTCGGAAAAAAAAACATTTTGAATATTTATTTAAATATTTATTTAAAAAGCTATTTTGAAAAAAATTAACAACAGTTTTTTTCGAAAGTTAAAGATAAGATTCGAAAAAAAAATCTACGCGGTGTTTCAGAGCTAAAGAATGAACTAAGGAAACAATAAATCAAAAGTTCCCTATTTTGCTTTTATTGGCTCATCTTCAACAGTAAACGATGTATTTAAGTACATGAAATAATAAAAATATTTTTTGAAAAAATCATTAAAAACTGAAAAAAACTGAAAAATGAAACTGAATATGAATGATAGCTGATACGCAGCAGACTGGATTAATATTGATGGAATGGAGACGAAGTGAAACTCCTAGCCTCGTCACGTAGCAACGTTGACTGAGGTTTAATAACAAGTTGGACTTTTGAAAACAGTTTCAAAGTTTTGTTTTTGCGAACTGTGGCTTGGTTACTTGCTTTCAATTAGAAAGCGTGTTTCTGGATCAAATGGATCTACCAAATAAGGGGGAAAATAGAAGAACATATCGAGTTTTCAATGAATCTTGCTTAAGAAAGACTATTGTAAAATCATAAAAGCTTTTTGGGAAAGATTGATTGTGTGGTGGATGTTACGCTGGAATATTTTTCAGAGAGGTGTATAGAGGTGTAAAGGCACCCAAGAACAACACAGAAGGCGTGTGGGTGGGTTGGGGTTTTTATGAGCTCCCTGAAATGACGACAAATTTTAGCTCTTTTTAATGGTTCTATAGAAGAAAAAACATCATCAAAATGACCAATAACAAAAACACATCAACATGAACAATAACAGAACAACAACATAAACAATAACAAAAACACATCAACATAAACAATAACAGAACAACAACAAAAACAATAACAAAAAAGCATCAACATAAACAATCAAAACATCATCAACATAGATAATAACAAAAAAATCTACATAAACAATAAAAAAACAACATAAACAATACCAAATAAACATCATTAACATAAACAATAAAAAAACATCATAAACATAAACAATAACAAAAATGCATCAACATAAACAATAACAAAAACAAAAACAAAAATAACAAAAGCATTTGGAAACATAGCCATTCACAATCGGTCACCAAACTACCAACCGGCCAAAAGTTTATTGCTGTTATTTTTATTTTATTTTTTCGAAATTTCAAAAGACAATCGCCAGTTTTCAATTTTTGATCCAATAAACAGAAAAACTCTTTGTTGTCTCCCACGTGCAAAACTTCCTCCACCTTCATACCTCCATACAAACTCGGCTTTGTTTTTTTCTACATTACACCACGTCTATAGCGTAGAAAAAAAAAATAAAAAAAACAAAATAAAAAAACAAAAAAAACATTGTGACCGATCGTTTGTCAAAAAAAAAACATACAAAGGTAACAATAACAACAACAAAAATACAACAAAAAATATATAACAAAAACCATGAAAATGTCTTTAAATTCATGAAATCGTCAACATTACTGGTAAAAAAACATAACACGAAAAATAAGATAACATTTATAAAAGTAAAAAAATAATACAAAAATAATCACAAAACTGAGCTATTTCTGAAACTACAACATTCAATGATGAAGCAATTGCTGAAAATTAAAAATATATAACGACATTTTAACTTCAACAACAAGATCACCGTACTAACAACCCCGCCATAACTAAAACCTCACCATATACAAAAAGTTATCTGACTGGAAATTTTACCATGAAAACAGATAAAAAAAACTACTAAAAACAACAACAACAAAAACGTCATCACAATCTACACAATCACCACAAGCTCAACAACTGAAACGCCTATTTCCCTTGAATCACTTTGATCGCTTTAAATACTGTACTATTATTAACTGGTGTTGACCAGTTCATGATTAACAAGCTTGCCCACAACAACAATACCACTCCAGAAAACTTCGCCAATACCATCTCAACAACCCCAACAACACCAACAACACCTCAACACCCCAACAACACCAACAACACCTCAACACCACCAACCTCAATAGCACCATCAGATCAAACAATATCCAAGACAATACGAAACAATACAAATACGAATATTATTACTGTGGCATTAACCCCGCAGAGTTATCAAACACATGCGGATTGAACGAAAACGCAATTATAGTCTGACATTTGTCATTACCTCCTTCACCTCAACACCTATAATAGGAACATTCATCACTACCTTTTTCACTCCAATACCTATACTTCAACCTCAACCAATGACTATGAAAAAGCGCACAAGCATTAAGTGCTGAATCATAGGAGAGCCATTGCAAGTTGTCATTGCTGCACGCTAATTGTAAAAACATTATTTTCTTTTTTTTCTTTTTTTCTTTCTTTACTTTTTGTTTTTTTAGTTATAACAATGTTTTAATAAAATAAGAGTTTTCATTTTTTTTCAAGTTTTGAAAAAAACTTTTCTTTTTTATTTATTTTTTTCTTTTTTTTCAAAAATACAACCACCAATACAACCACCAATACAACCACCAATACAACCACCAATACAACCACCAATACAACCACCAATACAACCACCAATACAACCACCAATACAACCACCAATACAACCACCAATACAACCACCAATACAACAACCAATACAACCACCAATACAAACACCAACACAACCACCAATACAACCACCAATACAACCACCAATACAACCACCAATACAACAACCAATACAACCACCAATACGGCCACCAATACGGCCACTAACCACTACCTTTATGCACCTTCCACTTGAAGCGTCCCCTCAAAAGGTCCAATTGTGCGTGAGCAACCAACAAAGCTTTCCTTAAACTGCTCCTCCAACCTTGAAAACAATCCACCGGTTGTTTTGCTTGAACTGTTCCAATAATATTTTCATTGGAAACGCTTAAAGATTAAACTGTTGAAGGATGGAAAATAACAAATTATCAAAAAGATTGGAAATTGAGTGGTTGGATAATGAAAAAATATTAATATTTTGGGAAATGTTAGAGAGTTTAGTTCTTAGTAAATGCTAGAAAAACAATTTGGAAAGTAGACAACACAGTTTGGAAGAGTAGAACATTGCAATTCAGAAGAGTAGACTAACAAAGGTTGGAAGAGTAGACTAACACAGGTTGGAAGAGTAGACTAACAAAGGTTGGAAGAATAGACTAACAAAGGTTGGAAGAGTAAAACAAAACAGTTTAATAATATTAAAAAATTTGAAAGTGTTTAATGAAAACAACAACTGTAAAACATACTAAAACGCCTGTAAAACATACTACAACTGTAAAACATACTCCAACTGTAAAACATACTACAACTGTAAAACATACTACAACTGTAAAACATACTACAACTGTAAAACATACTAAGTAAAAATTATAAAATATACTAAAATTGTAAAACAAAAAAAAACTGAAGGTCCATGTGGAACTTGTCCGTTACTTCTGGATTTGCATTCAAGTTGTTTCCAGTTTTTGTTTCAGAATTCAAAAAAATAGCTTTTGGAAGTTTTTTTTTTAGTTTTTATTTAAAAATTGAATTAATTATTTTTCAATTTAATTACATTTTGACTCTTATTTTTTGTAAAACTCAGTAAAACAAAACGACGAGCGCTATTAAAGGGCGTTAACCCATCAGAACTTTAAGACCTCATAACAACACCTCTACCTATCTTAATTATTCCAATGTAATCATATTGATTTGTTCTCTCTTCCATAGTTTATGATGATTTTGCTAATCAACATTGGTTAATGCACGTGGTTGCTTAGAGAACCTCCAAAAAATGTTCATTCATTTTCCACAAGCATCTTCGAAAATTGACGTTCCCATGCGCCTTGGGCGTATTTGAAAAAAAGATCCTGTTTGAATTATCAAAGATTGTGATGAAGTAAAAATTAAAAATTGGGAATTATTTTTCAAAAATAATTTAATATAAAATCAAAAATAAAATTAATTAATTAATTAAAATAAAAAATATTTATTTTTATGGTTGCTTATATAGATTTTTGACACTGAGACGTTGTTTTTGTCTCTGGAATTCTTCCCTCGATGCATAAACGAAAGTAAATCTTGAAAGTGAAAATACAAAATGGTTTTTATCAAACCTAAAAAAGTATACTAGTCAGCTTAGCAAAGATCTTTTGATTCCCAAAGTGCTGGTTAAACTGCTAATGTAGGTTAGGACAGAAGATCAATGGAATTATAATCATAATTATAAACAATAATAATAATAATATTATTTTTTTTATTTTTTTATTTTTATTCTTTTTTTAATAAATAAAATTTTAATATATAAAATAAATATATAAAGTAAATTAATAATAATATTATTAACATTAATAAAGGATATATAAAATAACCAAATAATATTATAAATAAATAAAACGTCGTAAGGTTAAAAGTGAACTAGTCATTATATTGACGAGGCATTAGCGCAAATGGGACATGTTATTTGACTCATTAAATGCAATCGTTAAAAGGCCCCATTACAAGTCCGCAACTGCCATGATGGAAGGTATGTGGTAGGCAGAAGGTAGCTGTTGTTGTTGGTTGTGTTGGTTGTGTTGGTTGTGTTGTTGTTGGTTGTGTTGTTGGTGTTGTTGTTGGTGTTGAAACTGTTGTTGTTTTAAATGTTGTAGTAGTTGTTGTTGGTGTTGTTTGTGTCAAAACTGTTTTTGATGAATAAAATGTTAATGTTATTGTTGAAAAAAATGTTGATGTTTTTGTTGTTGTTAATGCTTTGTTGTTGTTAGTGTTGTTATTGTTAATATTTATGTTGTTAATGCTATTGTTTCATTTTTTCCTTCTTTAATAATTAATAATGACTTTTGTTATTATTATTAATAGTTCTCCTCTAAAACTACTCACCTCCACTGTTTTTCCTGCAAGCAGCACTGATTGTTGGTTGATTGCTGTTTTTTTTTCCTGAGACTTGTCTCAACAACAGACGGCTGCTTCCTGCGTCTGTTCCCACTGTGAAAGGTTTTTGGAGGTTTCTGGAGGTTTCTGGAGGTTTCTGGAGGTTTCTGGAGGTTTCTGGAGGTTCCTAGAGGTTCCTGATAAAATGCGTACGCCATGGACAATAAAGGGAGCATCCACGCGAAAGCTTTGGAAAGACTCAAAAACGTTGTAACATGACGTCATTGGTTTAAAATAAACAAATGCCGTTTCTTTAGAAACTTAAACTTTATTATTGTTATTAATTATAATTAAAACAAAAATAACTCTGATAGAAGGAAAATTTTGAAGGATTTCTTTGACAGCGACAATATAACAGCCATGATTGTGGAGAGTGAGTGGAGTAAACAAGGTTGGGGGATGGAGGAAGAAGGGCGTGTGAAGAACGAGGAGTGATAATGTGGGAAGATGTTAGGATAGTTCAACTATCGTCCGTAACATTGAACATTTTTTAATTCACTGAAAGCCGATTAAAATTGGAAAAACAGTTTAAGGTAGTTTTCAAAAGACTTTTGGAGCAAGCTGGACAAAGGAGTGATTGAAAAGAACCTTATAGCGGAGGTTCAATAGAAGGTGGTAGATAGATAGAAGTGTGGTCTTAAACATCCCTGTCTAATGACATTTTTTCAAAAGGTTGAACGTGAGTTTTGTGAAGGAGAAAGATAAAGTGCTGATGGGACGAACATGTGGGTGTATGGGAGACCAGGCATGCGTGGAAGAAAGATAGACCAAGGGAGAAATAAAGAACAAATTCAAGAGGCGAGTGAGTTATAAAGAGGATGAAAAGGTTAATAGCTATGTAGGAAGTTGGTCACAAGGACGTGGTAAGACTGGCTGGGATATGAGTAAGTTTGTATAGAACCGTTGATAACATAGGGAAATGATTGAGCGAGAATTGTGGGAAATAAACTGAAGGGTTCAGGAAATAATGAAGAAAAAAATTAAAAAATAATAAAAAGGATAGAAAAGTTTGAAGTTAAAGAATGAAACAAAAAATTGGAAAAAAAAGAAAAAAAATTGTGGAAGTCTCATTGGAACGAGCACTCAATCGAAAGTCAACAGAAAAAAAATTACAGTGTCAACCACAATCCCAAAGGTTTCTGCCAAAAAATCTAATACTGCTTCTATTACTACTACTACTACTACTACTCGAATTGAGAAAAATGACAATAAAAAAAAAAAAAAAAAAAAAAAAATATATATATATATATATATATATATAATGATAATATTATGAATAAAAATCAGTTTAATGATTGTTATTGTTAATATTTTTAGTAGCAATTTTTGTTCTATGGAATTCAATTATTCAGCTCAGAATGTGACCAATGTTTGATGTATCGTTTCGATGAAACAAATGGAGGCAACCAAAAATGCTGAAAATGGAAACTTTTTAGAGAATTTCATAAATCGGAAATGAATGTTTAAACGAAAATATTGATTAATAGAAATATTTTTATGATTAAAAAAAGTAATCTCACAAGTAAAAAACCTATTAAAAACAAATAACTGCAGAGAACAAGATTTAAGAAAGGCTCAATGGAGGAGAAGTTACAGAATAATTGATGAAGACAGCGGTTTCAATGATCCATTTTTCAAAATTTAAAAAAAAATTTTCACCTTACCTTTCTCATCCTCGCAGACTCGGTAGGGCGACTGAATTGAATATCTAACGTTATTTTTTCATATTTTTTTCATATTTTTTTCATATTTAATTTTCAATAATTAAATGATATTGCGTTGTGGTTTAAATTGATAGCCATTGAAAAATTAAATACGATTAACTTGATTTCATCAATGAATTTTTATAGCACGTATTCATGCGAGCGTTCGAAGGCGCTCCCGGAAAAAGTGATTTATTGCAGGGCCACTAGATGACCACGTGGACTGGGAACGCTCTGGAAGACAGTAAAAAAAATAATGTAATAAGACAGTACTAGAAAACACTAAAGTGAAAATTATGAGAAAAAAAAAGAAAAACGGTGAAAAAACAAAAAAATAAAAAAATAAATTATGAAAAATAATGAACTAAAAAAGAGCGCTACAAAAAATAAAATGATGCTAGGAAAAAAAATTCAACAGAAAAATTTACAATGATATACAGGACAATGAACCTCACCAAAAATGTTACTTCTCAATCGTTTTGATAGCTCCTCCTGGAATCGCTTTTCATTTTGCTTCAAGCATTATTGGCCTATGAAGGAGATAATACCTTCAAAATTGTACTTTAACATTCCACAGCAACAACGACGACCAGCCACTAAAAATAGCCGTGACTTTCGTCATATTTTTAATAAATTCTCTCTCAATGAGTCAACCACCCCTAATATGGCGCTATAAAACACCCATAACATCATGCCACGCTCACGTTACCAGAATAAAGTAGTTTGTGCTGCTTTGAATTATTTTTAAAGTAATAATAATAATAATTAGTAAAATAATTAAAAATAATAATTGTTATTAAAAATAATAATAATTGTTATTAAAAATATAATAATAATTGTTATTAAAAATAATAATAATTGTTATTAAAAATAATAATAATTGTTATTAAAAATATATTCATAGAAAAACTTTTAACTCCATTTTTTGAAAGGCCATAAGTTTCGGAAGTTCATTGATTAATTTTTTTAATAGGAAATCAGCATGAGTTGATTATTATTATTATTATTATTATTATTATTATTATTATTATTATTATTATTATTATTATTATTATTATTATTATTATTATTATTATTATTATTATTATTATTATTATTATTATTATTATTATTATTATTATTATTATTATTATTATTATTATTATTATTATTATTATTATTATTATTATTATTATTATTATTATTATTATTATTATTATTATTATTATTATTATTATTATTATTATTATTATTATTATTATTATTATTATTATTATTATTATTATTATTATTATTATTATTATTATTATTATTATTATTATTATTATTATTATTATTATTATTATTATTATTATTATTATTATTATTATTATTATTATTATTATTATTATTATTATTATTATTATTATTATTATTATTATTATTATTATTATTATTATTATTATTATTATTATTATTATTATTATTATTATTATTATTATTATTATTATTATTATTATTATTATTATTATTATTATTATTATTATTATTATTATTATTATTATTATTATCATTATTATTTTTATTATCATAATTATTATTATTAATCTTATTATTATTTTTTTAAATATTTTATTTATTATTATTATTTTATTATTATTATTATTATTATTATTATTATTATTATTATTATTATTATTATTATTATTATTATTATTATTATTTTTATTTTTATTTTTATTTTTATTTTTATCATTATTATTATTTTTATTATTATTATTATTATTATTGTTATTATTATTATTATTATTATTATTATTATTATTATTATTATTATTATTATTATTATTATTATTAAAATTATTATTATTATTTTTATTATTATTATTATTATTATTGTTATTATTATTATTATTATTATTTTTTTTTAAATTATTATTATTATTATTATTATTATTATTATTATTATTATTATTATATTAGTAGTAGTAGTAGTAGTAGTAGTAGTAGTAGTAGTAGTAGTAGTAGTAGTATTAATAGTAGTAGTAGTAGTAGTAGTAGTAGTAGTAGTAGTAGTAGTAGTAGTAGTAGTAGTAGTAGTAGTAGTAGTAGTAGTAGTAGTAGTAGTAGTAGTAGTAGTAGTAGTAGTAGTAGTAGTAGTAGTAGTAGTAGTAGTAGTAGTAGTAGTAGTAGTAGTAGTAGTAGTAGTAGTAGTAGTAGTAGTAGTAGTAGTAGTAGTAGTAGTAGTAGTAGTAGTAGTAGTAGTAGTAGTAGTAGTAGTAGTAGTAGTAGTAGTAGTAGTAGTAGTAGTAGTAGTAGTAGTAGTAGTAGTAGTAGTAGTAGTAGTAGTAGTAGTAGTAGTAGTAGTAGTAGTATTAGTAGTAGTAGTAGTAGTAGTAGTAGTAGCAGTAGTAGTAGTAGTAGTAGTAGTAGTAGTAGTAGTAGTAGTAGTAGTAGTAGTAGTAGTAGTAGTAGTAGTAGTAGTAGTAGTAGTAGTAGTAGTAGTAGTAGTAGTAGTAGTAGTAGTAGTAGTAGTAGTAGTAGTGGTAGTAGTAGTAGTAGTAGTAGTAGTAGTCATAATGGTATTTTTATTACAGTTATATCATTCCGGTTATTGCTTTGTTTTAATTTTATTTTATGACAAATCGACTTTATTTTTGTTGCTTTTATTATTAAATTCCCCAAAAAAAACAATTCAACAAAGACTATGAAAAATTAATAAATAATTTTTCAGTAAAACAAAGCATTTACGAATATCGTCAAATGAAAATAAAAATAAAAAATATAATTATAAATAAAAGATAAAATAAAATATGAAACGGTAAAATTGAAATGACGCTGTTGAGTCAGAGTGAATGGTTGTTAGGGACATGTCACATTGAAAACAGTTTCCGGAAGAGTCATTCATTTTGTTAGGCTCCATAAATTTGAATCAAGTCCAGAATGGTACTTTTGTTTTGGTTTCATGGCTCTCTAGCCCCCATCATTCGAATCCCCGCATCAATCATTCTCCATTTATGCTTGATTTTCTTCCTCCCATGAATCTTCATCCTTGCACAAGTTTCGATTTGATCTCTGCAATGCAAAGACTTTGCTGTCTTTTTGGAAAACCTTTTTTTCAAGTATTTTGTTATCGTTCACTACTTGTTCCTCATCACTTAACCAGCCGTTTACTCTTGATTAATAAAACACTCAACTTTGGTAATGTTTTTATTTCAATTTAAATATTACAGCTTATCCAATCTCACATACCACTTGGTACTGCCTCACTGAGCTACTAAACCTTCTGCTGGGCCGGTCTCTGGAGCTCATAAACTGTTACATTTACAACCCCCACCCTGTCTCGCAACTCCTACTCCCATATACAACAACTCCCTCACACATAACTCGCTTTTTCCCATACAATCCTCCTTTCCAAACAACATTTCCCACACAAATCTTACCTCACAAGTAAATCAAACGCGAGTCGTATTCTTCCATTCAACTCTCACTTTTAACCACCCCTTCCTCATCTTTTCATTTCCAACTTTTTCTCATTTTTTGCTTTCCACTCTCACTTCCTTTTTCCACTTCCTTTCCACAGCTCCGTTGGACTTTTTGAGATTTATGGCTCTACGTTCCGCCAAGCACCCGTTCCATCCCACGTTTTTTAGTTGAAGTTTCCGGTTTTTTGAGTTTTTCTTTAGGAAAAAATAGTCTGGTATAATAAAAATAAAACTTATTTTTCTCAAAAGCCTGACACACTCACCTCTAAGCTATGTACGGAGAAAAAAACACTTTGCAGTGAAAATAAGGTTGAAAATTCAATATAAATAATAAATTATTAAAAAAAAGGCTCTTGTTTTTATTTTTTATTTTGTTTTTTTTTTCATGATGCCACATAAATCTTCCTGTCTTTGAGACATTATTCCCGCATTAGCAAAACTAAAAATTGAATAAAAAGAAGTGAACTTACACGTGAAAATGCCATTAAATTCACTGAGCTGCGACCAGGAGACAAACAATGAAATGATGAACCACCAAGCCCATGAGTGGTGGTGGAAGCTTGGCTTTTAACATGGTATTTCTGTGTGTTAGAGGTGTTTTATGGTAATATATGAAGTTAAAAATTTTTGTATCATGTTACCTAATGTCTTTACTTGTTTTGTGTTATATATTGTGGCCTCGAAACTCTACGGGGTTAATGCCACTATAATAATATTCGTGTTTGTATTGTATTTTTTTGTATTGTTCTATTGCTAACTAATGCACACTGATACATACAATTACATTGTGTTATTTAGTGTTACATTGTGTTATTTGGTGTTACATTGTGTTATTTGGTGTTACATTGTGTTATTTGGTGTTACATTGTGTTACATAATGTCCACTGGGTTACTAGTCGGAGTGTTACATAGGATTAACAAGTGTAAATAACATTTATTCTCCTAAACGTTGTCTCAGCGTTATCTAGCCAAATTTAACTTTTACAAAAGTTACTTGTCCAAATTTAACTTTTACAAAAGTTACTTGTCTAAATGTAACTTTTACAAAAGTTACTTGTCTAAATGTAACTTTTACAAAAGTCATTTGTCTAAATGTAACTTTTACAAAAGTTACTTGTCTAAATGTAACTTTTACAAAAGTTACTTGTCTAAATGTAACTTTTACAAAAGTTACTTGTCTAAAGGTAACTTTTACAAAAGTTACTTGTCTAAATGTAACTTTTACAAAAGTCACTTGTCTAAATGTAACTTTTACAAAAGTTACTTGTCTAAATGTAACTTTTGCAAATGTTACTTGTCTAAATGTAACTTTTACAAAAGTTACTTGTCTAAATGTAACTTTTACAAAAGTTACTTGTCTAAATGTAACTTTTACAAAAGTTACTTGTCTAAATGTAACTTTTACAAAAGTTACTTGTCTAAATGTAACTTTTACAAAAGTTACTTGTCTAAATGTAACTTTTGCAAAAGTTACTTGTCTAAATGTAACTTTTACAAAAGTTACTTGTCTAAATGTAACTTTTACAAAAGTCACTTGTCTAAATGTAACTTTTACAAAAGTTACTTGTCTAAATGTAACTTTTGCAAATGTTACTTGTCTAAATGTAACTTTTACAAAAGTTACTTGTCTAAATGTAACTTTTACAAAAGTTACTTGTCTAAATGTAACTTTTGCAAAAGTTACTTGTCTAAATGTAACTTTTGCAAATACAGTTGGCCCATATGTGTCATCACTCTTTTTAAGAACCTTGGACAAAGGCTGCAATAAGGCGCGGTATATTGTTGATGCATATTAGGCAATATTCCGGATCGTAAATCATTTCCTATGGCCTCTTAAAAGCGAATACTTGTCCGTGTTAATGTCCTGACAACTCGCGAACTCGATTATGAGTATTTTTAATTAAAAGACTTTAAATTAAAAAAAAATTTTTTTGGAATTTTTGATAATTTTATCTGGCATTTTTGAAGGTAATTTTCGAAATATTATGAAAATTTTTCATAATTTCAAACATAAATAAGTTGTTTATTGCCGGAACTTTAGTTTTTACTGATAAAATTTCAAAATTTTGAGTTCAACAAAAAAATATTTTAAAAACATTTTCAAATAGAAACACATTTTTTGATTTAGTGTTCGTAGCCCGTGTTTTGATTTTTGAATAGTTTGAACTGGTTTTTGGTGAAAATTTACTCATTTTTGACGGCCTATGCGACCAAAAGACCGCAACGAGGACGAACAACTTTATTAAAACATCAATAGGTTAGTTTTTATCAACAGTTCTGACATTTTTTTACTTACATTTGGTTTTTTTATTTTTTAAAATAGTACTTAATAAAACTTCAGTTTATCAAAAAATAGTTAGGTTTGCTTTTGTCCAGGTGACTGCATAAATGTTTTTTTGATGGTTTTGAACGTTAAACGAAAAGCTTGAAAAACAATTTATTCCTATAAAAAATGAGAAAGAGTGGAGAAAAAAAAATTTTTTATTGAAAGTTTGAAAATCGATATTTCCAATCTATCAAAGCGCTCGTGCATAATGGATGTCTTCATAAAGGATCTTTCAGTTAGGAAGGCAATTCATGGGAAAGCTATTGTCAAACCTGCCTTCACTTTTAAGTGGATTTTTTCCTTATTTCTCCTTTTCCACAATTTTTCTTTTTTTACGATTATTTTACTATGTTTCACGTGTTTCACTTTTTTTTGTCGTAACTTTTATAGCTAAAAAGTCCAATTTAGAAACCAAATTTTTATTTCTGTTTTGTAAATTTATTTGCTTATAAAAACCCTTAGTTTGATTCTTTTAAATCAATATAGAATCGTTTGAGAACTATATTTTGTTGCTTTCGACCTAAGCCATACAAGATTATGGTCGAAGTTTCGGTCAAACTTTATTTTTCGCTCCAAATCTTCAGAACATTGAACTACGGTTCTGTGGAGGTCTGTAACTAATACATGGTACTGCAGTATGTGTGTTAATATATATCGTTGTCGAAATTTATATTGAAAATTTTTAATTTACAAAGTTTTTACTGATGTGGTGAATTTTTAATTCTGTTAAACGGAATACATTTGTGGTTACGGTTGTTAAGGAACAATAAGAAACTGTAGAAACACGCCACCAAATAATCGAGTCTGTGAACACGAAATAAGAAGATGAAAAAAGATTTATTGAAAAAAAAAATTTTTTCTTCAAAAATTTTATTGGAAAAATCTTTTAAAAAATAATTTAATTCAATGCTATTTATTTTCAAACCTTTTATTGAAAAAAAAAAGAATTCTACGTAACAGACAAATAGCAAAGCAGTTACAATTGATGCTTGAGTCGTGGCTGAGAGACGAAATGGGATTCGCACAATTTGTAACAAATCACACAGGACCTTTGGCGGTCGTCCTTGATAGGTGGTCGACAGGTGGTTGACAAGTTGTTTCATATGTGGTTGCTAAGTTAAGTGGTGGTTGATAGGTCGATTGGAAGTTGATTGGTGGTTGGTTGGTGGTTGATAGGTCGATTGGAAGTTGATTGGTGGTTGATAGGTAAATTCCTGGTTGATATATCTTTGATAAGTGACAAATAGGTGGTGAGTAGGTGTTGATGGTTGTTTCTGAGGTGGTTGAAATTAAGCTGAGTGGAGAGTCAATGGATAGGCGATGTCCTTTTGAACTCGAAGAAGTGCGAAGACATTCGTTTTCACCCAACTGATTCGTAATTCGATTTTGGAAACAAAAAGAAAAAAGGTCGAGTTAGGAAAATTGAAACATTTATCTTATAATAGTGAAATAAAAATAATAAAAAAAAACAATAAAAATTAGAAAAATATAATTTTCAAAGCGCAATTCATTAGCAACTGATTCAGAAAGGGATTGAGCGATAAGTTAAAAGTATCAGCAACAAAGCGACGTATTAAATACGCACTTGACGTGACACCGCCATCTATCGAAACACACCAAAATCGGTCCGATATTTATCGGTTTGCGAATAAAGTGCGATTAATATTCAGAAAAAGGATTTTCCGTTCAATAATTTGTTGAGCGAATTTTGCAAAACCATGCATTGGCGTCTCTGCTCGGTATAACACGTCTTTATGATTTTGAATCTTAAATTTGAAATTTTTTCACTTTTTCAACATTTTTATTTTTTCTATTTATTTATTCGTTTTTTATTCTTTGATGTGTGAGTTCAGCCAACGCTTAGGAACTACAACCATCGGTGAAAAAGTAAGAAGCTTCGAGAAAAATCATTTTTGAGAAAAAAAAAACTTTAAAATTGACCTCCTTTGAACGTGCCTTCTGTTTTGTAGTTTCAAATTTTTACTATTTACACTTTTAGAAGTTTGGATTTTTTAAGGTTTAATTATTTTAAGCTTTGAATATTTTATGGTTCCTATTCCAAAATATTTCTACCTTCCAAACCTTCAACCTTTCAACGGTAATACTTTTTAAGTTATATATTTTTTAACATTTCAACTCGTAAATTCTGAACTTCTTCAGTTTTTTGCAAAATTGAAAATTTAAAATGATTTATTATCTTTTATTAATGTTTTTTTAAATAAAAAATATATTTTTTTTTACAGATTTTTTCGTATCTTCAATCCTTATCGTTATCGGTGCAAATGAAACCAGCCACAAATCACTTTCGGTAAAACGATTTCCGTATCCAGAAAACTTATCTTTAATAAATAACAATAATCAAAAAACTATTAATCAAACAAAAAATCAGGAAACTTAATATTTATCGTTGAAAAAAGAAAAATAAATTATAATCTTAAAAGAAGAACACCCTCGAAAGAAAAAAATCGATTTTAAAAATAAAAAAAATTGATTTTAAAAATAAAAAAAATTGATTTTAAAAATAAAAAAAATTGATTTTAAAAATAAAACAAAAGCGTTTAAAAAAATAAAAATAGGCAATAAACAAGATTGGAAAAACTCAGAAGGTTTTTTATTGTATTAGTTATATAATTTATATTGAAGAAGGGATGGATCGAAACAATGGATTTTAGTGTTAGAGAGAAGAATGAGTTTTGATTCAATCAAGATAGTTTTTGAACAAAAATGAAAAACAAAACGTGGTTCAAGGGTGTTTAATAAACGTTGCCAGTTATGGAAATACAATTCTCAGTTTTTTTTTAATAATTTTTTTCAATGAAACGAAAAAAATAAATATAAAAAGAGAAAAAAAAACAATGGATAGGTGGAGTCACGGAGTTGACAGTTAAAAAGCCACAAGGCGAGAAATTGAGGATATGGCTTAAAGGCATTCGGCATCGCACATTTATATTGGCTTCACCCCCATGGAGTGATAATGTTACACAGATTTGAAATATCTCCTTTCATGCATTGACCATTCATTCAGGTGACTCACCTTTTTCTGCTTGAAAAAAAATTATACTGTTTCAGTTTTTGATAACTTTTATACTATTTATTTTTGTTTTATTATTTTTGAATTTTCTATTCCTTTTATTTTCGATAATATTTTATATTATTTCCTTTTTTAACTTCGATTTAAAAACAATTTACGTCTTGTGACTATTGACGTTTTGACTGATAATAACTAACTAACAAGATAACTCTTATCTACCAACAACACAAGAGTTCCCTTATCAGTGGACCATCGTTGGAACTACTTCATATATTGCAGGAGGTCTCATGAAAGATCTTGACAATGTGTTGGCACAGGTGTGTGAATAAATAGTTATAGGTTGTTATTGGTTATATTCATGTTTGTAGGTGTGGGAAAAAAGGCGTGGTTATAGGTTAGTGCTTATAGACAAAGTCATAGGCGTGTGACAAAGGGAATAGATATGGTCAAGTGGTTGTAAGCGTAGTCATAGGTTGTTTGATGAAAATTGACTTTGAGAAAAGTTTTAAGTAAGTGCTCTCACGAGCCCGAAGCGAATGAAAGTGTTTTTCGGAAAGTGCCTTTTAACGTATGCGAAAAGGCGCTATAAAGATGCGTAAATGAGAATAGATTGAAGTGGTAAGGAGGTTGTAAAGATAGAGACACTTATGTTCGAATGCTTTTAGAGGATTAATCCGCAGTACCTACCCACTGCAGAAGGCTCAAACAAGAAAATTAACAATTTATGAAGTCGCTGGCCAGATTTGTGATCTCAATAAATAAATGATCATTTTGACTTGTTTTCGAATCAACCATTATGCAATTATATGCAATTATACAAATATATACACATTTATAAATATGAATAATATTTTACATAGTTATATGCGAAGCAACTTACGAAGATGAGCCCGTTAGGTTTGTTGAACTTTCTAACAAGGTGGAGGCTGTAAGGCTTTTGAAATCACTTGTGATCAGTTGCTCACCTTGGTGTTCACAAATAAAACTTATTTTAAATATTAATACAAAACAATAAAATGCAATACAATACAATACAATGCAGTACAATGAAACACAATACAATACAAGGCAATACAACACAATACAATACAATGAAATACAATACAACACAATACAATTCAATGCAATACAATACAAATACAAATATTATAGTGGCATTAACTCCGCAGAATTTCGAAGCTACATTTTTATTATTTTCATTAAATAACAAAAGAATTAGATAAAATAATAAATTCACTTTTGTTGGTGGGCAATCATACACTCTTTACATATTAGTGAAGGACCTTGGAGTTTTGATTGTTTCGTAAGTCAACCTGGGCTGTTCTATGAAGACTTTTCAAAATTCGGAAATTATTTTATTTTAAACTAAACAGATCAAAACGACAGACGACCCATGATTACATAATATCAATCGAACAAAGTAACAAGGCTGTGAAAGGTTGCTGAAACGAATAAAGACGCAACAATACGGAGACAATACATTCAAAAGATTACAATTATGGCGAACGATTTTTGAAAAATAATTCGCCAGAAATAAACTTTGAAAATAGTAGGATAGAAATGGTTCCTTCAAACGCTATGAAAACAGATACGAAAGCCTGAAAACCTCCAAATGTTGTTGCTTGGAAGCTGTAATGCAATCAATAGAGCAAGCAGTTATCGATCAGTGTGAGTAGTTTACTTAATGAGGTGATAGCATTTGCACGCCTGCCATCTGCCGTAATCAAATGTTTTTGAAGTATTAAAGATAATAGCAATGATGAGCGAGATGTTTATTGAAAACTAAAATCATATTTTTGAAGTTTTCAATAATAACAATAAACAGAACAATGATGACAAAAAAACAACAACAATAATAACAATAAACAGAACAATGATGACAACAAAACAACAACAATAATAACAATAAACAGAACAATGATGACAAAACAACAATGTATTTCACGCACTTACTCAAAACCCATGAATTCAAAAGTATTGTTTGCGAGATTTGAAAATTCCTCATCGGCTCCTCCACGCAAAGTGGAGCGATTTAGCACGGCATAAAAGTCTAGTAGTAGTGGTACTCTACTTATCAAACAAGCGACTTTGATACATTACATGCATACACTCTGGCTCTCCTATAATTATATAAGGATATCATTTAATTAAAAACATTTGTTTGAATTATGATATAATGAAGTTTAATTATGAATATTTTAATTTTTTTAATTAAGTAAAAAGGTAAAATGTATTAGTTGTGGCGTCGAAATTCTACGAGGTGTTAATGCCACTAAATAATGCTCGTATTTGTATTGTATTGTATAGTTTAATACAAATACAATACTATTTCGAATCATCATCGTGTTGTTAATTTTATGGAGATGACTATAAACAAGTGCATGTCACATAGGAGAGTAATCTTTACACGTTACAAGGGCTTTGAAGCAAAAGTTGGATAAGATAATAAATCAAGTTGCTGAACACAGTGACTGGATTAATTGAGTGATTTGTTGAAATAATTGAGTGAGAGTGTTGAATTAAATTAATTAATTAAGTTAAATTAATTAAACTATTTGATTAAACTAAACAATTTAATTTAAATTAAAAAATTGAAAATAAATAATTTGAACATATTTAAATTTAATTATATTAATATTATAAATAAGGTGGCTTAATCAATTAAGGAGCTTAGCAGCGAAGGTGGGCAGACTGAAGGATGCTTGGTGGAAGGCAGGAGAGTAACATCTGAGTTCCATGTGATCCAACTGGTCTTCTGTCCACTGCCTGAGTGGCACCTTGAAGTTGGTATTCTGTAGTGGGGTGGGTGGATGGAAAATGATTGTGGTGGGTAGGTAGGTGTACTGTGGTTGATGGGTGGAAAATGGGTGTAGTTGGTGGGTAGTCTGGCGTTTTGTAGAGAATGTTTGTAAGAAAAGGTTAGATGTGATGGATGTGTTGGTTGAGTGAATATGGTGTGGTGGGTGTAGGATGGGTGTGGTTGGTAAGTGAAAAGATGGGATGGAATGGTGAAGCGAACGTGGCGTGGTAGTCTGAATGTGGTTTGATTGGTATTTTAGAGAGTGGGGAAGATTGGTGTGGTAGATAGTACTCATAGTTGGAGTACTTGAAGATTTTAATTATAAAAATAAGTAAACTGAAAAACCTATTAAAAATTTCAACCCCCAGCCATAAAAAGCCACTAGGTTTGCATACAGGGTTGAGAGAGCAGAGGAGACAGCCGATTTGACCACTGGGGTAGGTAGGAACAGGAACAGCGGCGTAGGCAACCACAGGGAAAAGTTCCTTGCAGAAGTCTTGCATACTCTTGATCAGCTCCAAGTGCAACCACATGCTTTCACCTGAAAGTTGGGATGGAGTGATGGTCGAGATGGGTAGGCAAGGATAAGGGTGAGATGAACATGGTGATGGATGGGGATGAAGGTGGGACTGGTGATGAAGATGATGAAGAAGGTAGGAATGCGATGAAGATGATGAAGAAGATGGAAGATAGCAGTTATTAGATATGTATCAGATTCAATCTGATCATTTCAAATATCGTTAGTTTTATTCTTCAAAATTAATCGAGTATGTGATAAAGAAATGAATATATATAATGATACCAAGGATATTACTTTGAAACGAAAATAAGATTCAAAAAGCAAAAATATATTCAAAAACGAAAAAAAGGGACACTAAGTAGAAAAAAGAGAGTAAATGAAAGTTAGTATTATCAGGGGGGGGGGTGGGAAGACAACCTTGGGAGCACAACACACCACCGTCCTTGAGAGCAGCCTTGATCAGTTCATAATACTCCTTCTTGAACAACACCTCTGCAGGTCCTGCCGTGGAGTTTCGATAATCATTAACAGGTTTTTAAAAATAAAAATAGAATAAATTGGGAACTTGAAATTGAATTTAAAATAGAAATCGGATTGAAAACTGAAATTAAATTAAAAACTGGACATTTTTTAATGAATAAAAAATTGAAATCATATTGTTTTTTAAAAACTAAATTGGAAATTGAAACTACAGTAAAAATTAAAATTTTTAAAAAATATCAAATTGAAAAATAATTTAAAGATCAATTTATCTTCCCACTCACCCACAGGGTCTGAGGAGTCAGTGATGATGACGTCAAAGCCTTTGGTGTGTTCATTCATGAAGGCAAAACCATCACCAACATGAACCTTCACCTGATGAGGGTGGGATGAAAAGGATGAAGATGACGATGGGATGAAGAGGAGGAAGAGGATGATGGGATGAAAAGGAAGAAGAGGAGAAAGAGGATGATGGGATGAAGAGGAGGAAGAGGAGGGGGAGGATAACGGAATGATAGGGAGATGATGGTGAAGGAGAAGAGGATGATGGTGGGATGATGAATAGGGTGATGATAATAATACAAATGGTAAGCACTAGGATAATAAGAAAAAAGCTGACAGGGATGATTTTGATAGTGAAAATGATAACTTTTGTATTATAAAAATATATAAAGTCGAAACTTTACTAGTCATAGTGAAAAAATTAAAAATAGAAATATGAATAAGTAAGCAAACCTTTGGATTCTCAAAGCACTTAGCCATTGAAGGAATATATTTTTTGCACAATTCTATGACTTTCTGGAGGATTTGAAAAATATTTTATTATTAAACTTATGAACTCCCACAATACAATACAATACAATACAATAAAATAAAATACAATACAATA
Organism: Branchellion lobata; assembly: GCA_947562095.1. Taxonomy (NCBI): domain Eukaryota; kingdom Metazoa; phylum Annelida; class Clitellata; order Hirudinida; family Piscicolidae; genus Branchellion; species Branchellion lobata. The sequence continues at coordinate 7,774,713 of OX387255.1, read as the reverse complement.
CAAAACAATACAATACAATACAATAAAATAAAATAAAATAAAATACAATACAATACAAAACAATAAATAACAATACAATAGAGTACACTACAATACAAATACGAATATTATTATAGTGGCATTAACCTCACAGAGTTTCGAGGCCACAAGTATAGTAATAAAAGTAAGGTATAAGCAATGATGAATATAAGAGATAACATTTTTCCATATTCCAACGAACGAATTATTAGGGAGTTATGAGAAGCTTTATGAAAAAAAAAAGGAAACTTTAATTGAAAAAAATCCCACCCCATCAATCTCACACAGCACCACCGACTCCACGTCAGGATGTTTCACCAACTCTCTCACAATGCCCCCATCTCCCCCTCCTATCACCAACACCTGGGGAATGATGGCAAAACTAGTAGAAGTAGTAGTAGTAGTAGTAGTAGTAGTAGTAGTAGTGGTAGTAGTAGTAGTAGTAGTAGTAGTAGTAGTAGTAGTAGTAGTAGTAGTAGTAGTAGTAGTAGTAGTAGTAGTAGTAGTAGTAGTAGTAGTAGTAGTAGTAGTAGTAGTAGTAGTAGTAGTAGTAGTAGTAGTAGTAGTAGTAGTAGTAGTAGTAGTAGTAGTAGTAGTAGTAGTAGTAGAAGTAGTAGTAGTAGTAGTAGTAGTAATAGTAGAAGTGGTAGCAGGAAGAGAGGGTAGTTAGATTCCTGGAGTATAAAAGTGGATGTGAAGATAGACCATGAAATGAAGGTTTGGAATTATTAGCATTGTTTTCACAACTCACATGCTTGGGATTGGGGTGAGAGTTGGTGGGTAGGAAGGACATCATTTCCTGGTACATAAACTCATCTTTTTCAGTGGCCTGGATCACCCCATCCAACACCAACACCCTCCCATGGGTTTCTCTGGTGGTGGAAGTGGTTTAAACTTTATACAAAAAATACATTGATTTGGAATTGTTTGTAGCGCACAGTCTGCAAACTGCGTTGCCTCAAAGACGCTTAACTTTATGATCGAACTTTTATTTTTGAATGATTCATTGCTCAGTTAATTTAAAAAAAAACTTTTTAATGAAATGAAACATTAGGGCACTTGACACTAACGACTGGAAAACAAGCACATCTTGAAAGTCTGACTTCTCATGGGCCAAAACCTCCTTCACCTTGAGACTCATGCACTGACCTGGCCACTGGTCATTGATCTCACTGAACCAGCCCTCTCTTATCAAGTCCATGATATGTGTGATACCGATGTTTTAGAATATCTACTTTGCTGCCACGTGTGAGTTTTTGATTGAATTTTTTCAAAGAGGTACTGGAAAAGTATTGGAGAAAAATAAGCTCAAATTTAACATATAAAAACTCCAAAACAAAATTTAAAATCCGTTTGAACTACGTTAACAATTTCAAATTATTTATTAATGAACACATTGAAAAAAATCACCAACCTTGATGGAGTTTCAATCTTTTATAAGGACCTAGTCAGATCTGTTTAAAGGCAATAGCATGTGAGTTGGTTCAAAGGTGGCAAACTAAAAGAAGATTGAGCTGAATCGTACGTTTTTACAAAATTTAATTTTTTAAATAAAATCACTGGAATCAACTTTTTTTTTTAACTTTGTTTTTTTCTTTCACTAAATGATTTTTTCAAAGATTTGAAATTAAAAAAAGTAGTTTTTTTGCTATTAAACTTCCGATCTCGCGCAAGCGTCTATGACCGTCTTGTCCTCTCGTTTTATTTACTTTTTTCAAAAACTATTTTCGTTAACTTTTAAAATTTTGAGTTTCATACATTTATTTCCAAATTACTTCACTTTTCAATATTTTTATTTATTTGCTTGTTTCCAAATTTTTTAAAGATTTTTAAATCCGTCATTTTCACAAGTGAAGATAGAATCTGATCTAATCTAATCAAATCATTTTTATAGCGCTGATTCCACACTGTTCAAGAGCGCTCTGCTACGAACTGTTTAAACAACAAAGTTTTAAGGGGTGTATGAAATGAAAGTAGAGAAGTAATAGAGATGAGAATGGGTAGAAAAGAGTTCCATGAAAGAAGCCCACAGTAGGAAAGTGCAGATTATGCATAAGTACTACTAGAAGGTATCCTAAAAAATGAAATTGAGTAGAAGTACCTTACGAAGAGGCAACTTAAAAAGATCAGCTGCGTAGTAAGGTGAGTGATTATTTCTTATTTTGAACATAAGCAAAAATAGACTGATATTGTTAACCAGCGACCACTTATACATTCTCAATGGATGCATAAAGAATTATTTCAATTTACTCAATTAGATTTTAAGAAATAGAAAATTTTATTATTTCAAATGAGGAGATTGGAGTGGCATAGAAATATAATAAAAGACAACTTTGAATAGGTTTGTAAATGTTGTCAAGCCGGTCGTGGAAACAAAAGATCACCTGAAAGATATAAAAAACCTTTTTGTTTTAATGAACTGAAACTATTAGAAAACAAGCTAATAATGGAAAACAGCCCAAATATTTAAATAGTTTTTTCAAACAAACTTTTTATTAACTATGAGTTAAGAAAAAAAAGAAAATACAAAAATATTTTTTACTTTGAGCGACCTAGTGATTAAAAATTTTTAAATTGTTGTTTTATGCGACTAAGTTATGATTATTTTTTTAAATTTTTAAGTGCATTGAGTTGGTTCTATAGACGATTACTATTGGTTTGATGATATTTCATGCTGTTACGTTTCTAGTCATTTTTTTCACTTTATAATTTAAATGTTAAAATGAATATTTATTTAAATGATTTTTTATTAATTTTTATTGACAATTTTACTGTTTGTTCACAACGGTACTATTTTTAGCGTCTGTCTAGATTTGCTTTCATGAGGTCTACAAAAAACAATCAAAGTTGAATGACTTAAAAGGTCTTCAGAATAAGTAAAACTGCAAACACGAATTGAGTCATCATTTTTTATTCTGCGAATTATTTATTTGAAAATTAACAAATCTTGTGTTGGTTTTATGATTGTCACAGATCGAAACAAAAAAATGGTAAAAAGTTTTTGAATTTCGTGATTTCGATAAAATATAAATATCACATGTGAACATTTTTACCAAGTCTCATTGAAAAGCTTATTCCAGGATAAAAAATGGATTAAAGTTTGAGTGAAAACCTCGAAAAAAGAGTTTTGTAGCAATCATTTAGAAATGAGTCATCTTACTTTGGGTATTGTTCAAGTACATGATTATATATTTATTATTTCTTAAAAAATTCTTATTTACTATTTATTGACTATAATCCCTTCGCCTTCGAAAATTCTTTTTTCATTTTTTATTTATTTATTTATTTATTTAAAGCTTCCAAACTCAGCAGCAGTTGTCCTCCAAGTCCCTGTTGGCATAATTTGTGCTCCACCACGATACGATGAAGTAACCTACTACATTTCCAAGGGAGATGGCCAGGCACAGGTAGGCGTTGAAGGTCATATAGACCAGCATAGATATGATTCCCAGCCAAACTTGAATCCAGTACAAAAACGTTTGTAGGAAATGGTCGATGTTGAATGGACCCCTGGAGGAGGAACATTTGCATTGAAGTGAATTTTCAATGAACGCGATATAATACATTTTTTAAATATATAGCAGGTTGTGGTGAGGCCTTTAAGGGCTGTCCAAATTCAAAAAAATTGTGTTTCTGTTTATAAAAATGTTTACAATCAAATATTTATTGAGAAAAAACTCAAATAACAACAAAAAACGTCTCTACGTCTCAATAATTACAGATGCTAAGTAACTGCAAAGTTATGCTTTTGAGACGAATGTTGATCAATGGAAAGAACCTTGTCATTGGCTCTGATTGCGAGGTTTGTGTCGTCAACTGGGATGCGATGAAAGAGGAAATTGAGTATGGGTTAGCAGTTCATTGAGAATTCAAAAATACTGGGGTTAGTAACGATTGTGAGGGAACGCTCAAATTAAACAATATTAACTAGGAACTACTATTTATTTTAGTTTGAAAAATGGACCTTTGAAAATAGGTTCTCACCAATACAATAAAACATAAGTAAGAATAATATCATAGTGGCGTTAACCCCGTAGAGCTTCGAGGCCAGTCAAAACGTATTATTATTATAATTATAGTTAAAAAAGTGAATAAAAAAGAATAAATAATTTTTTTGTAAAAAAAAGAAGTACGTTATCATTATTATGATGAGGGGAAGGATGTATTGAACAGGTGAGTCTAATGAATGAACAAAACATCAATTCTCGCTATTACAAAAAGTATGAAAAAAATCAGATTCTACTCGAAAATAACGAAAAAAAATTCAGATTCTGACTTGAAAATAATGGAAAAAAATCTCAAAAAACAAAACTAAAAAAAAAGAAAAGACAACCTTAGTGTCTTCACTGGGGGTGGGAGGCTTTTTGTTCTTTTCCTTGCGAAGGAGAACATACCTCAGAGCTTTGACGGCTTCGTAGGAGAAGGAGATGAGAGGCACAATGAGGCAAGCGATGAGCAACTCTGTGTGGCAATGCATTGTGTGAGCCCTTTTGAACAGTTTGCAATCAGCGGTTCATGAATGCTTTGATTAGATTAGATTAGATTGGATTAATTTGAGAGGTTTTTTTAACATCAAGTCTATTACCCTGTGAACAAAGTGTTGGTCAATTCCCGCGTTGGGTTGAAGATATGTTCAGAATTTTTTGAAAGAGAAAAATATACGAAAAATGTATATAATTATTAGTATAAACATTATAAAAAATACCTTTATTACCATACTAATATAACTAATGAAACAAGATGGATTGAACGTGCTATTCAAAATTCCCACAACTTAAAACTGGTGGGAAACCACTGGAAATTTTTATAGTCTTTATCAGATCAAGTCCAAACATACGCTGGAAATGTTACAAAACACGGCGAATAGTCGAACTAGAAAAGAAAACATTAAAATATACCAAAACTGAATGTTATCAGTCATAAAAGTCAACATTGAACTTACAAAAAACGAAAAAAATTGAAAAAAAGAGGCAACGGAATACTCACGAAGAGGAGTTTCGGTTTTCCAGAAGGAAAAGAGGATGGTGGCTTTGCTGCCGGCGTAGAAGTAGTCCTTCATCATGTGCATCATCACAGTCTGTGGGTGGAAATGCTTTTTAACCCTTAAAATTTCTAACTTGTTATTTCATATATTTTCTATAACTTGTCATCATTTGATTATGTTTTTTATAACTTTTTAGTTTTTCAAATATTTTTTTAGTTTGTTATTTTTAATAGTTTTAAAACTCAAAAATTATTTTAGTATTTCATTGGTTCAAAAGAGGCTTTGTATTCTTGTAGATAATATTTACTTATATTTCAAAGGAAGTAGGAAGATCTGCTTTAATACCATTCAAACACCAAGTAGAAGGTTTATAACCAGAAAATAAAGTTAATTCTAGAAAAAAAAACTTTGAAATTGGATAAAAAAAACTTGAATTTAATGAAAACTTTAATGGCGTAATAAAATGCTGTAAGCCCTGGACCAGAGTAGGGCTCAAAGCTGAGGGTCACCAAAGGGCTGTCAAATAGCCAATACTACAAACTTCAGTAGGTATCAGTTATCTGAATGATACAAAAAACCCTTTGAGAAGCCTAAGCTCAAAGTTTAAAAAGATTTTCATTGAAAATTGTTTCGAAATTCGGTTTCTGTTAAAAATCATCATTTTTATATTTTTTTAATTTTCATAATCAAAATCTTAGCTTTCTTGAACCACTTTTAGCAAGAAGAATCACTCCGACCAGCAAAAAAACTACCAAAAAATGACAAAACTTCTTATTTCAACCATTAATTTTTTTTAATCCGTTTTATGAATTTTTTAAAATAATTTTTTCAATTAATATAAATGACTTGATTTTCATTACTCATACAACATACATTAACGATTATTTATTTCACGTTAGTTAACATCTTAATGATAATGGGTCTTGCTACCGTAGTTAAATGTTGATATTATCACAGAGATTGAAGCAACTTAAGCAATATCCACCTCAATGTAGCTGTATTGGGTCTAGCACAATAGATGATTCAATGAATATGTTTGGGTAGTATCAGTTATTCTCACATTTATTTGAAGATTTCAACCAAATGCAATGTTTGTTATATTTTACTCGTTTTTTATATTGATTTTGTATACTTAAGTCATACATTATCGGCTCTAGGTGGGTTTAAAAAAACAATATTAAATTTTATCTGAGTAAAATAGATAATATTGATTTAAATTTTAAAGGTTTTGAAGGTTTAAAGAAATTTTTAAAGTTATGTTGAATGGAGTCGAATTGGAAGTTAGCTAAGATTATATTTAATCAAATTTAATTATATTATATTGAAAAATCGATTGAGGTTTTATTATTTCATGTTTTATTTGATTACACTGTATATGTTTTACTCAGGTCTTAATATATAGAATGAAATTAGTTCCAATTATAACAAAATAAATAAGAAAGTTTATATAAAAACTACAAACTAACTAATAAGAAGAAAAAAAAGAAACAGGCATACAAAAAATAACAAAACAAAAAAAATAACAAACAAACAAACAAACGAACGAACAAACAAAAAAAACAAAAAAACAAACAAACAGATAAACAAACAAACAAACAAATCTAATGAGCAGCTTGAAACATCCAAAAGTAACACAGTCTTCACAAGCGTCGTTGCAGGCTCATTCATTTATTCAATATTTCAAAATTGCATTCGATTCCTGCAGTAGCAGATGGTGATATTTCACGCTATAGGCAAGTAACACCGTTGAAACGAATGTATGGTATAATTGAAGCGATAATGTTTACCGCGGAGGAAGCTATAGGGTATGTTTTTTTGGGACCTTTTCACTCTTGAGTAACTTTTATTTCAAATATTATTTTCAAACATGAAGTGTCAATTCAAATGCTTGAAAATGATTTTATATTTTTTGATTTTTCATCTGTTGATCCGAAAATGGGAAAAAAGAATTTATCCAGCAGTCTAACCACCCAACTAATTAAATTAAATTATTTTTTCAATGGTTTATAGATGAGAAATGCACGGAAACCTATTGATTTGCAACCCTAAAACATCTTTGTTTTTTCATGTTAATTATGCATGAACCTTTCTTAGAAGTATTTTTTTTCTATTTTCAAAGTTTTCTTTCATTTTACCTTAAATTATCCCGTATTCACGGGTTCGATGAGATCATTCAGCCGATTCTACCTTCCAATCTCACCTTCCAATCCTTCAATTCTACTTTTCAATCTCACTCTCCAATCTTTCAATTCTACCTTCTAATCTCAGCAAGGTTTCATCATCTTCTTTATTGGAAACTTAAAAGCCCCATCATTGGGAAACTAGAAAAATATATCGGGTCTGTACTTTCCAAAGTTGCTTCAATGGAAGATAAATGCAGTTGTAGGGTAAAAAATAAAACTTGTGGATAAGTTTAACGATGATCGGTTTCGTACCTGATCATCATTGTAGATCGGGAATAAACCAAATAATAATAGCAATCACCGATATCATAAATAAAGAATAATAATAAAATAATGAAATTAAAAAAATTGAAAACTTTTTATTTTATAAAAATTCGGTCGGTTTATACAAAAGAAAATTCAAAATGATTTTTTTGGAGAAACTTTAATGGCTTCAAGTAGGTAAGAAAACAAAAATATGAAGAAAAAAATTATTTGAATACTCTCAATTCCCTTCTCAACGCACACGGACAAGTTTTTAATGCAAACAATGACGATGAAAAAAACTTTTTTTCGAAATGATATTCGTCTTTGTAGATCGCAGCGGTAAGCAACCGACGATCTGCGGTTCAGCCATAGACATGGAAGTCTCAAGTAGGGAAGTAACAATTCAGCGAGGAGAAAGAGTATATGGAAAATTGTGGAGTCGATCACTGGAGTAACTATGAAGATTTAACGAGCTCGAAATTCAAAGTTTTTACATTCAACCTTTTGAATCTTAAAGTTACAAGAGTTTGTCATGTCTAGTCGTTAATTTAACGAAAAAAACAAAAGATTTTCCATGCCAGTCTTCAGCTCAGCCCAGTAAAATTGGCAAAAGTTGGCAAAAGTTCAGTTCATTTATCATTAAAAAAATGATTCGTTCGCGGTTAGTCAGGTTTTTTTTTTGAAACTTTTCTCTTTGATTCATACTTTGAAAAAATGTCAAATATTCCAGAATAAAAAATTCTTGCAGGAATCAGCAAAGACCAAGAGACTTTCAGCATTCACCCCGAACGCCCTTTTGAACACCAGGGTTTGGTGCAGTGAAACCTTCCACCACCCTCCTTCCAGCTCACACCTGGGTGTGCAGGTTGGAGTCTGGATAGATCTCATCACCTGCGAGCTGCATTGGAACTGGATAGGAAAACTGCTGGAAAAGGGATGGCTTAGTTTGTTGGAAACGAAATATTAACTTTATTAATGAATTTAGATTTTAAAAAATTGTTTAAAAATATAAAGTATGTTTGAAATTTATAAAAAGTTTTTTACTTTTAGCTACAAATTCATATAAATTTAGAAAAGATTTAGAATTAGTCGATAAGTTTATAAAATCACAATTTTAATTTTTAATCAAATAGCTTTTTAGTATACAGTAAATGAGTATTTATCACTTTATATGATTAAATAATGAAACCCAAATTGATTATTCAATTAATTCAACTAACTGAAGACAGAGCCACATCTGATGGAAGGGTCTTATCTTCACTGTCCATCGTTAGAGACAACCTCTCGGCAGATTCGGTTTCTTTGTCTGTCAGCAACTGTGGAGAAAAAATTCAAACAAAAATAATTCAATTTTATAAAAGAAAAAGTAAATATTTTTATTGTTTAAGTAAATAAATGAAAATAGGTTTCATAATGATTCTAAAAATTTTAAGGAATTTTCTCGTGGAAATCTCTCTTGAGTAAGAGAATTGCAAAAGAAATTTTGAATTAAAATAATATTAACTTAAATTTGTTTTTTTTTAATTTTTTAAAATCAAAGTTATTTTTAAAAATTATGAACAATTTTTTTAATTAAATTTTTTCTTCAAAATTACAAAAAAACACTTCAAAAATTTATTCTTAATATTTCAATAAAATCAAATTGAAAAGATGACTTTAAGTCGGTTAGCATCAGTTTTTTTCTTGTGGAAGTATTCGATGACGGCGATGATGATGCTGAGAAGGAGGCCTCCGATAAGGATGAAGAAGATGCCAGCCACGTTGGACAACTTCAATGAAGAAGCTGCCTCTTGCTGTGGCGTTGAGAGTTGAAGGAATCAGGAAAGTTATTTTGGAAACGTTGAATTGAAAAAGCCATTTGAACAATTTTTTTGAATTTAGAAATAGAAAAAAAGTTTCGACAAAATATAAGTTTGAAACAAATCTAGTGAAGAACGTTTGGTTGTCACGAATGTATAGATTTTTGAATAGGTTTGAGGCAAAAAATTCTCAAAAAAGTCGAAAATTTTAAAAGTTAAACCTTCTTAATGGCTCCTTCGGGTCTGCATTGGCCTTTCTTGTACCACCACTTCTTCTCCAAGTTAGCCAATTCTCCTCCTTCCAGCAACTCCAAAACCGCTAAGTTCACTCTATCTCTGAAGTTATTTTTAAATGACGAAGAAGTTAAACTACACAGTATGTAGCAGCTCGTTTTTGAACTGTGTTTTATCGGTCTTATCTTAACATTTTAAGTAGATTAATTATTGGTTCATTGTTTAATCTAATGCAATAGGTACATTTAAACAGCATTCATAAGCAAGAGGTCAGCAGAGTTCTCAGAAACGCAAATTTCCTCGCTGTTGGGTAGCTTGGCTACCGTTTATATTCACGAAAAATCAAACAGACCTGATGTCAGACCCCATGGGAGTTCCGATGCCATAGCCCTTGGCATCCAGATTGCCTCCGACCTTCATGGTGTCGCAGGGCAGACGTTGGTTGGTGTATTCATTCTGCGTCGACTCGGTCAGGAAGGCATATTTCCCGTTCTTGGCTCTCACTGTCTCCACGCCTTCGTCGGCCGTCTTGACAAACACCCAGGGATCTGTGGACGACATGAAGGCCCACATGCGCTCGTATGTGGGCATCGTCGACTTCTGTGGCAGCGACAAAGAAGGAGGTTGGAAATATGAGTGAACCCTTGATAAGCTGAGATTAAATTGAAGCAGATTATTTCATTTTAGATGAGATTAAATAATACAAGGTCATGGACTATAAACTAAGTGAGAAAAGATCAATGAATTCATGAAACTTACTCTGAAGAAGTCTTGAGTGGACCCCCCGATGACAGTTCCATACTTGATTTCCGTCTGCTTCGCCAGGTCTTCTGCGCTCTCTATTGGCGACTGCATCCTCTCAGACGTGAGGAAGGCCGCCAGATTGGCTGTGTAAGAAGAGATGAGGATGAGGGTGAAGAACCACCACACACTGCCTACGATGCGGCCTGACATCGATCTGGGAATTGACGTTTTTATTTAGATTTCATCAGAGAAAAAGATCTAAATAATCGCTGGAAATGTTGTTTTCGCATGGATCACTTGTTGAGAATAGAATCTTATCTCTGAACATGTACAATTCTTATAATGCAATTGTTTTGAGACTGTTTTGAAAAAATGGTTTTGATCACCCTTAGGCTGCTATGCCACCGTTTGGATCTCAATGAATGGTTATGTCAGGTGCTTCAACTTATCCGTCCCACTGGCACTACTTCTTTCTACAACCGACCCGTCACTCACTAAAACTCAGATGATATTCAGTTGATCAAAACCAAACTTTGACTTCACGCTCTACAACTTCTCTCATCAACGAGCATTCTATGAATGACAAAAAAGGCATGAAGCAGGGCATACCTATTAGATAAGATTAGATTAGATTAGATTAGATTAGCTTGGAATAGATTAGATTAGATTAGATTAGCTTGGAATAGATTAGATTAGATTAGATTAGATTAGATTAGATTAGATACCTCGGTTCGATGTCGACCCCCTGCTGCATGAAGGCTCCCAGCGAGAACCAGAGGCTGTTGAAAATGGTAAAGTTGTTGACGAGGCCTTCCTGGTTGTCTTCCACGTGCCACTCGAAGGGACTGAACCTGCTGACCAGGAACAACACCACACTCACCCCGATGTACGCGAAGATCACACACATCCACACTTCGTATGACAAGGGATTCAGAAACGAAAAGACACTCGGAGCCTCTTTCGACGGTTTCTTGATCATGATGGAAATGCCCAAACTCATGAAGGGCTTCGAAAAATCAATCACGCTCTCTCGATCCGCCGTTATCGTCAGAGGCGCTATTGCCATGTCTGCCACCTGGTAGTGTATAATTTGTTTCATTAAATAAGGGACCTGATCGAATAAAATCCAAAGGTTTCTTTTTTTAAAACAAATTTTAACTAAATGGAAAGATAAATTATTTTCAATTTTAATTCTTAATACTTCATCTTTGTTCACGCATAATCCAACTCACTCCATTCAGAAGCTCCCCCACCATCCCATCCCATTTTCCCGTTTTGTTGTCTCCGTACCTCTCATCAGCCACCGGTTTTATGAGAAAATCAAACTTTATTATCCCAGCCAACAGCTTGGCCAAGTCAGCACAGAATCCTTCATACCGATCGTTGCCTTCCAGTTCTTCTCCCTCCAACGCCATCAGGTGTGGCGCCGACTTGGAAAATAAGTTAATGATTTTTATAACTTAACTCTACTTAATAATGAAAAAATAATTCAATACGTTGAATGTTTTATTTTATTTTTTCAAAAAAAATATATGTTTTTTTTCAGATCAAAGTATTATTTTTCTTATCAAATTATTATTTTTCTTATCAAATTATTATTTTTCTTATCAACTTATTATTTTTCTTATCAAATTATTATTTTTCTTATCGAATTATTATTTTTCTTATCAAATTATTATTTTTCTTATCAAATTAATTTTTTTTTCAGATCAAATTTTTTTTTTTCAGATCAAATTAACATTTTATTTACAAAGATTGAAGTGATGATCCGTGTTTTGTTAACGATTTTGGTGGTTCTTTGCCGAATCATTGTTGGTTGCTGAATCCTTAAGCCATCCTTCGAAGTCCATGCTCCGATCTTTGCAAAAAATAAAAATTAAAAATAAAAATTAATTCAATTTCAATAGAACATTTCATTTTTAGTTTTTTTTTTAAATATTTAGAAAAAATAGAAAAAAGACGTTAGGCAGTAAACTTTTAAAAAAAATTCAGAAAATTTTTTTAAAGCAAAACTTTTTGAACTTGAATATAATTTTGAAAATTAATTTTGAAAATTAAATTTTTGACAAACTCTGGCCAATCCTCTGTTGAGACTGACTTCCATGATATCGAGTTTGTAACTCCTCCTCAAGCCGAATTCATCAAAGTTTATTTTGCCGGTCACGAGACCTTTCATTTCGATCTGTTGGGAAGAAAAAATAAAAAGAGGAAGATGAGGTTTTATGTTTGATAATGATGAAAAAACGAACAAACTTGAAAAAGAAAAAATGAAAAAAAAATGAAAAAAAATTAAAAATTAAAAAAAATAATGAATTTTTTTTTAATCTAATAAAATTTTAATATCTAAAAAATTAAAAAAAAAACAAAAAAATTTGAATTTTTTTTTGAAAAATTAAAAATATTAAAAAAATATATATATAAAACGACGCTGACTTTTTTCATGAAGCGAGTGAGGTTGGCGCCGTGGGACCACTTCTTGACAGGCTCGTGGTCGCAGTTGATGGACTCGTTGTAACGTCTGTCCAGCAGTTTGTTCCTCCGACCGTACTCGTAAATACCACTCGCCATGAAATAACCCGCCTCCATTATCAACGCCAATTCAACCTGAGTTGGGATTTTGTTGGCTTTTGTGGAATTATAAGTTTTTTTAAACCATATTTTATTTTCATTTTTATTAATAATTTTATTCACAAGCCATCATTCTATGCATTTCATAATGTTTTAACTCACAAAAAAAAACTACAGAACACACACACACAAACAGACAGGCAAACACACTTAAACGGACACGCAAAAACACACGCACAGTTAGCTTGGTTAAAGCCTTTTGACTGCTTTTCTGATACATGGCGAACTCTCTAGAGATGTTTTTGAAGCTTTTGCTGTTGCTGTCGAGGATGTTGAGACCTGTTACGTTCATGCCTCCTCCCTTAAACACCTTGGAAGCCTTCATTTCATTCATGCCCTGGTCGTGGGCGTGTTGAGAAAAGGAATAAAAATGGAAAAAGAGAAAAAGAAAAAAATAAAAATTGAAAAATTATGAAAGAAGATAAAATAGAAGGATTATAAAAAAGATTAAGAATTGAAAAAGTAGAAAAAAATATGAAAATTGAAAACTTACAGAAAAATTATTTAAAGGTTAGAAAAAAATGAAAAAAATGAATGATCGGGTTGAAAAAAAAGCAGAATTGAAAGAAGAAAAGGTTTTATTGTAAGAAGTTACTTTTATTGTTTTGATTTTTTTGATGAAAAAAAAGATGTTATAAAGAAAGTTGAATGAAAATGAACGAATGAGGCTTGAACGCACAAGGCCAACAATCAGGAAGGAGTGTTTAATTCCTGCAGGGGAAATCTTGTCAAACTGCAAACAAGAACGTATCAAACATAGTCTGAGTACCCATGAATCGAACTATGAACTAGGCGTTTGATAGATTTTATACTTTGAGGTTATTTAAACTAGTATGAGGTGACGAATCGATAAAAAAATTCAAATTTAAAATAAGATACTTGGAAGAAAATAGCAAAGTTTACGAGACCTGCTTTGTGATGATCTCTTGACAATCTTCTATTGGCATATCCAATAGTAACTTCTTGTTGACAGGCTGTTGTATGTCGAGCCTAGGATGGGTGGATGAATGCTTGAATGGCGGAATGAAACTCCTTGACCTCGTAATTTTGAATATTTGGCTGGATTACTATTAAGTTGAAACTTTAAAAAACTACAAATGTTTAACCATCATATGTCAGAAACATTTGAGCAAATATTTTTTATTTTTTTATTAAATATAATAAAAATGTAAATTTTTTCAGTTCATGCAATGATGTTCATGATGGAATATTATTGGTTGAACATCAAAAAGGTCACAAGATTGCTTATTCGGGGCTGGAAAGATTGCTTATTTGGGGATGAGACCTATTGAGGGTGTTGTAGACTCCCTCGGCATCATCGACCTTGAAGACGTGGGTTCTTACCATGTAACCCTTCTCCGTCACCACGTCGAACAACTGCTGCAGATGCTCCAGGCCTTGGTCGAGGTGGAGGTGGAATGAAAACTAGACTGAAGTTCAAAAATGTTTAGTAAAATAAATAAATAAAATTTATAGTCTTCAAGGAAGAATATTTGGAAGTAGAAAAAAAATAAAAATAAGAGCTAAGGTGAAGTTGAAAATGTACGGTGAAATCTTAGAGTTTGTTTGTAGTCTTTATTGAATAAAATACGATCCGACGCTAGAAATGTTACTGAACAAAAATCTTAAGGTTAAGAACTTATGGAAGGTGTCTCAAGGTAGAAGCCTCAGGCTTGGAGACTTAGGGCAGGGAGAGCTAGTGGTAAAAGATGGAATATATGTTTGTATATCAAGTTTTTCATGAGGTTAGAAGTACGGAATGTTCAAAAGAGATGGTGTTTTGTGAAGAACTGTAGGGGCGCATGATATCGTTATGAGGAAAGCAGATAATCAAAATATTAAAAATAAAGTTATTCACAATTATTATTTTCAAAAATATAGTTTTTTTATAATTATTTTTTTCAAAATAACGTTTTTTATTATCATTATTTTCAAAAATTTAAGTGAAAATATTTGAAATATGAGGTTTGAAAACCAACCTAATTACCAACCTTCGTTAGTTTTGTAGAAGTAATAAATGTCTTGCCAGCCATAGAAGCGTATCAAGTCATAGAGAGCCTTGAGGTAGAAAGGACGCAGGTAGATATCGAAGCCAAAGTTCTGGTCTGTGGTATTGGTGGCCATAGAGGAGGAGATGAAGGGAACGTGGAAGGTGGAACTGAAGGATTTGAGGGCATTAAGTGTGTGCGAAGAGTGTAGACTGAAGTAAGACATCACCCCGGAATACAACAGCCTGCATACTGGCAGTGTGGTTGTGGGATGGTTGTGAGGGGGGTTGTGAGGGTGGTTGTGAGGGTGGTTGTGAGGGTGGTTGTGGGGGTGGTTGTGGGGTGGTTGTGGGGTGGTTGTGGGGGTGATCGTGAGGGTGGTTGCAGAATGGTTGTGAGAAGGGTTTTAAGGGTGGTTGTGAGGGTGGTTGATTGTGTGTTTGCGTTAGTGGTTGTGAGGGTGGTTGTGAGGGTGGTTGATTGTGTGTTTGCGTTAGTGGTTGTGAGGGTGGTTGTGAGGGTGGTTGATTGTGTGTTTGCGTTAGTGGTTTTTTTGGTTGATTGTTTTGCTTCATTGTGCAGTGGTTTATTTGGTAGCTTCTTGCGTGTGGTTTACTAAATGGCTGATATAAGCTCAAATCAAATATACAAATGAAAGAAGCAAAAAAAAACAAACATACTTTTTATTCATAATAATAATATAAAAAAACAATAATAACACTAAAAACAACAATAAATATAATTTCTGAAACGCCACCATAATGCAAACAGCTGCTCAAACAGTTAGTAGTTGTTTGAGTGGCTTAAAGACTACCCACTTGAAGATCCCACTCTGAAGCTATTGTCGGGATAAAATCGTTCGACCTTCTCGATGGACTGGTGGTCCTCGTGGTCTATCCTCCTCCTCCGCAGGAACGTGTCCACACCGAACCTGAAGGCGCTCAACTCATCCGTGGCGTTCTCGGTTGAGAGGATCCCTGGGGGGTTGGTAGGTGGTTGGTTGGTGGTTGGTTGGTTGGTGGTTGGTTGGTGGTTGGTTGGTGGTTGGTTGGTGGTTGGTTGGTAGTTGGTTGGTGATTGATGGTTGGTTGGTGGTTGGTTGGTAGTCTTTGGATAATTGTAATGGCTTGGTGGTTAGGTTGAGAAATCGTCTGGTACGTAGTTTGTTTAGTTTGTGGGTGGAAGTTGGTGCACTCGGTTTGGGTTTTTAATTGCTTTGGTGGTTGCGTGAGGTTTGCTTTGAGGTGATTTGGTGGTGGGGGTTGTAGTAATTGGTTGGTGGATGAGTGTGGTTGGTAAATGGATCTTTGATAAAAGAAAGTTCTTTGGCCAAAAAAGTTTTTTGGTTAAAAGAGGTAACTTGGTGGGTGAGGATTGTGCGATATTTTGGGTCTGTGGTTGTGTGGTGAGGTTGGGGGTGGTTGTATAAAGAGATTGGATTTGATTGTGTGGTGGGGATGAGTTGGACTGCGTTTTTTTAAAGTTTTGTAAGGTGCGGATAAAAGTATAAAATAAGAAATTCGGAAATTCAAGTAAGTGACAGCAAGTTTATGTGGCCTAGAAACTCTATAGGGTTAATGTCACTATAACAACAATCGTGTTTGTTTATTTCTTCTTCCATTTCATTATAGCATTGAGACAGGAAGTTTTTATAAGAATACTTTTCAAACTAAAAAAAATATTCAAAATGTTAACAGTGTTCTCTTTCAACAATGTCTTGTCCGTGTTACGAAAGAAGAAAACAAACGAGGGATGAAAAATTCAAAATGAGTTCACTGTATAAATTTTAAAAAGTTCTCCACTTTTTCGATACTTTAAAAAGTGTGGTGAATGAAAAAGGTAAAATCAATTGATGAGTGACGCTTTTCATGATTTTATTATTTTTATTGCTTTTTATTTTTATTTTTTTTTATTTTTGTTCAATAAATTCGATTTTCCTTTAAAATATATTTTTTATATATTCGTAAAGTCATTTTTATGCTTAATTTTTTTCTTAATATACACAAAACTTTGAAAGAAATGTAAATGATTTTTATATGAAGTTGAGGTTAGTGATGTTTGGGCACTTCTGGACTATTTCAAAACCACTGGCGTACATTCATCCGGCTTCATAATTAGTTTATGTAAACGTTCAAATCATTTTAGCCTGCCTCGTGTGTATCAAGTCCTTTCGAAGGATATCATCTTACGCTTTTCAAACGTTGTTATTGGATTGGATTAGAATTTAATGCATCACATTTGAACGCGCCTCTGTAAAAATTGCCATGAGACGCGCTACGTATGTACCGATTAGATTTTTTAAATTTAAAAGTTGTACTAATGAGTTGGAAATTTTTCGACCTTGCAAAATCAATTTTTTCATCCTGTTTTAATCTATTTTTTGCAATTTTAACACCATCAGTGTAAAAAATCGAACCAAGTCACCAATAGAACAACAATATGAAGATAACAAAAATATGAAAGCATAAAAACTTATATTATCTTTTTTCATAATAATTATCAGCCAGTTATAATACTGAAAACAGTTCTTATTGATACTCACCCAGAGAAAGATAGACGTTATGAGGATAACTTCCTTCAGAGAATGCAGGCAGAATGCCTATACAAAAGCAGCACTTAACGAGGAGATGCATTTTCATTTCCACCATGTCACCTCTAACCACTACCCAATCGTCCAGGTTTTGATAGGTTCAGGAGTAGTGAAGTACAATCTTCAGTGTGTATTCCACGAATAAAGATGTTTCGAGCAACCAAGAATAGCTTAAACCATTCCTCTCGGAAGCATCTTCTTTTGTTGTTATATTCTATTTCACTTTTTAAATTTTTGATCGTTCTCAAATTGAACTTGACATAGGTAAAGTATTGTGACTTCCAGATACAACCTTTTACCAGTTCTCTTTTGCAAGCATCGCCCAGTCGACAACAAATGACCAAAGCAGCATCACTGCATCTACCTCATGAATATTCATAAGATCGTTAGTATGCACGATTCTACGCATACATCGATTGTCAAATATTAAAGTGTCAATTACTTTGAACTCTTGAAAACTGAAAATGAAGTTTGGATGTTTTATTTTTCGGAAAAAAAAATTCTTAGAATTTTCAGAAGTAGAAGTGTTTCATTAGAATGAAAACATAACAAAAACGAAAATATAATCACAAAAATATAATTCTGGAAGATAATTCTGAAAATGTATTTATAGAATGAAATCTCGAAGCACAAAATTAAAATTAGTAAAAGTAGGCACTTTGAAATTCAAGCTTTGATTCCGTTCCAGAGTCGTTTGCAGAGGTCTAACTTCTTGCACGTTAGTTCCTCCCTCCCTACTGCACTGGTACCCAATCCTACCATCCTCATAAAATTAATTTTTGAGCTTACTTCACCAGCTTCCTCCATCACTTCTCCTATTTTATCCTTACCATCAACCCTTCCACCTAAATTTACATGGGAGGCACGGCGAGATTTTTTGACTGAAAAATCGATTGAGTACTTGTACAAATCAGTCCATGAAGGATCGTGTTTGTGGATGAAGGCGTAGAGTTTAGACTCCAAGGCTTCGTGTTCAAACGAAAATCCTCCCTCCCAATCATTTTCCTCATCTTCCTCTTCCTCTTCTTCACAAACAACCGTCACTTCACCATTCAAGTACCTTCTTCTGCTTCGAGTGAGTGGTAAGAGGAAGTCGTAAAGAGAAAAATCTTCTCTTCTCCCTTCTTTCCTACTGTTCTGTCGGGTAGTGATGGAGCTAGCTTCGTTGTGAGACCTCTTCCTACCCTGCCTCCTCTCGTCTTTTGAACCGCAAGCCATCCAACTGGCCGTCTCAGTCTCAAGGCTGCCATTATGCTTAATGGCCTCACCGACGTTGCAACGAGTGTTCATTCTATAATTACTCAAGCTATTATTATTGTTATTGCTATTATTATTGGTGTTGTTATTATTATTATTGTTGTTATTGGTGTTGTTATTATTATTATTGCTGTTATTGGTGTTGTTATTATTATTATTGTTGTTATTGGTGTTGTTATTATTATTATTGTTGTTATTGGTGTTGTTATTATTATTATTGTTGTTATTGGTGTTGTTCATCACATTAATTTGGTTTTCGTTGTTATTTTTCAAACAATTAGCGTTTCCATTGATATAACCGTTGAGCTTATTATTATTATTATTATTATTATTATTATTATTATTATTATTATTGTTATTATTAATATTATTATTGTTATTATTAGTTCTCATATTATTATTATTTATACTATTATTATTATTGTTATTATTATTATTATTATTATTATTATTATTATTATTATTATTATTATTATTATTATTATTATTATTATTATTATTATTATCATTATTGTTATTATTATTATCTTTCACGTTTCTACTCCCTTTATAATTGGATTGTTTTAAGTCGACTGCGTTATTAAGAGAACCATTTTTTCGAGGAAGCAAGATGGATGTCATTATAGGAGCAGGGTTAATATTACTATTACTATTATTATTATTATTATTATTATTATTATTATTATTATTATTCATAACAATTTTCATATTATTCATAGTACTTTTACTATTATAATTAATAATAATAATATTATTATTATTATTATTAGTAGTAGTAGTAGTAGTAGTAGTAGTAGTAGTAGTAGTAGTAGTAGTAGTGGTAGTATTATTGTTATCGTTAATATTAGATTTTATAGTATCTTTGTTGTTAATTTTATTAATATTGTTGTTATTTTTATTATTACTATTATCAACGTTTTTTCTATGGCTGTTGGAGGAGTTGATATTGACAAAGTCGGAAAAAACGGCGTATCCCTTGTCGAAATTGCTTTTGGTGGAGGGCGGTGCTTTGACAACGTCGCTGGCATAGCTGGTGAAGATCTTCATGAGGTTGTCGATGGTGGAGTTGTCCTGGTTGGGCTCATTCTTGATGGTGTTGAGGAGGTTTTTGATGTTGTCAACGTTCAACTCACACTGGGTCTTCTTGACACTTATGCCGTCAGACCTGGCTGCTTTGGGGGGGTTTTCGCCACCTTTGTTGGCGTTGTTCTTGATCACCGCGCCATTTCTCAACTTCTCGGCGATCTCATGAAGGTTCGGCTTGCTCTTGACGTACTGGACGTTGCTTTCAGGCTTGGGAAGAATCGGTTTGACGTGTGTTGAAGAGGCGGTTACCATTGCACCTGGAGAACACTTGACATCAACGAGAGTGGTGGTTGTAGTAGAAAAAAATAGATTTTCCTTTGGTTTTCTTTCAGATTTTCTTGTTTGATTGTTGACCGATGAGAGGATGGACGAGTTCTGAGGGCGTCCAACGTTGTTAGCAGAGAAAGTGGTGTTATTAACGTTAGAATAACAAGGACGCCCATTCAAGCTTTGCACCGAGCTCGTAACGCAAACATTTGTATTTTTAGCACTCAGGTCCAAAACATCGCCAGCAAATTTTTGTCCAGAATGACTCGTTTTGGCGTTAGTCCCTCCCGCTAGAGACTTGCTTTCATTCTTCTGAGCAGCTGCATGGGAGCTTTCAAATGAGGTTTTGGTGGTTGTTTGGACAGTGGTAGTGAAACTATCAGAGTTGATGCTATAGTTGAGAACATTGGAAGCATGACTGCCGGAAGGATTTTTAGTGGACGGAATGCGTATTATTGCTGGGTGGTTCGGTGGACGTTTGGAGACGGTGGCGAGAAGTGCGTTCGATTTGAAAAAATCTTGAGAAAAAGTTTTTTTGGTATCGCATTCTTCACAACGACACTTTGGAGGCTGCAATGTTATTATCCTCAAGTGCAGAAGGGTCTTCAAGCTGGTTGATCCATGCCTTATGGACCTTTTCCAATCTCTCGCCTTGCCTCGACCACACCACCGCTGGAATTGATTGGGGGTAGCCCAGCCTTGGGAAGAAAGAACAGACGTTATCTTGGGACTCATTGCTAGGCGTTTGAGATCCAAGAGACCTTTGGAACTCCCACACACCACCTCTAGCACCACACTGTCCCCTTCTTGTTGCAGCTGGTCCAGCAGTTTTGTGAGCTCCTCATTGGGAAGCGATTTGGGAGCTTGTTGCTGGTGTGGTTTGTCGTGCTGGTGTGGCGTCTTGTGTGGCTTGGAGGTGTGGCGTTGTTGGTAGGGTTGCAGCACCTTGTGAATGTCTTCTTCTTGCAGTTGCGAGTAGTGTGGAGGAGGAGAAGCGGGAAGGTTGCTCAGAATGGTGCTGACGAAGGAGTTAGAAGAAGGACTGCTCTGTCTGGAAACCATGTCGCCCTGCTGGGTGCTCAAAATACCAGCCAGAGAATCTAAATCGACTTTTTTATTGGTTTTCGAAACGCCTTTCACATCTGCTTCGTCGCTTGAAGAAAGGTTCTTAGTGTTAAGTTTACTCAAGATGCTTTGAGATAAGATGTTTTTGATGATGTTATTGTTGACAATTTCTTTGGCGGTAGTGCCAAAATGGCTTGGAAGTTTAGTGGCGGCAGGCCTGGCGACAACACTTTCACTCTTCGCAACACAACATCCATTCACGCTCTTTTGGTCGTGAATAATCGTGGTAACATCAAAGCGCTTCTTAGCACTAAATGACAGGTTAATAGGAATATTGCCTGAGTGAGAAGAAGAAGAAGAAGAAGATGATGATGATGATGATGATGATGATGAGCAAGACGTGATGATAGACTCGGCTGTGGTAGTTTTTAAGCCTTCAGTCTTTGTGTCCTTTGGGTTGCCTTTAAGAAGCGTATAGTTAACGCCAGCTTTGCTTCTATTATGACTAACTGTTGCACTATTTTTAAATTTACTGTCTCCTATACTGCCGCCTCTATGGGTTGATTGTCCACTAATGTCATTATAGACATTATTATTGCTAGTTTTGTTATTCTGTGAACAGCTTTTTTGATTGTTATTATCGGTATTTTCTTTTTGCCAGTCGTTTCTGATCATGTCAATTATTTTTATTTTTTATTTTTATTTTTCAAGTTCACATTAGGTAGTCTTGCAGGCCAAGCTTTGTTGAATCGAAGAAGCAACCACCTAAAACAGAAAAAAACATTTTTTAAAAATCATTTCAGCTATTCCAACATTAAACAAAGCTCCATTCATAATAGTAGCGGGAAAAAAAGGAAAAATAAAAAAAGGACGCCATTCACAGGGGCAAACACTAGCATGCAATAAATGCATCGAGAATCGAGTTGATTCAAGTTGATAAGAAACAAAAACGAATGTGAATGGAAAATTATGTTGTGAGAAAATGGTGGAATAAGAAGATCAATGAGAGATGTAAAATTTGAATTGAAACATATATGCAATATAAAAGGATAAAAAATGATAAGCTAAAGTGATAATAGGATAAAAGACGAAAAATTCAACAAATGAAATTTTAAAAAATATCATAAACAAAGAAGGGTATATGTTTTAATGCAAGCACCCTGATAATCTTCACCTTAGAGAAGACCCTTCACAAGCGCCTTGGAGGCGAGATGTGTGAGCGGGCGCTTTATAGCTTTTGTGCGCATTATCTAGTTACCAGTGCGCTGGTGTATTATTTACTTGAATAATTGTGTAGTTGCAATGGTCGTAGCAGCCTGTAGCTACGACTTTTATCTGTGTGAATGCGTGCGGATTGCTGAGTTAATAGGTAAGCTTTCATGCTGTTAGATGCGGCAGGTTTGGTATAAAAATAATTATAGAAAATGCAAAAATTATCTTTTATAAGTATTTATTAGTTTTAAAATTTTCAGTGTGTTTTGATTTTACGCATTTTTCGGTCTATTTATGTCGAATTGGAGCTACACACACACACACACACACACACACATGTATGTATAACGCTATATACTAATGTATGTAGCTGGTATGTGTGTGTGCGTGCGTTTTAATGTGTATTCACTGATATCTTTATTTGCTTGCGAACGTGCATACGCTTAATAACGTCTGTGCACCAAGCCCTTAAGTACGTGTTCTTTACTATTCTTCCAAGTACCATAGGGGCGAACGCCACTGCGTTATACACTTATGGCGCTCCTCTGTAGACCATGCAGCCATCAGAGTAACTATGCGCTTCTTACGAGCCCTTTTGAACTCTTAATCGGCGCTATACAAATGATTTGATTAGGGTAGATAAGCAAATAGTAAGTTTGAGTTTTAAAGATTAAATTAGCAAGTAGTGAAATAAGATTAAAAATTTTAAAGATTAGATTAGCAACTAGAAAGATAAGATTTAGAACTTTTGAGATTAGATTAGATTTTCTGTGGTTTCTTTTACTAACCAGGAAGGTAGTGCCTAGGGAGGTCGCAATGGTTCTACCACTCCTTCCCGCATGCGCCACTGACACCACTAATGTAAGCACCAACGACTCGCAACAGCTTGTACACTCTCGAATTATCAAACCTTTTTTGCAATCATCAGCACGACCTTCAATTAAACATACCAACTACCAATTCAAGCTTCAATGCCACCATAACAACAAGCACCACCAAGGGAGTAGCTGCATTAAAACTCTGGAGGACACTCACTAGTGAGTTTGAAATAATTGAAATCATAAAGGCGGTCCTTAAGAACCTTATGCAAATGCCCTACCTCGTGAGGTATTCACGACTCCTCAAACATATCAAAACGTACAGGCGCTCACTTGGCCGCAACAAAGGCCTCGCTTAGGAGCTATAAAATACGCTAACAAAATGAAAAACAGCCAGAGAAAATAAAAAAAAAGTTGAAATTATTCAGTGGAAAATAACATTTAAAAAGTAAAAAAAAATTATGAGTGACTTTAAAAAGTAACAAAACAAAACAAACTTGGGTTCGGTAAAAGCAAAAACCGAGGCAAATCGTAAGGCACTTACGCCGTGTATCGACTTCGTTCCTATATAAAGAACACCACACAGCTCTCTGACCGGCCAGGTCACATGAATAAATTATGATAATGAACCTTATTGGTGTTGTTTCTATATGCAAAAAGCCTGTTGTATGAATTGTATGTTTTGTATGAAGGCGTCATGTATATTTGTATGTCGTGTATGCGTCATAGTGCAGCATGGGTGTTTGTATGGTCAGATGTATGTTCATACAAGCCCTTCTAATTATGCAACATTACCTTACTACATTTGGCGCCTTCGAGACAGCGGAGTGTGCAGCTCCGATTTGAAGATAATTGCGATGGTTCAATTTCGCGCAAACACTTAGCAGCAACCTTGGCGGGATTCGACCATTTAATCTTAAAATTAATTTAAAATCAAATAATTAAACGTGTCTTTAATTAATTATTCTTTTTAATTTTATCCATATGAACAAATTTTTCTTATATAATTTAGAAGTTTTTAAAAGTCAACGATCAATCACAAGTACCAAGCACAGCTAGGCAGCTTATGTAGGCATACCTCACTCTATAGCGCCTTTGTGTACATGATCCCACGAAGTCGCCGACTCACGAGTCGTCAAATGCAGGTCCAAAGTTAAGCTGTGTAGCGCTTCACAGCGGAGCTTTCGATGTTGTCTATATTTTTAATTTAAAGTTTGATTATTAGTTAGTTCGATGTAAGTTCAATTTAGTTTTTTTCTGCTCAACCTGTATTTTTTATTGAATTTTTATTCAAAACATTTTTATTCGATTCAATTTTTATTTATATTAAGTTTTATTTAGATTAAGTCGTATTTAAAAGTATTAATATTCATGTTTTTTTCCAATGTTAGTTCAAATCAATTTTAATTCGATCTCATTTGCATTCTATCAACTCTTTCACGACAATTCAGCTTAGTTATTGAATACTCTATACCCTTCCAATTTACTTTTTTCAATGAGATTTCAATTCAAATTCTCAAATAAGATTTTCAATTGGGATTTTCAGAGAAGATTCCCAATTGTTATAGTCAATTCATTTTCTATTCATAAGCATGACATATTGTTTTCATACTTTTTATGGCTCATATCTTCATGATCGCTTCTACATCAGCACACGCACACAGCCTTCCGTGTCACTAAGTTTGTTCACTATCGACAAGGCGCTCTCAATTAACATAATGCTTCAGAATACAGTGGGTGGGTTTATATGTGTGTTTATACGTGTGGTTTATATGCGCTTTCTATATGTGTTACATGTGTAAGTGTGCTTTCTGCCATTCGGCTAATTCGTATCTTCAAGCGTTCTCTCTCTTATTTGTTTTTAATTATTTCGTTTCTTTCTTTGCCACTTAAAGTAACATGATGAAGTTTGATAGAACTTCTGCGATGAGAAATATGTGGAAAAGAATCAGGGGTTGAAAAAATACCGAAGACATGCGAAGCTATGCTGAAAATGTTTAGAGAACAAAGCCTTTCAAAATAAAATTTTCGATTTTGATTTATATGAGTGTGATTCGCCACTAAATGGCAAGAAAATCAATACGTGAAACATTCCAAAAATTGCACCTTGAGTGAAAGTTGTTTTAAATGGCTTTTTATAAGCATTATTCTCAAACATAATGCACTTGAAGAGGAATCCGAAGTACGCGAGGATGTCAACAGGAATTCTCATTTTGAATTTAAAAGTCAACATCATGCGATTTCTGAAATTGTTGATTTTAAGTTTTTAAAAATGAAGGTTTCATGTTTTCAAATATTGAACTTACTTCATAAAGAGTTAAATACCTTTGACAATACAACAAACGCTGAGAAAACAAATGAGATAAAAAATGAATAAAAACATCGTATTATATAATCCATAAAATATTCATTAGAAAATTAAAAAAAATTACTATTCAGTAAGGAATATATAATATTATATAATACAGTTATTAAGAGTATGTGATTATTCGAATGTTATTGTAACTTCAAAAGGCAGGGAACGACCGAGGGTGGTTTCAAAGGTTGGGTCCATTTGCCTTCGAGTCAGTGTGCTACCGCTTTTTGATAGAATAAAAGTTACAACAATTTACATGTAAAGCTTGTATTAATTTACATGTAAAGCTTGTATTCAGTCACATGTAAAGCTTGTGTAATTTTACAAGTAAAGTTTGTATTCATTTACATGTAAGGATTACATGAAATTACTGGTAAAGACTACAATGAATAACAAATATATGTTAGACGAGCATGCAAAGGCGCCAGAGAAAGGCACTGAGTAGGTAAGGTTACAATTAAAAATTCCAGTAGCGACATTTGAAGTCTAACCCACACATTTCATAGCGCTGCTTACAAACGGTTCAAAGGCGCCTATTACATGTAGTCATTAGATCATTGAGAATCCCTTTGAGGGAAGATTCCTAGGGGTGTATCCGCCATCTCATCAAAGATACACCACCATACATTTGCATACGACCAGCACAAAGATCCTATCGAAGTTGAGAAGAGTGAAGAACCGGTGTCTGATGATTCCCTGCAGTCAGTGATATTATTAGTATTAGAAGTGAGATCACTTCTAATACGGATATAACTGGCAGAAAGAATGCGAAACATAACTCCCATTATTTCTATCACCCTTGCCATTGCTAATACTCATATTAATGCTGGTACATCTATCACTCTTATTATTTTTAGTAGTCCTATTACTGCTGATACTGTTACACTGTTAAAAATGCAAAGTACTGTCTCTAGTTTTGCTCTTTCTGCTGTTACTATCAGTATATGAACTGCTCAAAGTATGATAATTAATTTTTTTTACCGGTATAAAATTAATTTATAGAACGCCGAGGCAAGCAACCGAGGTAAAATCGATTATTGCTCCTACTGCCATTATTTGAGGGTTACTATATCTTTAGAATTTGAGTTGTCTTTGTTTATCAAGCTCGTATGCTAGTTACTTTGACTAGAACAGAGCTGCTTTATGTAATAACACGGAGAACGAACATCCTTTATTAAGCAAACAAACGAAGAATTTTTAATTAATCAAACTAACTACAATCTTTTCAATAGGAACGAAATGAAAAAAAAGCTGTGAATCTTTTTGGAGGAAAACAAAAGTTTTGTCAACAAAATATGTATAAATACAAATGATAAATATACAAAAAATTAAAGGAAGCTACAAAGATCTGCTTTGTGGACACAGCGCTCATTCCCGAATGGATGAAGGATGGCAGCAGAGAAAATTCTCCACATGCTGTGACTCGCTCTCTCTCGCTGTCTACTCTATATATCAACTCGGCGCTGGCAGGACATTGCCGTTTCATAAACAACAATACGAACCTGGCGAACAAAGACTAACAAGCACCGAAGAACGCAATAAAATTATGATAATTAATTGTCTTTCCGAGTAAAAGTCGAATCACAATGAGGTCTGAGTGGTTGTTTTCTGAGCCTTTGCTTAGATCGGATGACTGCAACATTTGCGTTATTTATTCACTCGCGAACTAACTTTTCCTCATTCGGTTTTTTATCTACTTCTTTAAATGGTTACTTTGTTTTATTCACTTTCACTTTCTTCAACTTCTCCATTCCATCCAATAAGTATGAAACTCTATACTAAGCCTGGTGCGAATACAGTTGCATAGCTGAGCACGACCTCAAGACCAATGGATTGAACCTGATTCTCATTTATAAACCTGGTTCTCATTTATAAACCTGGTTCTCATTTATAAACCTGGTTCTCATTTATAAACCTGGTTCTCATTTATAAACCTGGTTCTCATTTATAAACCTGGTTCTCATTTATAAACCTGGTTCTCATTTATAAACCTGGTTCTCATTTATAAACCTGATTCTCATTTATAAACCTGGTTCTCATTTATAAACCTGGTTCTCATTTATAAACCTGGTTCTCATTTATAAACCTGATTCTCATTTATAAAACTTACTCTCTTTTATAAAACTGACTCTCTTTTATAAACTACCACTCTGTTCAAACATATTCTTCTTCACCGTGTTACTATTTCATAAATAATAATTGGTTTCGAAACGCATAAATGAGAATTAATAAACAATAATCGAATAAAAATTCCAAACGTTGAGAAATTCTGCTAATGATGGATGATTTTTTGGTCGATGAGCGCCTAAATTGAGTTCAAAAGAGTTTCAGCTGTCGTACCACTTGATCATTATTGCTGGCGTCAGCAGACGAATTCATAATGACTGACTCCCTAATTTTATGCTGGGTTTATAATAGAGTTTTTCGTTCTTTTCTTTTGTTATTTTTGATTTTTGGTTGTATTATTTTTATTTCTTTGGTTGTTATTTTGTCTATCTTATTTACGTTTTATGTTGTGTGTATTTTTTGTTTTCATTTTTAGTACCATCAAAATATGATATTTCATATCAATTTTTTTGTTAGCTTATTAAACCTTTCTAAAAGTGTTTAAAAAGTTTAGTTTTAATGGCCTTTATGGTAATTTGATTTACAGCTATTAAACCTAAACTTAAAAAAAAATTACAGTTTAAAAAATTTAAAAAAATGTTTACTTTCACACCTAAGTTGATTTTAGTTTTGTTTTTTTGTTGTTTTGTACAAAAGGTCGTGACTTTAAACAATATGATCTTCTATTCGTCCTTGGTATGAATCATCTTGGAAAGTAATGCAAGGAAGGTGGCTGGCCCGATGGAGTTACAACCAATATTTTAATTAATATTTTCATTTTAATTACAACCCACTCCACCAATATGCTATAATTGGAATGAGAACACTGCGAAGGAGTTTCCTAGAAGAGCTTTTGCGTATCAAGCATGATCCTATAACAGGGCATTGAGTCATTGTCATTGTCAACGATGGCGTCCATGAATTGCAAAATTAATTTCTATCTTTTTTTTCACTTAATTTCATTTTCCACTTTTGACCAACTAGTTCGTGAGCGTTCAAAAAGTTCACATCTCGAAAGAAAATGTCCACAAAAGCTTTGAAATATCTTCTTGAAGCCTTTACGAACCGATCCACACCGTTCAAAGAACTTCACAGGCCTTTCCAAACCACGTTAAAAATATCGAAAGATTTTATATAAAATTTATTTAATCTTTTTTCAAGTATATTTTCAAAATAAAGCTTTTGAAGCATTAACAATATTTTTTCACAGAGTCATTACATCACGTTGCATTGAGTCGGTGTCAACTTTATTAACTCCAAAATCCTTCCCGGGATCGTGTGGCTAATGGTGAAGCACAAACGCCTAACTTACTAAAACCAGTTCCATGTTCTTCCCATGTAAAAGTACCAATAATAATAATAATAACATGAATAATACTAATAATAAAAAACAACAACAACAATAATAATATTATAACTAATAATATTGTAAGTATTTACAACAGTATAATGGTAGCTTTATCACCAAAATTGAAATATAATCAACGGCTTTATATAGCGCTTTTATATTTTGTATATTCAAAATTCAAACTTCTATTGGTAGTTCAATTTTTTTAAATCATAAGTTATCTGCCCTCATAGGAAAGCAATGAAAAGAATCGTCAATGAGTTGAAAGTGAAAATGTGAAAAATAACGTAAAATATGTTGCCCTTATACCATAAAAAATAATAATAAAATAAATATTAATATTAAAAAAAATATTTTTGAAATAATATTTCATTGTTTTTATAATCATGTTTGATAGTTTATAGCTTTTGTCTTTTTGAAAATCCATGAAACCCCAATAAAAACTAACATGAAGTGGATATGAAAAAAAATAATTTATAATCAAATTCTTCCAGACATCTTGGCCAAAACGGAAATAAACTGACGGAAAATTTAAACTTCACTGCAGCAAAACACGGAGCTCTAATGAGGTGAACATTGGAGGCAATTAAAAAAAGTTAATTTTGTTAGAAAACCTACATGGAACAGATAACTGAATAAAAAAACCATAAATACATAACCCAACTGCATGGTTTGATCCAATTCAAAAACTATTTTAAGTTAAAACGACATAAACTTAAAACTAAAAGAATCTCATTAGATTTTTTCGATTTCTTGAAGATATAAACTTTTAGAATCTTTTTTTAGATACTTTATCTTTAAAAACAAAACAAAAACTAAAAAATCATCGTGTCGTGCCTGGATCGTATTGAAACTCCTGAAAGTACTCAAACGACTCCCTTCTTCTTCTGGCTGTGGTCATCAAAACTAATTCCTTCTGTTCTTCTTCAATTTTTTTTCTTTTTTTCTTTTTTCTATTTTTTTCCACCAAGTATTCCACCCCAGCCAAAACAATTCCCAGCAAGAGACCTCCTGCTAGGATATAAAAGACTCCCAGAACGCTGGAAAGTTTCAAAAAGCTGGCCGCTTCAACCTAGGTTTGAGAAGGTGGTGGTGGAATGTTGAATGAATGTGGTGAAGATGTACTTCAACAAGGCTGTTGAAGCATTGGTGAAGTACTGTGAAAAGGTGATTGTGATGGTGGTGGAGATGGTGGTGTTGATGGTTTTGATGGTGATGGTGATGGTTTTGATGGTGATGGTGATGGTTTTGATGGTGATGGTGATGGTGATTGTTGTGATGGTGATTGTTGTGATAGTTATGGTGGTAGTAGCATAGCCGTAGTAATAATGGTAGTATGGTCGTGGTATTAATGGTGGTGGTAGTATGGTGAAGTATTAGTGAAGAAGAAATAACTTCACCAAGATTAAGGCCTGAAGATATTTGAGCGAATTTTCAATAACAAATAAATTGAATTAAAAAAATACTAAAAGCTAAAAAAATCCTGAATAAACTGCAGATTTCAAAGAAAAATATAAATTTATAAAGAATATTTATTTTTTTAAACTTTAGTTTGATAAAGTGTGTAGCAATCGTAATGGATTGCATAATAAAAAATTTAATTTCCTTCGAGATTAGGTCACGAAATTAAGATTTACTCGCTGTGAGAACAAAACTCTAGAAGGGTCCTATAAAAGTCTTCCAAAATGGCTCTGAATTATTTTGAGACTTTTGATTTTTAATAAAAAATTAGCTAAAAGTTTCAAAAAAACCTAAGTTTTACCTGTAAATAAAATTTATTCCTTAACTAATAATTTTTCAAAATTAAAGTTTTAATTTTGATCAATTCAATTGAGTTTTTTCCAAAGAGTTAAATAAACTTAGATACATTTTCTTCCAACTAATTGTCTTAATAAAAAAATCACTCTTAAAAAAATGTTTTTTTTTATTATAAACAATTCATTAAAAATCCTTTCTAAATAATTCAATAAAAATCATTTTTAAATGATTTTCAAAAAAACTTTTTCCAAAACAATTTCTTTTTTTTGTATCGAGGTGGGGTAGGCCCATAAGATCAGGATGTCACAGGGGACTCGTAGAAAATGCCAGCGAGGAAATATATAATCATGAGTCTAATAGTGCATTAGAAATCGAATGACAGCCATCAATTGTGAGGCGAAACACATTAAAGTTGAGAGTTTTTTTATTTTCGTTTTTCTTTACAACTCAGCTAATGATTAACATTCGGACACTTGTTACTTTAAAAAAAATGTTTTTTGAAAAAAAAAATTTTGAAATTCGAGACCACTTGAAAAAGTTTTTTTAAATGAAACCACTTGAAGATTATTTCGACAAAACTTTAAAAAAAATTTTTAAATATCATTGAAAAACCAAAATTTTTTTTAAAATGGTTTTTTCAAGCCTGTCAAAAACTGATTTTTTTGCTTTTCAACAACCCTTACTAGACCCTTTCTCCACTTCACAGTTTATCGCAAAAAAATCTATTTTCTTTGCGGAAACAAGTTTTGTTTTTGTGTAGGTTTTGATAATTGATAAGCTAACAGTTTATTTATTAAACAAAAATTATAATGTTTTTTAAGCAATAATTTCGTAAATGAATTATTTTGAAAATCTTATTGGTACCAAGTAAACTAATTCTAAAAAGCACTGTGTTCATGATTAATAATGAAAAATATTACAATATTTTTCATTTAATAATGAAACATATTGCAATAAAATGAATTAAGAATCTTATATAATTAAATCAATGGAAAATAAGTAGCTTATTTACTAGAAAAAATAAAAACAGCTGTTATTTATTCAAGTAAACGCTGAAAAATCAGCTAAAAACCGAAAACTAAAAAAATTTTTAAAAATTAAAAACAAAAATTAAAAGGACATTAGAAACAAAAATTGAAAAGGCATTAGAAACTCACCTTAGCAGGCGTTCCAAGCTGATCACACTCTCCCTTCGTGTACCACCACTTCTTCTCCAGCAATGCCACCTCTCCCTTCTCAATCAACTCAAGCACTGCCAACGTTATTCTGTCCCTGTGAAAACGACATTTAAAAATAAAACTGGATTAATTTGTTTTTCTCAATTTTTTTCTAGTTATTATTCTATTGAGTATTTTTAAATGCATTTTTTCCAGTGACTAGTTTCCAATTTTTTTTTCATTAGGGTTAAAAAAAATTTTTTTTTTTCAATTAATTTTGTTAATGAAAAATAAAAATTCAAATGATATTTCAAATTAATAAATTCATTCATTTGGAAAAAAAAAAATTGAACTTTGAAAATAATCGCATCACACATGCAAATAAACCATAAGTTACATGCATTCGCAAGGGTAGAAGCAACTTTGCTTTTCATGGCCTATTTTTTTACTCAACCCACGGATCGACAGTTGTTTAAAACGGTTCAAAAATCTTTTAAAAACCGAAGTTACAAAAATAAAACCACAATTCTTGTTCAAACTTTTTCAACTTCAGCAGGCTTTCAAAACTTTATTGCGGGATACTAAAAAAAATATAAAAAGACTTTTTGGGTTTTGAGCGTGAAGTTAAATGCTTAAAGGGGGACAGGGTTTCGATTGAGTTGTAATCAACGTTTCTCATATTTCATGAAAAAGCCAGACCACGTATAGTTTTTTTTTCAAATTATAAACTAGTACCCTGGAATTCCCTATGGATTAAATGCCACTATAAAATTATTCGTCGGTGTACTGAGCTTCACGACATGAACGCTTTTGAAAGAAAGAAAAAACATAGCTTACCAATAATTCAAATATTTTCAAAGATTTTTCAAGCATATTTCTCCGTACGCTAAAAATTACATTGACAGTTTACAATGGTGAGCTTGACCTCACCTCAAGTCAGACCCCATGGGAGTTCCGATGCCATAGCCCTTAGCATCCAGATTGCCTCCGACCTTCATGGTGTCGCAGGGCAGACGTTGGTTGGTGTATTCATTTTGCGTCGACTCGGTCAAGAAGGCGTATTTTCCGTTCTTGGCTCTCACTGTCTCCACGCCTTCGTCGGCCGTCTTGACAAACACCCAGGGATCTGTGGACGACATGAAGGCCCACATGCGCTCGTATGTGGGCATCGTCGACTTCTGTGGTGGTTGGCGGGTGCTTCAATAGGTAGTGGAAAGAATTGTGCAATTACTGATGTAATGGATGATAGAATTACTAGTGGAATGGCTAGTAAAATGACAGGTCGAATGAATAATGCAAGAAGCATTAAAACAGCCACTGAAATGACAGCGGAAGATGGACATGACAAATCTTTGAGTTATCAATCAAATTTTTACTTGGAAATTTTAAATTTGTAAAGTTTAAAATACTTTTGATATGAAACGTTAATTTTTGTTTTAGCATGAAGCAGGTTTTTTTCTAAATATAAAAAAGAAATTTTAAGCTATTTCAAAAATTTAATAAACTTATTTTTTCATTCTTTTCATACTCTGAAGAAGTCTTGAGTGGATCCCCCAATGACAGTGCCATACTTAATTTCCGTCTGCTTCGCCAAGTCTTCCGCCGATTCTATAAGCGACTGCATCCTCTCAGACGTGAGGAAAGCCGCCAGATTGGCTGTGTAAGAAGAGATGAGGATGAGGGTGAAGAACCACCACACACTGCCTACGATGCGGCCTGACATCGATCTGGGATGGAACGTTGTTGCTTCCACATGGGTCAAGACTTGAAAGATACTTTAAACTATGCATTTATATAATAAAGGTTATGTTAATCTGGAATCAAAAACTAAAGGGTGTGAATAAATATAAAACAGATACCTCGGTTCGATGTCGACGCCCTGCTGCATGAAGGCTCCCAGCGAGAACCAGAGGCTGTTGAAGATAGTGAAGTTGTTGACGAGGCCTTCCTGGTTGTCTTCCACGTGCCACTCGAAGGGACTGAACCTGCTGACCAGGAACAACACCACACTCACACCGATGTACGCGAAGATCACACACATCCACACTTCGTAAGACAAGGGGTTCAGAAACGAAAATAAACTGGGTGTTTCTTTCGACGGTTTCTTGATCATGATGGAAATGCCCAAACTCATGAAGGGCTTTGAAAAGTCAATCACGCTCTCTCGATCCGCCGTTATCGTCAGAGGCGCTATTGCCATGTCCGCCACCTGGAATGTCGAGTGGATTACGTTCCAAAGAATGAAAGAATCATTCTCTTTTGGAATGAAAAAAAGATTTGATATGAGAAAAATGTTAAAAGTATTTTCATAATTTTAATTCATGATTTTATTCAACAAAAAATGATAAAGTTACAATCTTTTTAGAATTTTAAACTTTTCCTACCCCGGTCAAAAGCTCTCCCACCATTCCATTCCACTTTCCCGTCTTGTTGTCTCCGTACTTGTTGTCGTCGACGGGTTTGAGGATGTAGTCGAAGCGGATGATCTTGGCTATGAAGGAAGTCAGATCGGCACAGTAACCTTCATACCTGTCGTTGCCTGTAAGCCCCTTTCCTTTCACCACCATCAAGTGAGGAGCCGACTGAAAGACGTTCATGGAAACCAGTTAAAGCTGATTACATAGACTTTAATTCATTAATTTCCGCAAACTTCAAATTAAAATCGGAGTAAAGATATTTTGGGATTTTCAAGTTAGAGTCAAGTTTAAGGGGCTGCATTATTGAAAGCCATGAAAAGCAGAAAGCTTGCTTCTAAGTTGGAGTTATTGAAAAACAACAAGGCCAAAAGCAGTTGGAGTTGGTGGTTGAAAAAAAAATTAAGCCATGAAATAAGCTTCAAGTTGGCGATTGGATAATGGTTGATACTGAACAAATGTTTAATGAAACGAATGACAAAAGTATATGCAGTTTTTAAGAATAGTAACAATCAAAGGCTGCCTCAGGAATTATGAAAAAAACTTTCGAATTGGATTAAGGTACAAAACAAAAGTTACACATGTCATGTGAAACGTGCACTTGAAGCTGATTGAATAATCCCACTAAGAAAAACAATTTTTTCGCAAAAGTTCAAAGTTCATTGTTGAACACGAGGATTCCGATTTATAAATCGATTCCGATTTTAAGTCAAATACTTGATGAAAGCTTTAACAATGTTTAAAATTTTCATCTTCTACAGTACGAGGTTAGATTTAAACAAGCACGTGTCTATGTTTTTTCGTTTAGTTGTCGCTGTTTGTTGTTGTTACTTATGTTGCTGTGTTTGTTGTTGTGTTTTATGTTTCTGTGTTTGTTGTTGTATGTTTTGTTGCTGTGTTTGTTGTGTTTTCTGTTGCTGTGTTTGTTGTTGTATGTTTTGTTGCTGTGTTTTTTGTTGTATTTTTTGTTGCTGCTGTTGTTTTTTGCTGTTCTTACAGTTGTTTTCTATTCAGTATAAGCAATAAAAAAGCCTTGCATAGTGGTTCGGTAGATTGACCTTCCGTTCGGCTTTTAAAAGGAATAATTCAATTATGACGTCACACTGATTGATGACTGAACACCAGTCATCATATTGTTGTTTTTAAACTTTTGAGTCGCTAGCTTTTCTTAATTACTTGCGAAGTTTTTAAAGCTTATTTATTGAAAAGGACTTCCGCTAATGTAGAGATGCAATAACTGGAGTTTAACCGTCCTTGCTGGCGTTGTTCATAATGAAGGTGGTTGGTGTTTTTGAGGGTAAGTTGTTGTTTCTGTTGTAGGTTGAAACTTTCTTGAAGTCTTTTGAGTAGTGGTAGAAAGGAAAAGAAGAATCCAACATGATTAGTGACACCTGGTGAGATTTGTTGCTTCGACACTCTATGGGGTTAATGCTACTCGAATAATCTTTGTATTGTATAGTATTGTATTATAATGAGAACAGAAATTTAAAAAAAGTAGAATTCTGGCTTGTGGATAGAGGATTATATAACGATAAATGATTATGGTGAGACTGTGTTAAAGGTACAAGGCTAATAGATGGTAGAAAAAGAGAAAGAAAATGAATAAATCAGACGAGAAATAGAGCTATATGATAGGGAACAGAGTAGTGAAAATATTTATCTTTATGATAATGGAAATAATACATAATAGGGATTTGAAACATTTTGCGAAATAAGAAAAATACTGGCAGAAAATGTTGTTTGTGGAGGAGCATTTTAAGATGATCTGAATAAACAATGGTAAAAAAAACTATTGTGAATCTACTAAGCTGGAAGAAGGGCCAAAAAAAATAACTCATCGAAAATGAAAATAGTTTGGAGAAAAAAAGCGCTAGAAAAATGATCAAGGTTAAGAAGGAGGCGAAAGCAAAAAACAAAAAATGAGATTCTTGACGCTAAGAGATGGAAAAGCTCATCAAACAATTGATCTTGTGTACCTAGAATACAATTGAAAAAGTAAGTAGGATGAAATAAGAAAATAAATTAAAAGAAAATAATGATGGAGATGATGAAAAAAAAGAAAATATGAGAAAAAGTCATAAAAATTAGAAAAGAAAAAAGAAAATGAAGAAAATGAGAAAAAAAATGACAAAAAAAAACTGGAAAAAGAAAAAGAGAAAAGAGAAGCCTAATCTGAGTCATTCAGAACACCAGCAGAGGTCATTATTGATTCCAGCTCACTCGTAAGATCACTCGGAATTCATCTTAAACCTATTTGTGAGGCTTTTATGCTAACTTAACTTTTACCTTATTTCAATAAACGATTCATTGTATTAATTAATTTTAATTAATATTCTCTAATTAAAAAACGGAATAGTCTCAATTGCTCGTTTCTTCTTTTTCTTCTATACTTCCTTTTTCACAACTTATTAATATACGAAAATACAATACAATACAAACACGAATATTGTTATAGTGGCATTAACCCCGTAGAGTTTCGAGGCCACAAAAGTAATCTATTTAAAAAAATAAAGTCAATATGAATTTTTATTCACTCTGCTCAAACATTTTCCATAATTTCACCCAAAATGGATTTTATTTTTTGAGCTTGGAATTCACTCAACGACCGACCGAACTCTTCTGGACCAACGAACAATTAGTGAACACGTGCGCTTGAAAGGCAATGCAAAAACAATACAAGAGGCAACAAAATGAAAGCGTATTGATTTGTTTCAGTTTCATTTTATTTAATCTGCGCTTGTAGCATAATAGCTAGCAAGCTCGCTTTAAAAACGTAAGGCTCAGGGTTCGATTCTCGGCTAAGGTCAGGTTTGAATTTAAAGTTGCGGTAACTCAAGTAAAGAACAGACCGTGTGGCTTAGTTACCTAGTTACGCCTCAGTTGCTTGCTTTGGCTTTTTACAAATTGAGTTTATTAATATTATTTCGATTTTCAGTTTTTATTTAACTTTCCATTACATTCCAGTTTTGCGTTGGCTAGTAAACTACAATGAGAGCCTTAAAAATGTGGAAAAAAAAATTCAAACAATACTTCAAAGTCATTAAGACATTCCACACCGATGTGCAGAGTTAATATCAAAGAGAGCATTTTGAAAGTGGTCTCGCAAGGTTTTTGGCCTTTATTAACTACCATTAACAAAAAAACTTTTGAAAAAATTTCGTGGGACTATAAATTTAACTTTTCTTTCGAAAACTTAGTAATTTTGAGCTTACGAACGTTAATGATATTAGTAGGATATTTCAATAAATAAATATGGAAAAAAAAATAAAAAAAGATTATATTTTTGATGAAAATAATTTTGACTGCAGTCTTTTGATATTTTGCTCAAAAATGAAATTTTGAAACGTATTTGCGTGAAGAAAAATTCAAAGCAAAAAAATAGCTAAGCGATAACAGGGATAGAATGAAACATTAAAAAAAACTCCATAAGTGCTTCAACTAGAAAAAAAAATTATAAAAAAATTAAAAAATGTCATTAGATGAGAAGTGGATAAAAAAAAAACTGAAGTTTTATGGCGCAAAGGAAATTATATGGCGAATATGATGAAGGGGTGGTCAAAGTTATAAGAAAAAAAAATGAAGAAAATTCATTAAAAAAATCATTAAATTGAAAAAAAGGTACAAAAAATTAAATACTGGTTGGTTGTAATTTTCAGTAAAAAACCTGAAAAAACCTGAAAAAACTGAAAAAAACAGTATAAAAAAACTAATTTTATTTATAAAAAAATTGAACAAAAAAAAAAACAAAAAAAACTTACCAAAATAGAAGTGACAACCCTGGTTTTGTTGACAAAGAACTTTGAGGCTTTTCGTCGAGTGATGGCTGTGGTGATCATGCTGAAACCAGATTCCTCCGACCACAGTGCCTTCTGTGGAGGTGTGGTGTGAGAGGGGTTGGAGTACCAGATTCAAGAAAGAGGAGTTAATAATCACTTGAACGGTAGGCACAAAAATTGAAGTGTAATTATAATTTAATCAATTTTATTTTGACTTTGAGTTTTTTTGAATTTGAGTTTTTTTGAAATTGAGTTTTTTTGAATTTGAGTTTTTTTGAAATTGAGTTTTTTTGAAATTGAGTTTTTTTGAAATTGAGTTTTTTTGAATTTGAGTTTTTGATAATGAATCATTTTCTTGAAGTATTACCCTTGAACAAAGTAATCTTCAATAAGATAGCTCTGGTTAAGGTGTTATAAATGTCTTTTGCACATTTTAAAGTTTTTTTCGGCTTTATTTTCCATCTTGACAGCTGTGTGACCTCTTGAATCAGAACTAGGAACATTTTCAAGGTTGAGTGGCTTTGTTTTTTTAGTCTTTTTAGCGTGTGGTTAATTCAAAGAAGACTAAAGAAATCTTGATTTTTAAACAACGTGGCCACGCTAAAGAGCATTCGACTTACACGCTTATATTTCTTCCCTTTGCATAATTGCCTAGAATCGATAATGAACTGATCAACATTGACCTGATGACGAATCAAAAAAAACTGAAAAAGCACGCTGTACCAACTGACAAAATAAAAAAAAGAATAAAACAAATAAGCAATGATATAAAAAGCAATAAAAAGAATGAATTATAAACAGTGATGTACGTTTGAAGGTTCCACAAGAGAAACGGATTTGAACAAAGTACTAAAAAGCGCGCTGAAATGTCCTGATTAGATGAGATTGAAAGAAAAAATTCTGTAAGAGAAAGACAAAGAAAACAAGGAGGATGAAATGAGATTCGATTGGTGGGGTGTGTTCGGTTGTAGTACAAACCCACACAGCATTCAATCAAAGAGAATACTCGCATGCATGGGGAGATTTAGGAAGAGAGTGCTGGCAATATGGTGAGTTATGCCGTCGTTGTGGTTCCTGATATTGAAAAGAGTTCTTTGCGTGCTCGTGACAATGATGACGATGAATGTTTGGATGATTCAGCGTAGATAATTACAAAAAAGATGGAAAGTCTTGATAAAAGAGAAAGATTAAAGTTTATTTATTACAGGACAAACAAGTGAAAAAATCTTTTATTATACCTTGATGTTTTAATATATGAAAAGTGTAAAATGCTACAAATGCTTCATGCTTTTGAATATAATGTGGGTCCACCGACTCGTAGGGGCTTGACAGTAAATACACAAACATAAACAACGCAGCTTTTGAACCTTCAGTGGTTGATGGTGTTATAATGATGATTTTTGTACTTCAATGTACTGCCTCTTACTGTAACTAGGCCTAGAAATAGTTTCAGAATGCAGACCACTAAGGAAATTGTTGCTTCAGAGAGCTTTTGATGAACCTTTTCAAAGTTTTAATAAAAATTTTGAATTTTTTTTCAATGACTAAAAAGCAATCCTAGGTTTTTTGTTATTCATAACAAATAACTGCCCATAAAACAAAATGTATAATGAAAAGTTGAGAATTTTGTTAGAAAAGTTGTGTAATCTTTACACTCTTAGAAAAAAATGCTGAGATAGTGGTGTCAAAAATTAATAAAAAAATTCTTCTTACAGACATTCTGTTTGAATTTTAAATATTTTACATTCACTTTGATGAAATAGACCTCAAAAAAGTATATTAGACTGATAAAAAGAGCATTTCATTTTTCTCTTTTACAAAATTAGCTTTTTAATTATAAAAAAATTGAAATAAAATTTGAAATAGGTTTAGGAAAAAAAGCCGAAAATGAGTTTTTATGAAATAAAAAAAAACTTTTGAGTATCACTTTGACGCGGTTTGAAATCAAAGTTTGAAATAAGGCTTTTATGTTGTAACTTCATCTTTTTGGTGTTAATTAAAATATTTTAAAAAATCTACTTTTGCTGTTTAGAAGCTTTTACGCAAAACGGAAAAAAATGAATCTCGAGTTAGAAGGTTAAAATTAAAAACAAAACTCAAAAGATACAAAGGTCAATCAAAATAAATGAAGAAAAAACTAAAGTTACCGAAAAAATACTGAGGATTTGAAAAATACAGTGAAATAAAAAACAATACAATATGATACAACAAAATAACTGAAAAATACAATAGCTTATGCTACACAAAAAAAAAACAAAAAATATGACATCCAAACTGAAAA
Organism: Branchellion lobata; assembly: GCA_947562095.1. NCBI lineage: Eukaryota > Metazoa > Annelida > Clitellata > Hirudinida > Piscicolidae > Branchellion > Branchellion lobata. The sequence goes on along the minus strand of OX387255.1, from coordinate 7,734,398 downwards.
AAAAGATAAATATACAATTCTGTATAACACAAAAAAAAATAATTTTACAAAACACAATACAATTCTGTATAACACAACACAAACCAACCTTATACTACACAACAGTATGCAACACAACACGACATGACACAACACAACATGGTACAATGACTAGTGTTACAAAGTGGCGTTAACACACCAGAACCTCAAAACCTTCCAACAACACATGACCTCTTCCACACTCTTGCAAGCACTTTAGGCTGAAGTTTTCAGTGCTGTTGTACTAAGGCTTCAAGCACCGTGTTGTTATAGAAACTTTACACCCACAAAATTGCTGTTGTTAAAATAAGAAAAAAATTAATTTTTTTTTGTTTTTTTTATATGCTATAGTGATCCACTAATGCATCCACGCATCATTAAATCTATCTATACATCACTTCATCTATCTATACATCACTCCATCTATCCATCTACTTACAAATCAATACATCCATCCATCTATCAATCCATCCACCCATTCTTCTATTCATCAATCCATCCACCCATTCTTCTATTCATCAATCCATCCACCCATTCTTCTATTCATCAATCCATCCACCCATTCTTCTATTCATCAATCCATTCACTCATTCTTCTATTCATCAATCCATCCATCCATTCTTCTATTCATCAATCCATCCATCCATTCTTCTATTCATCAATCCATCCATCCATTCTTCTATTCATCAATCCATTCACTCATTCTTCCATTCATCAAATTATCCACCCATCCATTAATCCATACATTAATACATCCATCAATCCATGCATCAATCCATGCCTTGATCCATCCATCAATCCAACCTTGTTAAAACAACTTGCTGTTATGTTCTTATGGAGGTCAAGCAAAGCATTGAAGCAATTGCAGGCCCGATCTTTCAACTTTGAAATCGAAAAATATTTTTTTTTAATACCAGTTTTGTTTTATTTTTTTAATTTGTTTTTTTTAAATTCCAATAAAGGAATGAACGCACAACTTGTTATAGCGCTCAGTTCGAAAACTAGGCTGTCCCAAGACGCTTGAATACAAATATTATTAAAGTGACATTAACTCTGTAGAATTGACTGTTATTTTTTTATTGTTGTTTTTCTGTTGCTTCGTTACTTTATTGATTTTTCAGTTTTTTTTCAGTCAATTTATCTTTTTTCTTATTACTTTCTATTTAAACGCTATTTTTATATAATTTTTTTTGCAGTGATTAGAGCTCTTTTTTCTGCATTATTATTGGTTGGGTTGTGGTTAAGTTTAAAAATATAAATATACAGAAAAATGATTGTAATGACGTTGAAACCAGTTTGCTCTTTTTTCTTAGTTTTTTTTTCGACATATAGTTTTTCCAGCGTTGTCTAAGTTTGATTTTCTCTTTTATGTTTTTACAGGTATTCAGGATCCGAAAACAATATTTCTCCAAAATCCTTCAATGTTTATCTTCTGTTTCTCTTTCAATACCACTGATGCTGCTACTACTTCTACCACTATAAATACTACAACTATTACTTCTACCACTATGAATACTACAACTACTACTTCTACCACTATGAATACTACAACTACTACAAGTACTAACACTACCACTACGACACCCACCACTACCACAGTAGCTACAACCACCACAACCGCCACCACTACAGAAATCACATCAGCCACATTGACCACCACTACCACAACCACACATGCACAGGTACTACCACCATTGATATATATATTCCATTACATTTTCATACTTATTCGTCCTATTACTCCAACCACCCACTCAAAACCACAGCCACAAATGTCGCCCTGCTACGAAAATTCACATCTATTTATATAGCGCATTCTGAATTCTTCTTCTTTGCTTTTTAAGATTTCAACTAAAACTTTGAATCTCTTGAATCCCCTGTTTATCAATTACACGCCGTGTACCTACATATATTCAACAAAATTATCTTTATTTTTATAATGATTTTTTTCTTTTTTACATTTTTTTCCTATCGAAACTTTTTTTAATTTCTAAAATATTCAATAATTTATTAAACTATTTTCTTTTTTTCAAATTAATCTTTATATTTATAACAATTCTGATAAAAATTAACAAAACTTTTTTTGAAACTATCCTCAAAATAGTCTTTGGAAACAGAGTTTCAGTATGGAATAGATTCAGTAGAATTATTTTTCCTGTTTTTACGCCGGTTTTTAATGATATGCAAAACAGAGCCATAAAGACTTTTTTTTTCCACCTTGTACTTTTGTTGTTGGTGGCAAGCGTGCCTTTCAGCTTATGATTGAAGGTTTTGTACCAGTTTTTTCACACGCAATTGCTTAAAGACACACAAGGTATGAAAATATTTATATGCACGGAAATGTTTACAATCATGAAAATATTTTTAATAATGAAAACATTTATTATTTTGAAAATAATTCTTTTTATGGAAAATTATATAATTATGAAAATACAAAAACACTAAAATATATATAGTAATGATAGTAATTATAGTAAAATATCTATAATTATTGAAAAAATATGAATAATAATATTAAAATACTGAAAAATCACAAATTGGAAATAATCATGTTATGTAAATTCTCACTAATCACTAACAAAAGAGACAGAAAAAATTAAATTAAATTAAATTAAATTAAATTAAATTAAATTAAATTAAATTAAATTAAATTAAATTAAATTAAATTAAATTAAATTAAATTAAATTAAATTAAATTAAATTAAATTAAATTAAGTTAAATTAAATTAAATTAAATTAAATTAAATTAAATTAAATTAAATTAAATTAAATTAAATTAAATTAAATTAAATTAAATTAAATTAAATTAAATTAAATTAAATTAAATTAAATTAAATTAAATTAAATTAAATTAAATTAAATTAAATTAAATTAAATTAAATTAAATTAAATTAAATTAAATTAAATTAAATTAAATTAAATTAAATTAAATTAAATTAAATTAAATTAAATTAAATTAAATTAAATTAAATTAAATTAAATTAAATTAAATTAAATTAAATTAAATTAAATTAAATTAAATTAAATTAAATTAAATTAAATTAAATTAAATTAAATTAAATTAAATTAAATTAAATTAAATTAAATTAAATTAAATTAAATTAAATTAAATTAAATTAAATTAAATTAAATTTTCAAATAACTTTTCCAACAACCAAACAACGTGCAATGGAAGCTTGCAGTACTCAACATGGAAGGGCTTCGAAAAAAGTTGAGCGCTTTTAAACAGCTTTTAAACAGCTTTAAGTCAGCGCTACAAAATTGTTGATTAGAACAAACTAGATAATGAGCATTAGTATTGAATTTGGCAAGCTTAGACTAACTAGTTTAGATTATAGTGGATTAAATAAGGTAAGGAGGAATTAGCTGAGATTGAAGTGAGTTAGATAAGATAATATAAAATAAGGTTATATTATAGTGAATAAAAGGAAAACCAACCAAATAATAAGATTGTATTGACTTGAAATAGATCGAACAATAAGCAGATAACTCAGAACCACAAATGTCTTTTAAGTTTTTACGGGGCTGTCAGAAGTTGCGAAAAGACATAGGAGATTGATTAAGAGTTTTGTTGTTTTGGGCAGTCATTTCTGTATCATCAGGCTGATTAGCTTCGTTTACCATCAAGATTATTAATTATGGATATGTATTTGTTATTATTATGAAAACTATTATTTTTTATTTTCGAGAGTTATTATTAATATTTTATTTTATTACGATTAATTATATTCAATTCAAAGATTAAAAGTTTCAATTATTTCAAATAATTATTATTTATTGATGTGATTTTTTTGTTATTATCATTATCTTTAATAATAATAATAATAATAATAATAATAATAATAATAATAATAATAATAATAATAATAATAATAATAATAATAATAATAATAGTAATAATAATAATAATAATAATAATAATAATAATAATAATAATAATAATAATAATAATAATAATAATAATAATAATAATAATAATAATAATAATAATAATAATAATAATAATAATAGTAATAATAATAATAATAATAAAAAGAAAAAAAAAAAAAAAAAAAAAAAAAAATAATAATAATAATAATAATAATAATAATAATAATAATAATAATAATAATAATAATAATAATATTAATATTAATAATAATAAAATAATAATAACAATATTATTTTTATTATTATTATTGATAAGTTTATTTATTTTTCATTTTCGTGAAAATAATGAATCAAATAAGAACCGAGTGATTGATTGGAAGCCTCATAATGGCATCAGCTGCCGTCGTGTCACTCGTTCAAGGCGATATTGTGACGTCAAACACAAAGAAGAAAAAGAAGAAAAATGATAAAATAAGAAAAAAAAGAATAAGAAAAATATAAAAAAAAGAAAAGGAGAAAAAGAAAGAAAATAGGAAAAAATGAAAGAACAGAAGAAAAAAGTTGAGAAAATGGTGTTTTTGAAAAAAAAGAAAAAAAAGACAAAGATGAAGATGATAAAGATGAAATATCTCCAAGATTTTCCTGATTTTCCAGGAAATCATCGATTTTCTGTCATAAAACAAATAAACTCCTTTAAAGTGTTGCTTCAAATTATATTGACCTTTTTATCTTTTTGCATTTCAGACAGTCGAATATAAATTATATGAATTTATAAATTATATATTTTATATATATTTGATTGTTTTTATAATGTGATTTACGTTTCTACTTTATAGACACTTTGAAAAATTATCAATAAGATTGTGAAGATTTATTAATTTGTAAATAAAAACAATTTAGATTGATCATTTGAGATAATGCTTATTTTTGAATTATCTGAATGTTTTTTTAAAATTATTTAGATAAAGTACGACCAAATATTTAAATTTTTAGAAAACTTTTCAAAATATAATTATTAGGTTAATGGATTTTCCAGAGAAGCCATAGACAGTTGAGTTTGAACCTTGGTGGTTGGTTGGTTGAGGTCCATAGAGTGGAGCAGAAGGCTTGTATTGCTCCTGACTCCTCTGTCATCGTACTTCAATACACTTCTCACCACACTCTGCACTGGAGTCTGGCAAGGTTTGGGTGGTGAGTGAGATGAGGGAGGAGAGTTAGGGGGAAGGGAGTTGGGGGGAAAGGAGTTGGGGGGAAGAGGGAAGCTGGGAGGGAGAGGGGGGAGGGGGGGGAGAGGGGGGGGAGGAGAAAAGGAGGGGGGGGGGGGGGTAGTTGAGAAATTGTTTGCTGGTGAGGGAATAAAAAGGGGTCAATGGGTTGGTGGGTGGGTTTCAAAACTTGTGAGTAGGTTGGTGAGAAAGTCTTATTGAAACTGATTGTTAAAATACATGGTGGATGTAAAATCATTGGTGGTTTGATGAGTGAGTTGGTGGGTTGGTGAGAACAAAATTGAAAAATTGTGAATTAGCTGTATGGCTGGAATAATGAAAGAGCTTGGCGGGGTTGAGAAGGTAGGATTGGATAGGTTGGTGAAGAAATGTGGGTAGGTTTCATGGGTTGGTTGTGTGAGTGGATTTTAAACTGGCGGAGTTGGTGGGAGGGGTTGGATGGATGATTGGAAAAGTAGGTGAGTTAGTCAATCTTGCCAAAAAAGAATATGTCGAACGTATATGCAAAAAAATGTGAAAAGAGATGCGTAAGAAATGTTTTTTTTATTAGACGAACATCGGCTTTTCAACATAATATAACCGTAGACTGTATTGATGGCGGGGTGTGGTTGTAGTTGTAATGTGTGGAGGGAGGGGTTTTGGTAGTAGTTTGGTCTTATCAATGGGTTCATTCTGTAGTTTGAAATGTAATTGAATGGCTGGTGTGGTGGTGAAGATAGTGATGGTGGTGCGATAGATCGGTTTTGATGGAAGCGATTCGGAAAGATAAATTGGCAGATAGATGTGATTGATCTTTGCCTGATGACTAGATAATCCATTAAGTGGTGACTCGAAAAAGAATGTTATGAAACGAGGTTTACTAAAAACATAAATGAAAAAACAACAGTTTCGTTTTTGCTTTTCTGACTGATAAGCTAGATGGACGATGAGCTGTATGGAGGTTGATGGATGGCATTGGTATTACTTAATAAGCTAAAAGCACATTCAGGTCGGCAGACAATTTGATTTCAGCTGACGATGACGGAATACTTGGTGGATTCATAGCGGTGAAGAGGTTTTATCGAAGCTCCTCCACCTTGCTACTGAAAAAAGCATGAGGATGTGGAAGACTCAATAGCGGTGTAGTGAAGGCTGCAAGGTTTGACGACGACAGTTAAGAGAAAAACAGGTTCTTTTTGTCACGGAAAAGACATGAAAGTTGATTGATGAGACTTGCAAGGATAGGCTGCGAGGCAATATTTTAAGGAATCACTCGCTTTAATGTGATTTGGTTTCGAAAAAGAGGCTTGGAGTTGAAACTTTGCTCACTTTTAAGCTCCTTTTTATGGCTTTTTGAATGGGTGTATCAAATGAAATTTTTTTTTTTAATTGGAAAAATGGCGACAAAAAATGAATCGGTTAGAAACGAGTTTTTGATCGAAATAAAGTTATATTCAAAGTTTCGGAATGAGAATTTTCATTTTTGAGTGTTGATCATAGCACCTACTCCCTCCGACTCACGAAATGTCGGAAATGTTCTCTAAGGAACAAAACATATGTATAAGAAAAAAAAAGAAAACAAAAAAAAAAATTTTTTTTAATGATCAAAGAATTAAAAAATTGGAAATAATTATATAACCTAAATAATGAAAATTAAATGTAATAAAAACAAAAATTAAAAATATAAAAAAATACATAACAGTATGATAAAGACGAAAACAGGGTGTGAAGAATAAATTGAAAAAAGAAAAAAAAAAAAAAAAAATGAAAAAGGCCTTGTGGAAAAATAAAGACAATGCTAATTTTTTTTATAGCAGAAGCATTTGGAGGAATTTCAAAGTCAGAGTAGCTGAAGTAGCAAGAGATGTGTGTGGGTTAGAAAGAAAATGAAATGACCGAATTGAAAAATTAAAAACAGAATTATTTGAGTCAAATATATCCTGAACATCAAAGAAAATAAAAAAAAACATATTAGTTGTAGATATCTTCCAACGAAGGCGTAGACAGACCTGAAATGCATCTAAAAAAACTTTTTCTTTCTTTTGAGACTTAACTTATACTTGAAAAGAAAAAGTAAATCTCAGCGAATCTTGGAGTTTTTGGCAATTTTTTTCTTATTTACATAAAGGGTCTTTTAGTCTCATGAATCAGCTTAATTCCTTGCATTTTTCCCTTAATGCTCCTGTTTTGTATGATTTATTTTGAAATTCAACTTTTGGATGCTTGTTTATTTGCTCATAATGTTTTTTTTACTAAAAATGTTTTTTCGATGTCATTATTTTTCCCATGAAATAGTTTTTAATAATATATTTTCATTTAAATGACCATTTGTTGAAAATAAAAAAAACGATAAAGTTACATTCCCATCAAAGAAACTCGAAAATGAATTGTTTTTATTGCAGAAGATTAAATTGGGAAAAATCAAATGCCAGTATATATATTCGTGTTCATGTTTGTGTTTGTGTTCATGTTCATGGTTGTGTTCATGTTTGTGTTCATGTTTTTGTTCATGTTTGTGTTCATGTTTGTGTTCATGTTTGTGTTCATGTTTGTGTTCATGTTTGTGTTCATGTTTGTGTTCATGTTTGTGTTCATGTTTGTATTCATGTTCGTGTTCATGTTTGTATTCATGTTCGTGTTCATGTTTGTGTTCATGTTTGTATTCATGTTCGTGTTCATGTTTGTATTCATGTTCGTGTTCATGTTTGTGTTCATGTTTGTATTCATGTTCGTGTTCATGTTTGTGTTCATGTTTGTGTTCATGTTTGTGTTCATGTTTGTGTTCATGTTTGTGTTCATGTTTTTGTTCATGTTCGTGTTCATGTTCGTGTTTCGGTTCGGGTTTATGTTCGTTTGCTCATCCAATTAGTACCGTAAAGCTTCAGAATGTTGTCATGCCTCATTATAAACGCATCAATCCACTTTTAACCAGATTAAAACTTTTGCTCAAAAATATGTAAAATTCAAATAATTAACCATATTTTTCTCAAACTTGAAAAATTTCCAGCATTTGTTTGATAAAATCTATAAAATAAGATCAAATACATCTGATTTAAAATGATGTTCAAAGACGCTCAGCTGATTCAATCTTATTTAACCTATCTCTAACTTTTATGAAACGCACACTACATAGTTTATTTCAAAGACCCAAGAGAGTGTGCGCCACCGCCACGTTTGGGCCCATTGAAATAATTATGCTCTATAAGATTATGCTCAATACATTGTGAAAGATTAAAAAAGAAGAAAAATAGAAAAAGGAAAGAAGAATAAGATATATAGAAGAAAAAAAATTTTAATAAAAAAAAAGATAAAAAAGGAAAAAAGATGATGATGATGAAGAAAAAAAAACATAGAAAAACAAAGCAAAAAAATACAAATGCAGACTGCGGGATACATTCCAAACCACCCGAGGAACAAACCTTCTTGATCACCTTGAAAAACTCTTCCCCAAAGTTGTTGAGGGCGGTGGACTGGCAATCGAGAGCGGGCAGATGTTGGACCATTTGAAAGACTTTAGCGGCGTCTATGCTGGAAAGAGGCGACAAAAGAGGTAGTGATGTTCGGAAAGGAGGGCGTCGTCTGTGGGAGGAATAACTCTCAAAACCGCTGGATTTTTTTTTCTTGACGAAAGACTGAGTAGATTGGTTGGATGAGGATGGGGAAGATGCTGAAGCGAAGAATGGTTTCACGAAGTCGTGTCTGGGATGGAAGTTAATGGCGTGAGTGACGATGGCTGTGATTGTGTGTACCGCCTCCATCGTTAGTAACATGGTGTTCTGTGGGAGGAGTTGAAAACGAATTATTTAAAAGAACTGAAATGAAAGAATATATGAGTTTATAGAATCATAACCACAGAAATAAGGATACAGAAAAATATAAAATCTGGCCAAAAAAAGGAAAAAATAAAAAAAACTTTGAAAGATAATAATCATTTTGAAAATAAAAATATTAAAATGGGTTAAAAATGAACTTAGATATTTTGACGTGCGTGCTTGTTGCGACAACGTTGGGTTTGACGCTTGTCTCAAACCTGCATATCCCGCTGTCCGTTCGCTCTACTTCAAAGTTATTGGTTATTTATTTACTGAAAGATATAAAATAGATAAGACATATAAAGTATCAAAAATATTTTTGTCAAATAAACTTATTTTATGAATGCGCGTTGAGATTCAAAAAGAAAGAAAAAGAATACAAAAGTAATAAAGAAAAAGATAAGACAGAAATATAAAAAAATAAAATTAAAAAAAATAAAATAAGCAAAAAAAAAGATAAGATAAATTAAAAAAAGAATAAAATAAGGAAAAAAAGAAAGAAAAAAAAAGAAAAAAAAAAGGAATCTGATTCAACACCTTCAAGATGCTCATCTGAATGTGAATAAACCTTCCAGGCCGGTCAGTTAAAGCCTCTTGATCTATGACTTCTTTTAAAAAATAGTTCTTCGATTTTGTAGTCCATTTTCTTTGTCATTGTTTTAATGATATTCAGATCAAACCTTTCTTAAAAATTCAAAAAAAAATTTTTTTTTTAAATTTCAAGTTTTTAAGTTTTTATTTTAAGTTTTTTTCGTTAGAGTTTGGGTAACTTGTAACGTTATTTCATGGCAGTTTCGTTGTTTTCTTCAATTTTGTGAAGTTTCCAGCTTTGTCCAAAATATTTTTCAACAAAAAAAGAGTTTTTTTATTATTTTATTCTGATGCAGTATGTTATGTTGGGTTAAATATTTTATTGTTTTGTATCGTATTGTTTTGTGTTGTTTTTGAATGTATTGTATTGTATCATATTGTATTGTAATGTATAGCATTGTGATGTATTAGGCTGTATTTTATTGTATCATGTTATATTGTATTGTATCAAATTGTAATGTAATGTATAAAGTTGTTTTGTCTTTTATCGTATTGTATTAAATTGTACTGTAATGTATCAAGTTTTTTTGTATCTCATCGTATTGCATTGAATTGTATTGTAACTTTTTCCATTGTAATGCACTGTTTCCTTGCCACCCAAACAAGAAAAGTATCTTACTGGTCCAAAACCGCCATGTAATGCACTTCCTCTTAAACTTCTTCAACTTTCTGAAAACAATTTACAAAATTTCAATCATGAGCACAATTTATACATCATCATTTTTTAATTCTTTCAATCTTTCCATCTCCGGCTTCAGTGTTTCGATATAACTTGATGTTATTTGCCTTTATTATTGTTTAACAACAAATTATACCCTTATTTTTCTTTTATACTTTTTTCACGACACTATAACTTTGAAATTGTAGCTTTCCCAGTGTTTGTTTGACTTTGATTTTTTCAAAAATAATAAAAACAAAATAATAAAATAAAATAAAAATGAATTATCTTCAAGTATTTGTGCTTCCAGCTCAAAGTGGATAATAATTGTTGAGCAGGATTAAAGCGAAAATAAAAGTCTCTTTATTAACCATAAAATATTTCAAGTTTTCTTTTTTCATCATTTTGGAACCGAAGATGGAAAACTGAAAAACTTGAAAAAAGCAGTCACTATGTTTGTCACTATGGACTCATCATCCATGATGAAGAGGTTTCGTAAAAAAATCTTTAATAAATAAACCCAATAGAGATTGATGAATCTAGGAATTCAATAGTACTTGAATGATAGAATTTATTCATTAGATTTAATTGAAATTAATAAGCAATTTAGTGTGGGTAGAATGCTTCAACATTCTAAATATATTTTGAGATTTTTTGAAACAGCGCTCTTCAAATTGTCTCAACGTTGTGTGCCAGAGTATTAAGACATGAGTTCAAAGGTACAGTTCCGGATTTTTGCAATCCAGTAATTTTTATAGCGCTAATCAAAAGCTCAGAGAGACTGTGACCCGAAAAACGATCATAACTGCGATGTTTAATCGGCACCTTATGATTCCCTCTAGTTTCTAATCACTTCGTCACAATGGTAGAAATCCATCACCTTGAGGTGCTTCTCTCCATCTAGGAAGTCTTAGCTGGAAAGATGATGGGGAGGGTCTGGGAGGTAAGTTGACTTGATGCTACTTCTCTCATTGAAACAAGGCTAAAACTTCATGTGGACGTTCAAAACGTGTATGAATGTCGTTAAACATGTCAAGAAACTGAACTGTAATTCAATTTTTTCCATGTGGTTTGTTTGTGTGTTCCAAACTAACACAGAGTACAATCTAAGGAGCATTACTTCATCAGAATGTGAAGCCTTTTAAATTACTTTGGAAACCTCTGGAATGAGATGATGATCATCAGAAAGTAACTGATTCACGAACAAACCCTAATCACAGCCTAGTAAGGCATGAGACATATGTATCCGTCAAATATTCTAAAACGCAAAAGAACGAGGTATTCTGGAAAGGAAAAAAGAAATCTCACCCAACATTTGGTTGAACTAGTAGGGGTTAAAATGAGAGTTTTCATTGTACTGACAAAACTTTCATTCCATACGAAGCCACATCAAACCTTAGCTACTGTGCTTTAACAGCTTCTGATTATAAATAAACATGATGAGAAATTTGATTTTTGTTTTTTATTTGTTTTTATTAAAATTGAAAAAATAATCTGTAGTTTTTGATTTGTCACTTTTTGGTTTGGCATAAGTAAAACTCCTATCAAGCTTTGGTAACTAATCAAGGTTTATTGTGTTTCATGGAAGCATAAAATTGCTATTGATTTCTTGAATTTGATTTTTTAAATAGATAAAAATAATTATGAATTGTTATTTAATTGAATTCAAAAGTAAAGTAAAAAACGAAAAAAAATGGTTTTTAAATTCAGAGTTGCTTCCACCGTGGAGAAAAATTAGTGATCGTTCAAAATCCTTTGACGGGAACGCACTCCATCATGGTACTACCATGAACATAATATAGCCAATCAGAGGAATCGCCTATCCTGTGACTAACATTGATTGCTGAGAAATGGAGAAAAATAGAAAAAGGAAACAATATTAGAAACTAAAAAACGAAAAACTAAAAAAGATTTAAAAAAATCGTTTTAGAGTCATAACAACGAGGTAACACCTGTGAAAACTACAACAGCAGCATCACCGGAATAATAACGACGAAGAAATTTCATCAAACAACAAAAAACTCAACAAACAACAACAAACCAACGCCACAACAACAAACTCAACAAACAACAACAAAACCAACGCCACAACAACAAAACCAACGCCACAACAACAAAACCTCAAACAACACTGCCACAGCAAACCACCAACAGCCCGGTATAGTTGAACAGGCATCACTAGAAAGTAGCGAATAAAGTGCACGAGGAGCATAAAGATTATCTACAGAAAGCTGCGCCACTCCGTACAGCCATCAGCCATTATGTGAGCTTTCTGGTCAATAAATAATTAAATGAATAGATAAATAAATAAATTTAATCTTTGAATAATTAAAAGGATTGAATATAAATAAATAACTCTAATTTTTAAATAAATAAATAAATTGATAAATGAACAAACACAGCTGCAAATATTTAACTGAGAAAATGGGTAGGAAAATATGTAATCTACTAAATGCAAGATAGATTAGTGAAGCCCAAGGTAAACAACAGAGGGGCCCATAGGGTTGATCCCAGTGCATGCTACTTAGTGGCCAATTACCGAAGGACGTCTGTGTACTGAAATTTGCGAATACCTCTCGAAGGATTTTCGGATTATTTTGATTTAGTCCTAGGAATTGTATTTGTCCAATCAAACAGCTGTTTGTCTTTTTAGTTATCAGTTTTATTTTTATTAATTTTTTTGTTTTTTTTTTCTTTTTTTTAATTTCACAATTTTTTTAATCATTTGTTCATTTTTTTATTTTAATACTCATTTCAATAGTTTGATTTTTTATATATTTTTTAAATAATTTTAACCTCTCATTCATCTTCTTTTATTTCTTTTAATTAATTTTTTATCTCACTCGACGTAAATATATTTATCTCTGCTGGGCATAACTATTTTTTATGGTTTTGATTGTCTTTTTTTTGTAAATAAACACAAATTAAAATTGAATGAAAAAAGATTTATACTGGATTTACGCTAGGAATTAACAAAGTCCTTTGCAAAACCAAACAAATCAACCCCAAGGTTATTACGAAAAAGCCATTTCGTCCTCTATCGCCAATAAAACACATTGCGACAGGACTTGGATTTATGAAAGCAACTAAATTGGAACTGCTCTGGGTCTTGGCCAAATGAGGCCTTATTTTAAAAAAATCTTTATAACTGAATTATAAAAATGTCTAAATCAAAGAAAAACCTGAAAAATATATGATAAAGTGAGCGAATTCATGTGGAAACTATTCTTTCTGTGGGCTTTATATGAAATAGACAAAGGACAATGTTGAAGAAAGTTTTCAGTAAATCATACAAGATTATTCCGATCGTAAATAGTACTTGCCGTAAACTTACTGTACCATTTGGTTGATCGAATAATTCATCTGCCCAAATGCAACAGGTTGCATGGGGTTAGCGCTGTGAATGAGTCGCAACAGTAACCACTGTGGTTGTTTGAGACAGTTTGTTATGTTGCTTCGTTTTGTTTGTTTTGAAAATAAAGAATTCAACTGAAAAATGCATTGATAGATAGTTGTATTTTTTAAAACATAAATGATAATTTTTTATAACCATAATACCACAGAAAGCTCTTTAATTAAGACATAGGTATACATATGTGAAAATTAGGTAAAAACATTATAAAAACTACTTACACCCGCCTAAATACATCTCAACTATGCATTAGACAGTTTGGAATTACACAGATTGAATTTATTGTTCAACCAAACATAAGCTGTCATTTCTTGGAACAAGTTCCCAGTCTAAACACTGAAACAGCTTCAAAGCAGTCTTGCCAAGCAAGCCACCACCTCTAGACTCGATGGCAGAGGAGTAATAAGAAGAACATTACCTTCTTTTCAACAT
>OX387255.1:7687900-7717900 GCA_947562095.1 Branchellion lobata | reverse complement strand
ACTTATTTTGACTAATTATTTTTGAATTTTTTATGTTTTTCAGAATGTTTTCAAGTAGTTAATTTTTTTAATAATGTGCAAAGAATAATTATTTTGCATTTAATTTTTGCACACTTCGAAGCTGGAATTTTTAAAAAAATATTTTATTTCAAATTGCAATAAAAAAAATAATTTTCAGCTATAAATTTGTTAGTTAAGTGGTTTTTTTTTCATTTTTCATGCCATAAAAAAGCCTCAGTGGATATTAGTCAGTCATAAAGCATTATGTTTGCGTCTTTGTATTATGCTGAAGTATTTTATAAAACAGGACTTTTTTTTTCAGCCACCAAAATTGGAATTTCATTTTTCAGATTATTTTTTACAAGTTGAAAAAATCTTATAAACTTTCATTAAAACTGTTTTTTCAATTATTTTTTGAGGTTTTTACCGAAAAAGCTGCTTGAATTTTTTTACCTTTGTTTTTTCGATTCAATTTGTTTTTTTTGTGTTTTTCAGTCAAACAAAAATTAAATTCGATTGTTCAAGACTCTATTTCCACTAACTTTTGAACTTTTTTTCGTTTCCACAACCATTCGCCTTCACCACATGTTTCTTTCTTCAACAATTTTTATTAATTAATTGAAAAAAAAAATTCTAGTTTTTATCAAAAAAAATAGTTTTTTTTGTTTGAAAAGAGAAACTAATAGCTTTTCACGGCATTGTTCGACTTTTGAACGCTTCATGAAATGTAAGATAGCCAATTGAGACGCGATACGGTGTGAGAAGTTTTTATTTTTTATCAAAACATTTCTTAGTTATTTTTCGAAAATTATATTAAAAAAATGTTTTTTTTTTTTGCAAAATAAGTCCGATTGAGGCCTTATTGAGGGTGTGATCAAACGTGAGTAGCATTTTTTTGTTTTTACAACTTTTCTTCCAGTTTTATCATTTGTTTATTTTCAATTATAACTTATTCTAAAATTATTCAAAATAATAATGAAAAAATAGAGTTGAATTGCATTGATTTTTTCTCTGAATCTTCCCTACTGACTTCCTCAACTTTATTTTAGCTTCATGTTGTATTTATTACTTTAATATTACCTTTAATTATTATTGCTTAGAATGTCAAAACATTTTGAATATTCTGCAAACTATTCAACAAACTACTAATCAAACAAGCAAACAAACAACCGACAAAAAAACCTAACAAACAAAAATAAGTTGACCAACGGATATATCACCCAACAAACAATTCAACCACTAAAAAAATCACCCACCAAACAAACAAACACCTACCAAACAAACAAACAAACACCCAACAAACACTCAACAAACACCCAACAAACACCCAACAAACACCCAACAAACAACCAACAAACAACCAACAAACACCCAACAAACACCCAACAAACATCCAACAAACACCCAACAAACAATCCTTCGTCTGCACCACTCAATGGACGTCTGTCCATAAAAGTTGTCGGCAATCCTCTTCACGTCCTTCATCAAATCCTCCATTAAACAAGACAACAGGCCATTAATGGAGAAAATGGAAACACATTTAAACCTCCATAATCTACCCCTTTTGTCCACTTAAAGAATTTTTTTAATTTTAAGTTTAAAAAATATGTTTTTACAAATTTTCATTCGAGGTGGTTTTCAAGTTTTTAAAGTTGTATTTTTTCTGCATAAAAAATAAACTCTTGCAATGTCGATCTTTTTTCATTTAAAAACAAATAGTTTTCATTTAACTCCATAATTACTTCAAATATATTTTCTTATAATTATTAAAAACCTTTCTTTCAGAATAACTCGAAAAAAACAAAGTTCTAAAAAAACAAAAACGAAATCTATTGGAAAAAGAAGATGCATTCTAGCACGGCAACGCTAGAGCCTGTATTGAGAGAGTCAGCGTCGGCGAGGCGTGAAGAAGCTTAGTGGTGTTTAGTGTCTGTGGAGTGCTCTTCAAAATAACTTCTTGTTTTGTTTGTTTTTCTTTTTCCATTCTCAGTATCAGTTTTTTCTATCACACCACAATCATTACTTTTTTTCATTTTTTTTGTAATGAATATTATCATCATCATCATTGTTTTTTTCCTCATTATCAGCACCAGTATCATTATCATCATTTTTATTAATATCAATATCATCATTATAATCATCACCATCCTTATCATCATCATCATCATCCTTATCAACATCATTAGTATCATTATTATTATTATTATCATTATTATACTCATCATTATCATTATTATCACTATAATCATTATTATTATCATCATCATGATCATTATCATCATCATGATCATCATCATTATCATTATCATCATTATTTTTCCAAAGATCATCATTACTTCATTTAATCAATTATCATCCCAGTTACTTGTCTTGGCGCTTTTTAAATTAGCTTCAATCATTCATCGTCTTTGTTTTTCACGAAATCACCATTATGAGCTTTTTAATTTTTGAGCATCATGAAAGTTAAGTTTCCTAAATCAATTGTACTATATTTTCTTAGTAAAACTATGTTTTTAAAAACAAACCGAACAACTGGACTCAAATTTTGAATTATTACCTGGAACGGCAAATTACATGTAAAATAAAACTTAAAAAACGAAAATATATTTTTTTTATTAAAAACCTATTCATTATCTCTATTAAAATTAAGATTTAATTTTTTTTGAATTTTTCATAAAAATAAATTAAATATTTTCACATAATCTTCACAATTCATTTTTTTAAGTCCATGTAGAGAGATGTATTAAAGCGTCAAGCTCAATGTTTTGAAAAAACAAAAACTAAATAAATACGAGAACATGGCATGTTTTTTTCAATATTTTTTCATTATTTTCTTCCTTCAACTGACCTTTCAACACTCATCATTTTTCCATGCATACTAATGTCTTCATTTAATTACAGTTGTTTGCTATCCATTTTGATCCGGTTTCCCACCATGATCGCTGTCAGTATAATTTCAAAATCATTTTTATAATTTTTTTTTATTTCCGTTTACTTTTCGGAAAAAATTCTTTTATAATTTTTCAATTTTTAAAAAAGTTTTTCATTTATTGATGCTTATTCATACTATAAAAAATTCATTACAACATTTTTTATTAGTTTTTTCACCTCAAACAACAACAAACACATGCATGCAATAAACATAAATACAGTAATAATAAAACAAGGTTTACTTTTGAAGTGTTTTTCAAACATATTACAAGGATAGTTGACGACAAAGAATATTCACATACAAAAGCCCTTTTGATGCGGAAAAAACAGGAAAATCCAAATATTTTTATATTATTTTTGTATAATTGTCACCAAACAAGAAAAAAACTAAAAGAATGAATACCGTTTTAGAGCATTTTATTCTTTAAAATAGACGAAAAAAATTATTGAAAAACATCAAAACAGAGAAAACGCAAGAACATAGAAAAACAGATGGAAAAACAAAAGAAGAGAAAAAAACAATAACAGAAGACAAAACAAAAAAAAAACAAAAACGGAAAAAAAACAAGTAAAATGTTCGTCCGAGTTTTTATCCGCATCGAGTCTGCTCTTAAATTTTGCTAGAAAGAACAATGGTTGGGAAGGAAAGTTTTGTGGGGAAGTTTAATTTAAGACTCGCTCTTTGACCTGTGGAGTTAAAAGAGGCCTTAA
Source organism: Branchellion lobata (assembly GCA_947562095.1). Classification (NCBI taxonomy): domain Eukaryota; kingdom Metazoa; phylum Annelida; class Clitellata; order Hirudinida; family Piscicolidae; genus Branchellion; species Branchellion lobata. The sequence continues at coordinate 7,714,258 of OX387255.1, read as the reverse complement.
ATCGTTTCTTTTGTCGTTTTTCCACTAGTAGTTTTTTTTGTTAGTGGTTGAAGTTATGCAATTTTCAATTTTCAATGGTTTTTTTTGAAAAATTGAATGTATCTCAATAAAAATTTTAATTGTTTCTCAATGTCCTGCTACTGCCACTTCACTGAAACCTTTTATATTGCATTATTATAATCCATTGTTTTAATTGTATTAGTCATTGTAATGATTTTATGATTCAAATTATTTATTGTATAATACATTGTATCAATTGTATAATCTTTTTTATTAATTGTATACTCTCTTGTATTGTTTTGTATTCTATTTATACACGTTCAACTGATTAATATTCCAATGAACTCTTTCCAAACTCTAGCAATTATTATTTTTTATTCTCATATATTCATACTGTTCTAGAAAAGATTAATTCAAAAACATCAGATTTTTTCGAGACAATTATTCTATAAAGTTTGCACAACAAAGTAAGCAAACACTCACATCCTCTTATCGACAATGAATCGGAAACATTTTGGAAATAATTCAGCGTCTCTTTATTAGAGAATCAATTTCAATTTTCAAAATGCATCCGTTTTTATGGAATTTTTTATAGAATGTTTCAAGATAAGAACATTTCCAGAAACTGTTGTGCAGAGAATTTTAAATGCGTTTGCTTATTAAAAATGACGTATCTTTTGAAGATTGCGAGTATATTTTTTTCAAACTATCCTATGTATGAAAAAAAATTGTTTTTTGAATACCTTTCAGCATGTGGTGAAGAACAGGAGCAATTCATCACTCGGGTTCACTAATTTGTATTCACCACTCTCCTTCTCTGCTCCAGAAAGCCATTAAGACTTTTCAATGTCAGCTATGTTTTTTTGCTGTATTTAACCACCTGAAAAACCTTACTTATAAGTCTGTTTTTGAAAAAAGTGTTGTTTTTCTGAATCTTAGATTTGCAAAAAATTTATTTTTGCTTTGGAGACTAAACAAAAAAAAACAAAAAAATTTTTTTAAATTATTTTTGCTTTGGAGACTGAAAAAAAAACGAAACGAAAAACTAGAAAAAACTCAAATAGCTCAACTATTAATGGAAAGTCAAATGTAGCTAATTCATATTGCAAAAATATTCATAGCTTGCCTTTTATTCCATTACAACCTTTCCGCTCCAACAAGCACGAGCACGACAAATAGGATTTGAGGTGGCTAGGTCGTCATATTTATGTTAAAAGCACACGCTTGTGGTACTGCTTGCCATTCTAGAAATACCTCAGAGGATAATAACTGACAAAAAAACTTTGAGATAAAAACAATATTTCTGGCAGAAAAAATTGAGAAAAAACTGCTTTTGTGTCAAAAAAGTTAAACAAAATCTTTTTTTGTCTGAAAGAACTTTTAGATAGAAAAGCTTGCGGAAAATATTTTAGATAAAAATAGTGTTTTCATACAAAATTTTCTTTTTTTTTTCATTGCTTTTTCTGCAAACCAACCTTACAAATGATTAACTCTCAAACAAAAACCTTTTTAAGTGACAAAATACAAATCATTTTTCTACAAACTATGCAAAACTTGTGCGTTTTTCTATTTTTTCAAGAAAAAAGAGTTTCACCCAACCAACTGGATTGATTTAATGAAATGGGAGACCTGGATTCTCTTTACATAGCAACCGTCTCGATCTTCTACACTTTGTCTCTGCATCAACATTCAAAACGAAAACAACTACAAGAAAAACAACTGAATCAGCAAAAAAATTAAGAATAAAAACATAAAACAATAAAAACATCAAAAACAACAGCAAAAACAGCAAAATTATCAAAACAACAACAAAGCAGCAACAACAGAAACAAAAACAATAACAAGAACAACAAAACAACAAGAGCAAAAAAACAACAACAAGATAAACAGGAGCAGAAAAAAACAACAATAACAAAAATTACAGAAAAAAACAAAAATATTGAAATTCTGTCTACTCTTATCTTATCTCACACCGAATGCTTCCACTTCAAACACTCGAGGTTCTTGCTTCATCACATACTCTACTCTTCTTCTCAGCCCCTCAATCAATACCTCAATGACCTCCGTCTTTTGAATGACAAGGAGGAAAAGAATTAAAAAATGAAAAATAAAAATGAAAAAAACAAATAAATAAAGATAAAAAAAGAAGAAAAAGATAAAAAAGAAAAAAAGTATATATAAAAAAAAGGAAAAAACATATATAAAAACAATAACAAAAACAAAACTAATACCCCAGCTAAGTGAGCTCAAACACCCCATCAAACACGGCACATTTTCAAAACAGTTAACGATATAAAAAACAACAAAACAAATGACAAAAAATAGAAATAACAATGAAGAAACATGAATAATTGACTACTCACAAGAAAAAATACTTTAATAACAAGCACAAAAAAATAACACCTACAACTAAAAATCAAAACAAAACAAAACTAACAATAAAAACATAAAAATAACAATAATGAAAACAAAACAAGATCAATAATAAAAACAAAAGGACCAACAACAACAACAACAACAACAAAGTTTACAAACAGACCCTAGTGATGTGAATCACGATAAACATCACATTGTGATATTCCATTAGATGAGCTGCGAGTCCAGAATAATCTTCAACAATTTTGCATTTTCCTAAAAACTCATTCTCAATCTTATCCTATCTAAGCAACTCAAAGCTTATGTACAGCGCCTTTTACACACCGTTCGTGAAAGCCCTGCTGAAGACTGTTTGACTGATGGAGTTTTGAAGAATCCACAGAAACGATTCAGACATGCGAAGAAAGTAAGACTAGGAAGGAAGTTAACACAAAACCCATCATCTCGTCAAAAAAATGATTTGATCCCTAATTTGATATTTGTGAGAGATGCGATAGTGCGATCATGGAGCTTACCTTTGAAAAGTAAAGTGATTTCTGTGGTTCTTTTATCAGTTGATAGCCACCCGAACTATCTTGAGTCTCAACCAGTTTTTATATATTTTTAAGTTAACATTTTTTTAGGTTACTTTGCACCGCAAAAAGCAAGAATTTTATGTCATGAAGTCACTTTTTAAGTTTTTTTTTCAATTTTATTTTGTCATTTTTAAAAATAATTTTTGTGACATTATGACTTTTCGTGTTTTCCATTAAAAAACCATCGATATTTCATTTCCAAAGTATCAAGGTTAAATGGATACTTCCAGTCGTCGTGTTTCTTTCTAAGTTATGCTCACCTTTCTCGATGAAGCGAACATCCATCTTCCTCTAACACCAAGACGCTCCACCTTTACATAAACTTTTTTCTTCTCTCTCTGATGACAATTTTTGTATATTTGCATTTAAAACCTATTGAAAACTTGAATGAAAACAAAAAAAAGTTTCGATTAAAGATCAACTCTGGAATGAAACATTAGAATAAAGTTTTGATTAGAATTTTTAAATAAAAATTCTAAATACATCTTTTACTGTTTTTCCACTTTCATTTCTCGAGACGTAATTTTATTTATTTGGTGACAAATCTGATGTAGCTTAGGAGATTTTTTTCCTATAGCCCCTTCTCCACAGCTGATATATTTTTCTTATTACTGCCAAATGGTCTCTTGCTTACCTAAACTTATTTCATCATTTCATTACATCACCTTATGCCTTCTTGAACCAATATATCTATAATTATTCATATTTTGGCATGGTTTTGTGTTTTTTTCCTTCAAAATTCACTTTTTACAACAATATAATTCTGGATGCTTTAAAAAAACTGTAATTAATTGGAGATTTTTGAAATATTTTAATATTTAAAAAGTGAAAACATTTGAAAAAACTCATTTGAACCAAAATACTAGATTGAATTGAGGCACGTCTCAGACTTCAATATGATCAAACTACTCGGATACTAAATCAACGCTTAAGTACTAAATCTGATTAATAACTCAAAAAATAAATAAATAATTGAAGCAACACAAAATACTCAAAAGGTTTAATACTCAATAGGTTTTAAAGTAACCCAAAAAAGAGCGATATTTTGGAGTCCACTTGAAAAATGACTTCGAAAAAAATAATAATGATAGTGTTGTTGTTTTTTTAATTTTATTTCTAAAAAATTTTACAAAAATTGTTAGAAACAGTTGATACAATGAGGTTTCACTTAGGAAAGCTGGTATATGGGAGTGAATAAGGTAATCTAGTTTTGTTTGTGAGTACGAAATCAGTATACATTTTCCAGTAAAGAAAAACAAATTGAAAAAAGTCTTTTGAAAAATAAAATTGGTTTGAAAATAAATAGAAAAATTACTTTGAAAGAAATTGGTGGATAAAATGAAACAATTGACTGGAAGTTGACTGGAAACAAAAGAAAAACTCAATAAATGATTTACTTTGTGAATACAAAACGAAATAAAAATATAAATAAAACATGAAAAAATGAGAAAAAAAACCTTAAAAACAAGAAATAAACACCAGGTAGTTTTTTTAATGAATTGATAATAATGAAAATAATTTAGATAAAAAAACATTCATACATCTGATATACAAAAAATTCAAAAAAATCATGACGTGAAAGATTTACACGAATGGGTCAAAACATCAGATCTAGGGAGTTATGGCTGTGGTGTACAGCGGTGTAGTTGCTTATTCAACACGGAATCTAATTTTTCAGTTTTTTTGAATAATTTTTTTTGCGGCCTTATTTAATCTTCTTTTGAATTGTCTTTATGAATTATTAGCGTGGGTACTACTTATGTTTTTTCACTTGTTAATTGCTGGAACTCTCACAATGTCATTTTTTTTATTGAAATTTTTATTGGCTGAAGAGTTTTGCTGTTTTTAAATGAGCAATTATTGATAATTTTACTGAGATTTTGATCGGCAAAAAAAACAACACAAAAACATGGAAAAAATGCTAACAACAACACGAAAACGTTTTGACAGAAAATTTGTTTGAAAGTGAGAATTCTTGAAGTATTGGAAAAAATTATTTTATCTCAAAAATTCAATCTAGCATTTTTTTTCATTAAAACCAAACCATAGTTAATTTCAAAACCTTTCCACATTTGAGGTCAAATTTTCGTTTCAACAATGTTTTTAAGTTTGGAAATTTTTTTCTTTGCAAAACGAAACTTAAATTTTAAAAAATATTGAAACTTTATTTACTTTATAAAAAAATTGTAATTTCGTTTACCTTTTCATTTTCGGGTTTTCATTTCTTTTCAAAGTGTGTATTTAAACCGGATTAGCTGTATGTGAAATGTGTATTTCTGAAAAACCACAAAACATTTTTTGGCATACTCTGTAAAAAAAAATTTCAATAAAAATTTTCTATTTTTTCTAAGTCATCATGAGAGGCATGAGTCTGTAGGTGGGGGGATATGATTGGGATTGCAATAACCAAGAACTGTTTCATATCCAATGTTAAACTTTTTTATTGACTTTTTAATAGATTCGTGGGAGTGCTAAATATATTACTCCGCATAAAAACAGCAAAATAGAAATGAAAAACAAGAATCTTAGCTGAGTTATATAACATGAATTTTTCATATTATTTTGTTTAAAAACCAAAATTGAGTGGATTTTGACGTATTTAAAATGAAAATATAACGGAATTAACTTGCACTTTGAATTGAATTAACCAGCTTAAAGGACTTCCTGTGGAACATAAAAATGGTTCGATGAGCTGAAGTGAGTCTTTCAATAAAAAATTAAATTTGAAATTTTTTAGCGTTCGTAAGTTTTTCAACATTTTAATGAACTAAAATGAATAAAATTTTACTTAAAAAATATTTTCGAAAACAAAATTTCAAAATTTAATGATTTTTTTCATAAACTTAAAAAAAAATTTATTGCAGTTGTGGAATTGTTGATGAAAATCAAAAATGATGAAAACTAAAATAAATTACTATTTGTGGTTCAAAAGTTGATAAAAACTGAAAAGAGAGCTTGACTAATTGTTCGAAAAAAAAATGACTGACATGAAACATCGGATTTTCATTCGTAAAAAACTTTATTCGTTTTTCAGAATTTTTTTTAAAGAAAAAATTCATTAAAAGTTCCAATAAAAATTAGAGACATTGTCAACTCCAAAAAAATTAATAACTATAAAAATATAACAACGATAAAAAAATAATAACAATTTAAAAATATTTATAAAAACTCTAAAATATAATTGAAAATTGAGAATAAAAATGACAAAATATCAAAAACAAGATAATTAGTTGGATTTACGAGATGGTGGTCAAAGGGTCTGCAGGCGCTGAACCATGTAGGGGAAGTGGTCATGTGTAATTAATCTGCACACGAATCAACAGTTCTATGAGCCTCCCTATGTGAAAAATGAGCTTAGCTGGGAAATATTTTTTTTGTTCGAGTGGAACTTATTAATTTTTTGTTTTTTCGAGTGGATGTATTCTCATTTTTTGTTTTATTTTATAACGTTTTTGTTCAAGTAAAACATCATTTTTCCGTTTTTTTCTCCGAATGGATGCATTTCATTTTTTTATAGCTGTTTTGTTTAAGTGGGTTTTGCTTTTTTGTCATTTTTTCGAGTATGTTCGTTAGTGAAGTTTTTTTAATGCTAAAAAAAAGATGAAAAATGGATAAAAATATCAAAGTGAAAAATAATCATAAATATGAGAATTGCTAAAATTGAAAAAAAAAACAATAGATTAATAGAATTATAAAAACAAATGAAAAATGCAAAAACCAAAGTAATAAATAAATGAAAAATAAACCTAGAAGTGAATAATAAAAAATGAAATAATGAAAAAAAATGCATTCTATATCGTGATAGCTCAATAACGGAGTTAATGACTACCTCTGCCATTACTCACGTCTGCAGTGGCTCTTTTAGAAAAAAATAAATTATTAATGACCATAATCTTTTTTTAAACTTTTTTTAACATGAGTTTTTTTTTCTCAAAACTGGTCTGTTTGATTTTCAAAATAGATTTTTTTTCGAACATCATTTGTTAACTTTTTCTAGGTTTTCAACGGTGAGTCTCGTTTATTCAAACACTTTAAGATATTTATTCCGATTCAATCAAGCGCCTCTGAGGCAACCATGTTTGCAAACCGTGCGTTACAACAAATTTTACATTCATTCATTCATTCAATTCTGTTTAAACATCCTTCCAACACCCTTTGAATGCATTTTTGAACTTTGAACACAATTGAAAAAAATATTCATGACCAGAAACCTCAAATAAAAAAGATAAAAATTTGAATGTTGGTTGAGCAAATTCAACGCTTACAGCATTTATTCATGAAACCACAATCAAATAAAAATCCATGAAGGGATATTTTCATAGTGGTAGGGTTAGAAGTACCCAAAAACTCTGACGTATTAAGTGATTTCATTAAGTAATTCAACTGAAACCTATGAAAAGGAATATGAAAAATAAACATAAAAAACTGAAAATGAAACTTTTTGACGAATTATTGAATGAGAAATGTAAGAAAAACACACATGAGAATCATCGAATAACCAGAAACCTTGGAAAAAAATTTGAAATTAAACTTCATAAATATGTTAATGATTTCTGGATTTACTTTTCGCTGTTCGATTTAAGTTGAGATGTGTTCCTCCATGCATGTTGAGAATACATATAACTGGGTCCTTCTATTCTCATCCATCTTATTTACAATTGATTCCAAGCAGAATTCATGGCAGGAAAAATCTTTTTGACACCATGAAAAATATTCAAAACCTAATATCAATGTTCATAAAACGAAGATTTACCTAAAAAATTTTCAGACACTTATTTAAGAGAGAAAAATTGAAAAAGAAATTGAAAATATTGAAATAAAGTATTGAAAACTTCACATAAATTTAATTTCTTTCCGTGTTATAAATTTTTTCACTACCTTTTCCAGCCTCTCCTCTCTTCCATTACAGGTGGTTACAAGTTTTGAGTGCATTGAAAACATACATCATCCACCAAGCCCAACATCAAACTTTAAATTTACAACAAAAATTTCCACAACATACGCCACTACTAATAACATGATCGGGTGCATCACACAACAAATCATCTAGTTTGACAATAATTTTTTAATGTTATTTATGCCTTTTTTTCTTTTTTCCTTTTTAAAAAAATTATTTCTAAAAACAAATTGAGTAGCAAATGTTTAATCAAGTGGAAAAATAAAAAAGATTTATTCAAAATCCTAAATTTGCTCTTTTTTTCTAATCCTATTTCACCGTCTAAATGAGCTTAACTTTGATCCTTCTAAGAATGAACTTCAAGTGTTGTCCAATGCTTATTCTCAAAAATAAACCATTTTTGAATTAAAAATATCACAGTTGAAAATCTCAAAAAAGTTTCTAAGAAGAAAAAGATTAATTTTATCATTTTTTTTCTTTTCCATGAAGCTTCATGTTTGCATATTTCGAATTTTTAAAGATAACTCAAAAATACATGGAAAACACGTGCGATTTTCACGTTATTACATTTTACAGCCTACTCACTTCCACAATACATCCCAACCCATCACGCCTCCAGCTTACGCTGATGAAGGGAGGGTTGTAGGAGAAGGTTGTTGGGCGAGAGTTTGTAGTTTTCTTCCACACCCTTATGAGCTTCTTCATCTGTTTGTCTCCGGGTCCCAACAGTCCAAAGCCAGACACTTTGGGACCCGCGTGAGGAGGTGGAAAAAACAATTCTGAAAGGCCCTGTGGGGTGAATAAGAAGTATGGAAAAAGTGGTGGTATTTCTTCACGGTTTGGTTGATGAAGTGATTTGAGTGTTTGACTGAGTGGTTTGTGAGAAAATTGGCTCAAAAAATAATAAAATAAAACTAACTTATGATTTTGGTAAATATTTAAAATATTATAAAAAAATTCAAGTTTGCAAAAGTTGACAAAAAATAGTTTTTCGAGTGCTAAAATCGAGTTTGAACAATTCGTTAACGTGAAAAAAAATGTTAAGGAGGGTTCCGGGAGAAGAATATAAAGAATGTCTGAATGAAGTAAAAATAATGAGAAAAAACTCCTGAAAGTTTTCGGACTGGAGGGTGTGAATAATTCATACTGCTACTTTCCTACTATTTTCCATGCATGAATCAATTTCTGTTTCTATGTTGGAAAAAAACAACAAAAAAACTAAATTACTTTTTTTTATTTTTTATAAACATATTAGTATAAATATGAAAAAAAACTTGAAATGTCATTTGGCATAATAATTACTGGGAGACTTTATCGACGCGGATAATTTGCATTTAAAACAGTTTTTTAATATATTTTGAATCTTTGGTCAAAATTTTTCAGCATTCAATGGTTTATTAAAATTATTAAGATTGTGATCATTCAGTATGTTGAAATGATAAATGAACTACAAATGTACATTCTATTTATAATTTTTAACATCTAAAAAAAATTAATTATTTAAAAAAAGTAATAAAAAATAAAAAAAATTAAATAGAAAACTGAATTATTCAGACAGCTCTGTCCCTTTCTCAGCTTAATGAAAATAGTCTTGACATGACGTCATGGGTTTGATAAAACAGCTGTCACGAACGTTGTAGACAAGATGTCATCAGTTTGAAGACTTTAATGTTAATAGAAAATAAAATAAAAACCAAAGTGAGCTTATTATTCAACGAGTGAAAGGGGAAATATGTAGGAATGAAGAATTGAATTGGTAAAACAATTGCAAGGGTATGAACTCTGAGATTATGATTGAGACTGAGGGACAATTAAACGAATTATTGAAGGAATCATGAACTGAATAAGGGAATGAGAGAATGTTTGAATGAATGGTGGAGTTATCGAATGAATTGGTGAGAGAATAAAAAAAGAAAAATTACAGATCGAAAAAATAACAGAATGAAAGAATATCAGAAAATAATAAAAAAATGGGAGAATGACTTAATGAAAGGTTGACAGAATGAAAGATTGACAGAATGAAAGATTGACAGAATGAAAGATTGACAGAATGAAAGATTGACAGAATGAAAGATTGACAGAATGAAAGATTGACAGAATGAAAGATTGACAGAATGAAAGATTGACAGAATGAAAGATTGACAGAATGAAAGATTGACAGAATGAAAGATTGACAGAATGAAAGATTGACAGAATGAAAGATTGACAGAATGAAAGATTGACAGAATGAAAGATTGACAGAATGAAAGATTGACAGAATGAAAGATTGACAGAATGAAAGATTGACAGACTGAGAAAATAACAGAATGGAAGATTGATAAAGCGAAAAAATGTGGATGGAGTGATTGAATGAAAGAGAACGGAAAAAACTCAAACGAGGGATCACTCACCAGAGGAACCATGATGAAATGGTACTTGAGTGCAGTGTTCGATTGCCTCTGAGGGGGTTGCAGAAGTTATAGTTTAATTAGCTTCAAGTTGATTCAATCTAATGAACGAATTTATTTTTTTATTTTATGTGAGTTAATTTTATTTTGTTTAATTTTTCATTATTCAATTTTATTTAGTTTATTAAAAATTAAATTATTTTATATGATATTTCATGTGAAGTATCAAATAAAATTTTTTTTTGTTTTTGTATTCAGCAGTTTTTTTTATATAATTAAAAAAAAGATAGTAAACATACAAAAGTATTTTTAAAACGGGTATTGAATATTAATTTTTAAAAAATAAAATTCTTTTCCTGGAAAGCATTGAATTAATGGTCAGAAGTATTAGCAGGCGGGACCATGAACGGAAGCCGCTTCAAGGAGCGTTTATTTGGGAGTTATTTTGTTCCATAGGCAATGAAACGCATGAACGAAGATGCGCGAACAATTGTTTTTTTATTTTAAGCTTCGTTTCCATAGTCTTCGATGACGATGGGCCATAATATGTACATCTCACTAAAGCTGCCTCCTACAGCATTGCTTAAACGTTTCTGGAGTATTAACCTCAAAGGAATAAAACTAAAAAGAAATTAAAAAGCTTTATAAATGAAATATTTTTATAAATCTTTCTAATTTGAGTGAATTAGTTGAAATATTCACATTTTCCAGTCTTCTAACTTTCATTCGTTTACTTTTCAAATGTTTGCAAATAGAATACAACACAAAACAATACAATACAACACAAAACAATACAATACAACACAAAACAATACAATACAACACAAAACAATACAATACAATACAAATTCAAATATTATGAAGTGGCATTAACCCCTTAGAGTTTCGAAGCCACTCAAAACTTCTTATTATGATAATAGTAGAATATTAAAAATATAAAAATGTTTTTGCGTTTTTAAAAAGTTTTTTTGATTTGTTAAAAGTAAAACTTTACAATGTATTCGATCAACTCAATTTGAATCAGAAAAGCTTACTGTTAATGATATCAAGGTTTTTGGTTAGATTACTAACGGCCACCATAAAAACAAGTTAACAGCGTGAAAATGGAATTAGTGAAAAAAAAATAAAAATAAAAATAGTTTTAAAAGATTAAAAATTTTAATTAATTTATCATTTTAAAGTAAACTGCGAATTTACCTGTGATTTTAATAAAACGAAAATGCATTGAAAATAATGAATTGAATTATTTATTACTTAATAATTCAAAATTTATAAATCAGAAAGATGGACTGAATAGGAAATTCAACACAGTCCCAACGATCGTGAGTTTGGCTTCTAGAAGGGTCTCAAAAGCTTTGGAACTATTAAAGTCATAAATCAGGCTCATTGAAATAAAAAACAAAATAAAAATGAAACTGATTAATTATTCAAACCGCCTACTCAAACTTCAATCGAATTTAATTTGAAAGTTTGTTGGGATTGAATAAAAAATATTGAAATTAGATGGTCAATGCAAGTGGCGATTTCATGAATCTTCCCATCAAACAATACAATAAAATCTAGTACAATACAAGAAAATACAAAATAATACAAATAAAATATCAGCCCCGTTGAGTTTTGAGCTCCAGTCTTTTTATACATACAATTTCTTGGTGGTATTGGTGAAGTTGATAAGTAATCAGTTTTTTACCGTATTTCACTCCTTTATGTTTTCTCAATTTTCAGAAATCTCAAAATAAATTTTGTTAAAAAGTCGATGGTGAGATTGGCTAAAAAAAACAGAACCAGCAAAATAAAAATTTATTAGAACTTTTTTGTCAATTTTTTTATATTATTTTTTCAGTTTTTTGTCCAAGTTTTTTATTCCAGAGATCAGCAGTCCGAAGCAAAAAGAAGGTTAATTGGAAAAGATAAAGCAAGACGCTTCAAACTTGTCAGTCTAGGAATTCTATTTCGTTTCGTATACATTTTGCAAAGGTTTCACTGGTGTCTAATTGAAACTTAAAGCTGTAGAAGGTGAAAAAAAAGGCAAATAAGTAGAAGATTAAGAAAATGAAGATGATGTTTAACTGAAAAATTTTAAGTTGTAGAGCGCCAAGTAAATGAACTGATGTGAAACTAGCAGTTGTCTTGGTGGTTGACTGCAGCCAAGGATCACCCATGAATGTAGATTAGATGTGACAAGTAAGCCAAGTTTTGATGAAATCACGAGCGTATTGGAAACACATAAAAGAGAGCTTGCTATAAAGAGGTCAGACGTGAAGATTAGCTTATCTAGGTCCCCATTGGTCTTTCCCGTCTTTGTATACCCTACTTCCACTCAACATCATTCTCCTAATTGGAACATGGAGAGTGGTTTTAATCATTTGTGGAAGTTTTATTTTGATCTTTAAGTTTTTTGTTTTTTTAGCTCCGTCACAGTTGATTGTGATTGCTGTGATGGAGGGTTAGTTGTGGATGTGGTTGAAGGAGATGAGAATGAAGATAAGAATGGTAAAAAAAGATTATGGAAATGATGAAAATGAAAAAACGGAAATGATGAAAATAGAGATGAAAATGAAAACGAAAATAAGGATGAGGAAAAATGAAGCTAAAAATTATAATGAAAAAAAAATGGAAAAGAAAATGAGAAAAACAAAGGAAAGGATTAAAAAATAAATAAATGAATGAAAATATTGAAGATGAAGAAAAAAAAAGGAAAAAACAAAAGAAAATGAAATAGAAAAAAAGAAAAGAATGAAAAAGAATAAGAAAAGAAGAAGAAAATGATAAAAAAGATAAAGGTGATGATGAAGATGAAGGAGAAGAAAAAAAAAAAGAAGAAAAAAAAAGAAAAAGAAGAAGAAGAAGAAGAAGGAGAAAAAAAAAGAAGAAGAAGAAGAAGAAAAAGAAAAAAAAGAAGAAAAAAAGAAGAAGAAGAAGAAGAAGAAGAAGAAGAAGAAGAAGAAGATGATGATGATGATGATGAAGAAGAAGGAGATGATGATGATGATGAAGATAAAGATGATGATGAAAGATGAGTGGAAACGTGCCTTTGCTTGCTACCTTTGCGCTGTTCAATCAATGCTTCATTAAGCGGTGGACAGATGAACGCACTGGAAGTTTTATAGTAATAATAACAATAAAAAAAATAACAATAATGATAATAATAATAATTTAAACAAAAGTATATATATTACTAAATCAAACTTGTAAAAAGCTTAGGCAGGAAAAAGAGGCTACCTTTTGTATGAGGTAGTACAGGAGGTTTGGGTACTGGTCATCTTAAGTAGAATTAACTTAAGTATAATTAATTGGATCACGAAAAACATTTGTTAATTCACAGAATTTTTTGTTTTGTATAAAAAACTGAATTAAAAATTAAATTTGAAAAAGAGAAAGACTTTTCAATTTTTTATTCCGAGGTAAACTTGAAACAAGTTCTTCACCTCTTGCGTTTCCATCAATTTTGTTTTCACTTATTCAAATGATTTTTTTTTGGTTTGTTTTTTTTACTAATAAATAAATAAATGAGTAAATGAATAAATTTTTCCGCCAACTCAGTAGCTGAATTGTGTTATTTTTTTATAGTTTTGCAATACTCTTTCAGTTTATAACTGATCTATCATGGTCACAAGTAATCCAGAACTTGTGTTGTAATCGAAAGTTATTGAGAACCAACGACAGCTTTATTACTAGATGTGACAGTTGTTCCAGTTTGAATGAAAAGTGAAGTTTATTTTTTTCACTTTTTTCTTATTTTTCCACAATTTATAGTTTCTTTTGTTTTTTGTTTGAATGGGGAGGTTAATAACAATCCCCGAAAAAACTAATTTTGAAAAAAATTCAAATAAATTTAGTTTTTCACTTTTCTCTTTTTCGCATCTGTTCTACAGTTTTCAAAGGCATGCGAAATTTCCGAAAGATGCTGAAAAAAATTTAAAAATAAAAACAATAAACAATTTAGAAATAAAAAACTAGAGAAAATAAAAAAAAGACGAAAAAGGAATGAAAAACTCTTTTCAAGAAAGACTTTTTTCAATTTTTCTTAAAAACTTTTTAGTCGGAGTTTGGGCACAGCTTTTATTCTTTCTTCAAAATTTGTTGAAGATCATCGTATAATGATTTGTTCAAATTTTTAATAAAATTAAAAAAAAATTAATTTATTTTGGAATAAAGCAACTATACTCTATTTTTTTCAGATTATTATTATTTTGTTTCCATTTTCAATATTTGAAAATCTCATTGTTGCAAACTTTTGAAAATTGAACTTAAAACAAACTTTCTCAAAAACGAAAAAAAAACGTTGAACTTATGAAAAAAAAGATTTAGAAAAATCCTAACAGACAATATGCACTAGTTGTGATATTGCTAGTGCTGAAACAAAGAAAACTTTCAGAGCAAAAAAAAATTTAAAACAAAAAAACTTTCTTTTGACTGTCCTTTTTATATATCACCATAATCACGCAGTTGTCGAAAAAAAATGGAAAAGGTATGAATAAAAGAGGATTCTGATGTTTATGTTTTTTTTTTGAGTTTTGCAAGACACTTGGTGATAATGAGCTTGTCGAGTGCACTACCGTGGAATGAGATGAAAATTGGTGCATTGAACATCAAATTGAAAAAAAAATTCTTGGCTGATTTTGAAGTAAGTTTGCTCGAAGATATAAACTTTATTTTGTTTTTCGTTAAAAACTACTCAACTTCCAAAAAAATAGTTTTTTTGAATAAATTAAGGTCTCCAAAAACTACACAAAAATATCATATCATTTGAATATTATATTCATTTTATTAGTTATGAAAAATATAGTGATATTTCTTCCAACTCGAAAGATTCCGAATAATACGCTTATAGTGGCATCAACCACAAAGATCCAACAACTAACACTTGCTAAGTTAAACTATCTTCCCATTAAAAATATACTTAGTGAAAGAATCAGTCTTGGCTGATTGAACTTGAAAAATAATTAGGATTTTTCGACTCAAGTTTTTTTAAATAAAAAAAAATTGTAAAAACTGCTACAGCTTGAAATTAAATAAAAAAATATTTTAATCTCTGTTTGTCACAAAAACTCAAAACCATGGCTATGTGTTTGACTAAAAAACTGAAAAAAACATAATATTTATTTTTAAATTCGGAAACAAGTTTTTTTTCTGAAAGTAGAAAGTCAAGTTGGAGGTATTAATTATGGTTTAAAACTAAATCAATAGAAATAAAAAAACATCTGACTTTTTGAAAATTTTTAAAGTATTAGTCAGCAAAAATAAAATATGTTATCGAAAGGTTTCGGAGAAGTATTCACACGGAGATCTTCAAAGAATGTTACTCAATGAAATTTTCAAAACCAGCATAAGTTAGTATGGGTTTTCATGCTTAGTTTTTCAAATTAAAAAAAAATGTTTTTTAGCTATTTTTTTCAAATAAAAATGTCCAACAAACATAATTGAAAAATCCCCATTAATTTTTCTTCTATTCAATATTACAACACATCTGCAGACGATGACAAAAAAATCAAAAACATCTTTTGAAAAAAAATTATATTCATAAATCATGAGTAATGTCACATTTGTGGACTAGCCTAGACATTAATCATGGCATCTACCTATCTATCCAGACCCTCAATATTCTCCTACAATCCAAAAATTATTCGTCTATAAGGTGCTTATTTGTGTATCGAGAAAAATAGAAGTTATTAATTTCATTTATCCATTTTTGGCAAATACACATTCAAGCATAGTGTACACTCACTTACACATATATTTGAGCTTACAAACCAATACATACAGACACACACAGACACGCACAGACACACACGGACACACACAGAATTAGCGTTCAGCTGCGTTCATTCAAGACCTAATTTTCTTTCAAATCTAATTATCTTTTTGTTATTTCACCTTTTTCTATCTATCATTTACCACAATTCATCTATCATCTATCACCATCCATCCATCCACTATTTCTTTCCACCCATCCATCATTTCATCCATCATTTCATCCATCATTTCATCCATCAGTTCATCCATCATTCCATCCCTCATTCCATCCATCATTCCATCCATCATTCCATCCATCATTCCATCCATCATTCCATCCATCATTTCATCCATCATTCCATCCATCATTTCATCCATCATTCCATCTATCATTCCATCCATCATTCCATCCATCATTCCATCCATCATTCCATCCATCATTCCATCCATCATTCCATCCATCATTCCATCCATCATTCCATCCCTCATTCCATCTCTCATTCCATCCATCCATCAGTTCATCCATCATTCCATCCCTTGTTTCATCCATCATTAATCTTCAACTATTAGTCGTGTGTTTGCAGTCCTCCTTCATCATCTATTCAATACCGATCTTCATTTATCTTCTTTTTGTGATTTTTTCTTTTTTTTCTTTCTATATTATTATTTTTATTTTCATTTTTATTATTTTTATCAATCTTCGTTTTGTTTATTCTATTCACAGCCTTTTGGGGTTTGTTACGACTTTATAAATTTTTCTATTTATTTTTAAAATATTTTTTTCCTATATTTATGTCATAGCTAAAGCTTCAGTTTTTACATTTTTTAGGAGAATTTTCACACACCAGTTTATATTTTTTCGTTTTTCATGTTCCATTTTTATACATTCCTTCTCTTTCTATATGTTTTTCAATTTTTTGAAATTTTTTCTATATCCTTGCAACATATCTCATGTTCGAACACGTTTTGTTTTTAGTTCACCATTCTCATGTTTACGTTCCTAATTTTTTATTGCATTTTTTTCATTTGTAATTTTTATTTTTTATTTTTAACATATTGTGTTTATGAGGCTTTCATTTTTATTCGATAATTCAATTATTTAGTTAACTAAAGCATTTTTTCAAAAAATATTCATTTTCTGGGCTCACACCATTTTGGTTAACAAATTTTTTCCTATGAATCTATTTAACATTTAAATTTTATTTCATGTCCCAGTTTTACTCAAGTATTAACTAAACACACACATATATACACATACAGATACACATACAGATACACGTACATATACACGCACAAACACCCACAAACACACACACACACACACACACACACACACACACACACAGGCATAGATATACATTAAACTTAGAAGTTTTTTTGATCAGGTTTTTATTGACTTTTCCAATACTCTCATGTTCAGAATGCATGCATGTCTCTAGCAAACAATTACCTCGTTGGAGTTTTATTTTTTCTTCCAGCTGAACTCACTCCAAGTTTTTTTCAAATAACTTTTTTTATTTTTTTTCTCGCATGTTCACACGGTAAAAAAAACTTCCGAGGATGTGAAGTGCGCCGAAAAACCACTTGATATCGACGAGAAAATGTTTTTTTTTCACGTCAGTGGAAAAACACTAGTTTTTTAAGTACTAAATAATTTATTTTTCGAAAAATTTTGGGACTTAATTTTCTTTTGGAAAGTTTTTTTGGAGCGTTTTGAAAAAGAAATTTTTAATTTGAGTTTTCATGGATTATTTTTGAAAAATAATTTATAATAAATATTTTTTGAATATTTTAAAATTAATATTTTAATTTTTTTTTCAAATTTTACAGTTTTTTTCAATAATTTTTTTAATTTAAAAAATGTTGAAACAATTTTTCCAACACTAAAACTCATCGGTTACAGTAAAACCTTTCAAAATAATTGAGTGGAGCTTGAGAACTTCAAAAAAACTTACAGTTCAATAAAACAAAATTAAAACAAAGTTTTTGTTACAAAACAAATGTTTGAAACTTAAACTTTTCAAAGTTTCAAACCACTTTAAATTCTGGTTTATATAAGTTATATTCAACATCTCAAAACATTTTCCTCTCTCCTTTCAACCACCACTCAAGATAAATTAAATTTACATACTTTGAAAACTTATGCAGTTTTCTTCTTTTATACATCCTATATAACTCCGAAAAATCTTTCATTTTTTATCTTCACCTACACACTTTTTAAAAACCAATATTTCTTTGAGTTTTTAACTCTTCCCACTTTTATGCACTCACTATAGATGAAATCTTCAACACTTCAAAACTTCCTAAGCACACCCACTCAATTTCTTGTTTTTTCCAATTTTAAATCTTCCTCCAGCCACTATGGATAAATTCCAACATTTCAAAACTCTCTCTTCTTCACTCACCTACCCAGTTTTTCATTTTTCTCTCTTAACCTAGTTCTTAACCTCACCCACCCACTCAGTTTCCAATCTGATTTTCCACTCACCCACCCAGTTCCCGCCATTCCCTACCCACCATGAGAGTGAAGAGAGCATGGCACATGCGTAGAGGGACGTTGAGGAGGATGTGGAGGGGTCCTATACTCAACTGTTGGAGCTGTCTAATGAGCATGAGGATATCCAAGTGGGAAGAAACTCGGTGAGGTTTGATGTCAAGGGATGATCTGTAATGACTCTCATGGCTGTTGTCGTAATTGTGACGGGACTGGCTTTTGTGAAAGTCATACAACAGCAACTCGTGGTAAAAAACCAAACCTGCGGAGTTATGTTGATTTTCAATTATTTGCTGTCTTGTGAGAGTTTGGAAAAATAGTTTTTTTTCATAATTGAAAAAAAGACAATTCAAAGAAATGAATATTCAAGCAAATAGCATTTTGTTGAATATTGACTAAGAATTAACGTAATATAAAAAAATCACTGTTCATTTTAACCAAACTGAAAATTATACTGGTCAAAATAAATAAATAAAACTATATTCAATAACTAAACCTTTGAAAAATAACTGAAATCATTCATGAAAAATGAAATAATTTTTTTGAAACTTCTCATCAGTTAAATTTCACATCAAATAAAAGGATTTTTCCATTAAGTTATTTTTTAATGTTTATTCAAAATCATTTGCTTCAAAGCACAGATCAAGTACCTTAAGAGGTTTCTCCATTACATTCACTGATACAAAACTTCTTTCTCTTTGATTTGCGTTTTTTTATTTTTTTTCACAAAGTTTTTTTTCAGCAAATTGTTTGTTTTCTTTTTTGGCAAAACATTTGGTTTTCCAGTAATTCATTTAGTTTTTTTTATTTGGTTTTTCAGTAAATTATTTTGTGTATTTTTCCTTCACTGCATTCAATTACCGCAAAACTATATACACATTCTTTAGCCGTATTCCACTTTTATAGAAAAGAATTGAATAAATGGATTCATTTTTGCTTTTAATATAAGTTGGTTTGTATAAAATATCATTTACGAATGTCTACAAAATATTTTATGATAAATTGAACAAAACTCAATTACAAAACAAGTTTAAAAAATAATTTTTTGTCTAAAATTATTATGTTCAAAAAAAAATATTTTTTTTGAAAATTTTAGAAGAAGGGTCTCGTGGAATATGAATTGCCGTCTACAAAATGAACTAAATGAATTTGTTTCGGGTATGAATCAAGCGATAAAAAGAGCGCTAATGGGAAATTATTGTATTTTTTGTAAAAAAAAAGTTTTAATTTCAAGTGTTCATTTTTCTTTTATTTTGCTCTGTATTGTAGTTTTTGTTGTTCAGTGGGTAGGAAGGACCATGAGGAAAATAATAAAAAAAGGTGTCGGAGTTGGTGAAGGTTTTCATAATAAATGCCTTTAATAGCCTAAAATAGTTTTTCTTACTTTATACATCCACATTTTGTTGAATAATGAATAGAAATAAAGGTATTAAGTAAGAAGTCAATGTTCATCTTAACAAAACTGGAAGGTTTACTGGTTGAAATGATTGAAAAAACTAAATTCAATAACAAAATCATAGGAAAATAGTGGTAATCGAACACGAAATATGAATAATTTTTATGAAACTTTAAGATTTAAATTGGATTTATTCAAAATAGTCAATTAAAATTAACGATTTAACGATTTAATTTAATTATATTAAATTAAATCAAATCAAATCAACGAAAAAAGGCGTTCACGTCCGAACCACGGTAATCATTCATAGACTCATGTAATTTTAAAAAATTTCAAAACTTTTCAACTTTCTGATAAAATAATAAAAATTATTTTCAATTTTTTTTCTTAAATTGTATAATTTTTTTTTCAAATGAAGTTTACCAATTGAATTTTGATTTTTGTCATTATTTATTTTATTTTGGTGTTTTGTAACCGACTCAATTAATTTTGATTTAAGATTGAATAACAACAAAAAAATTGACAAAAACAAAAACGAGAGGAAAAATATTAAAAAAATAAAAATATATATGATCAAAAAATATGAGAAGACTTTCTAAAACAACAGTAATACTTTGTTGTATTGTCAGTGATTCGTCCATCATTTGCAAAAAAAATATTTAAAATCAATAAAAACAATATCGCTTCAAAATACATTTTGTACGTTTTTTCAAATATAAAAAAGTTTTTTTTCAGTTTTTTTCTTTTTTTTTCAAATTTTTTGTTTTTTTTTGAAATAATTTTGGAGGTGAGCCTCTTTACTGAAATCTTATGCCTACCTCAAAACATATTTCCTATTATTTCAGTCGTCAACGTTAATCCAACTTAAACCACAAAACAAAAAATTAGATTGAACAAAAAAACATACTTGTACGGGGCAACGTCTAGCAAAAAAAAACGAAAAAAAACTATAAAAAACGATAAAAACAGATATCCTGGTAACACATGTCATCGAGAATGCATGCCACAAAAACATTCACCAAATAAAAATAAGTACCACGCATACCATGCATAAAATATTTATTACATTTAATACACGATAAATAAGGCGCACCAAGCATAGAAACAATCACACACCATGGAAACATACTGTGGCAAACACACCTTGGGAAAAAACTATAAAAAAACACATCATGAGACACAGATTTTATGAAACACACACCATGAAATGTGTACTGTGTAGAATACACTCAACATCAAAGTAGACCATGTTTCAAGAAGACACTACAGAGGAGCACGTACCACAAAAACACATGCAATGAAAACACTACCAACATCACCGCTACACGACCACACAAGGAAGAAACTTATAGAAAACCACATAAAAAAACGATCAAAAAACCACACAATAAAAAACTATCAAAAACTACACAATGGAAAACCCATCAAAAAACCACACTACAAAACCACAAACGTCACATAAAGTAACCGCCTTAAGAGCACGCTGGACACAAAGCCACACAAACCATGGTCATCGCTGTACATGTACACAGCAGAGTTCCAGGCGGACTGGACAATGAGGTGGTGGATGGGAGCAATGAGAGGAGGATGGGTGTGAAGGATGAGGTGAGAAGGCACTGGGGAGGCTTTGAAGTAGTGGTCGAAGTCTTTAGGGTGGTCTCTGGGAACCTCGGGAGGCAGGGGTGGTAGGGGATGCAGCTCACTGTCGAGCAGTGAAGGGGGTTGTAAAAAAAAGATGGGAAGCTTGAAAGAGGTTGAGAAAGAGGTTAAGAGACTGAGGTTTGGAGAAATTAGAGTTGATACTATTGCCACCACTTTCTCCTGAAGCAGCTCACACACTGTCGGGTTGGTGGTTGTTGTAGGAGTTGGTGGTTGTTGTAGGAGTTGGTGGTTGTTGTAGGAGTTGGTGGTTGCGCTATTTGCTTATTCATTGGGTGAAAAACCAAAAATAAGTTTGATTTTTTAAGTTCAAGGTTCTGGATAAAAATTCAAAATAAAATCCGTTTTTTTTTTTCATTTGTAAAAGAAAGTGAAGCAATTATAACACAACAACATATAGTAGCAATACAATGGAATACCAAGCATACGTTAGTGAATTTATATCAAAATAACAATCTATAAATGTGGTTATAAGAAATATCTATACGTAGAATATAATAATAATAAATGAAAATTACACATAAAAAAGTTAGGCTAGAAAAATGCACATTATATAGCGTTGAACTAAAATATCTACAATAAGTTTAGTTATACTGAAGCATATGAATGAATCGAAAGTATACAATGAGTACATTTGTACTGAAGCATATGAATGAATTGGAAGCATACAATAAATACAATTGTACTGGGTTATTACAAATGGCACTTGGTGCACCATGCAAAGTAATGGCCTTCTTCCACTTTCTTTTGTGCATCCACACAATATATCGAACCCTCTTTGATCGCTGCCCAATAAAGAAACTAAATAGCGTTTTGAAGAAAAGTTATTACACATATTTTTAGTTTTTCTAATAAATATTTGTTTTTTTTTTGAGTATTTACAAACGTTTTTCGTTCAAAATTGATTCGTACTGAACATATGTTTTACCTTTGCAAAAAAAAGGGTGATTGTTACTTTATTGATAAATTTTTTTTTCCTGAAAAACTAATTAGAAGAATGAATACATTGAAATTTGAAAAAAAAAGGTTTGGAATGAAAAAACAAAAACAGTAATCGTTTGTATTTACAAAAAATAATTTTTTAAGCTCGCACGAAAGAAAAAGAAAAATTCAAAAGCGCATGTTAATGTTTGCGGTGAACCTAGATAGGCATTGTTGACAGCTTATTTAAAACCCTTAGAACGTTTGTGAACACGTTTGTGAACACGTTTGTAAACACGTTTGTGAACACGTTTGTGAACACGTTTGTGAACACGTTTGTGAAACGTTTGTGAACACGTTTGTGAACACGTTTGTGAACACGTTTGTGAACACGTTTGTGAACACGTTTGTGAACACGTTTGTGAACACGTTTGTGAACACGTTTGTGAACACGTTTGTGAACACGTTTGTGAACACGTTTGTGAACACGTTTGTGAACACGTTTGTGAACACGTTTGTGAACAGGTTTGTGAACCATTTGTGAACAATTTGTTAACATGTTCTTTGTGAACCACTCATAATTAAACATAAATTCAAAAAAGATTCTCATTGAATAAATAACTTTCTGTTTTATCATTTTTTTCATCAAGCTTCAAATTTCAACTTTGAACTTTTCAAATATAGTTTTCAAATTCCATACCATCCTTCACGTGTGTTTGACAACGTCAGTCTAATCAACAGAAAAACACCACGACCTCATTTTGTTTTGATCTTTCTTGTTTTTTTCAAAAAAATCGTTTTTTCTTTCATCATGTTTTTTCGGTTTTTGTTACGATACTATTTTTATTTTTATTACAATACTAGTTTTTCTCATTGGTTTTTTAGGTTTTTCATCCTTCAGCCTTTCACCATTTATTTTTGTTCAAACTCCAAATCTGAAGTAATCTCCAAAAAGACATTTCTCGAAATTTAAAACCCGACTTTTCGGCGAAAGCCAAAACTTCGGAAGTGCTTGATTTATATAGCTCTAATCTGGTATTAAAACGTGATCAACTCTCCATGAAAATGTGAATTTTGACCTTGTTTAAGCCTCCCATCATTCAGTCGTGGTATTAACCAAGAGATCTTTTCAGACTTTAACTTTTCACTTCTATTACATATTCCATTTAAGAACTCATTCAACAAATTCAGGGTTACTGACAACGAATCTTTTTTTTATTTTGTTTTTATTATTCTTTTTTTTTTCTCAACTGAGTTTTGTTTTTGGAGCTTTTTATTTTTTCTACACGTAATTTGAAATTGTTCTCTACAAGGATTAAACATCATCAAACTTCGACCGCATGTTTTTTTATAATTATTTTTGTTATCAATAGTATTTTATCACAAATATTATTTCTGTTTGTTATTCTGGCATTATTTTTATTTTTATTTTTATTTAAACATAATAATAATTATGTCCCTTTTTCACATTTTTTTACACTTTTTTCAAACCTACCAGGAAGTTATTTACTGTGACGCGTGTGGTCATTCTTTAATTAAGCGTTCCTTAAGCGTATTTATCAGCGGTATAAAAAAACTCTAATGAGATTAGATTAACTTCGTGTGTTTTGCTTTCTTTAAACCTTTCTCTTCGATGTATCTTTGAAAATACTTCATTGATTATTTACAGAGATTATTTTTGTAAAACTTTGTTTTGATAGTTTTTATTTATTTCATAAATAATGCATTCAAAGGTTTATTACCAGCCCATTATTGAAAATTCTTAACTAAATCTGCACCAAACCATTCAAAGTATTCAAAACCATTTTGTACTACTCTTGTAGCTGAAAACTTTCTAAAATCAAGAATTTTATTTTGCCAAACTGGGTCAAACTATTTTATTTTTAGCTTAAAAATCTTAGCTGGTACTTCGGTTAATACTAAACACTTGATTAGCACTCGAGCAACAGATTCGGTTGTGAAGTTAATGCCAATACACCCTTAATAGTAAAAGCATATTATAAATTTCCAATCAACTAAGACGTTTGAGATGACACATATACAACAATCCCCACAACAACTAATACTGGTATTACAGAAGCAAAAATGAAAAAAACAAAAACAGCAGCAATACAAAAATAACAAATAAACAACAGCAAAAAACATTTGAAAAATTATATCAACATTAACTAGCACAACAGTTCATCACTCTGATCACTGAATCACGGATGAAAAATCAGAAAACGTACAAGTTAACGAAGTATCAGCGATTTGGGCATTAATCTTAGACGCTCTTATCACTCTGTGTCAAAGACGAATGATCGCAGGCGCAGGTAGAGACAATTTCACAAACATCTGATATGGCCTATCGGATGAATAAAAAGGAAATAAAAACAACAAGTTGAAAAAATAATAAAAAAAGATAACTAAAATTTAAAAGAATAAAAAAAAAGATAATAATTTAAAAGAATAAAGAGGGAAATGATGAAAATTAAAACAATAAAAAGTGAAAGAACAAAATAAAAAAATATAAAATATAAACACATTAAGAAAAATAAACTCATGAAACTAAAAATTGTTATAGAACTACTTAACTAAAAATAAGTTGATTCAAATCCAGTTTTTTTTATTTTCATTTACATTGCTTTTATGTTCCACAATGCATGGCATAAAAATTAGTAAAAATCCATGATTTTGTGTCTTCGTTATTAACTTCAAACCTGAAACTCAATCTTTGTTTTTTATTAGCGAAAAAACTATTTCTCGAATTCTCACTCTTCTTCAAAGTTGTTAACATTATTTTTCTATTTTTCTTCCTTGCATTCATATATTTCATACAATCTTTTCCTTTTTATCATAAAATCTTTTTTCTACCATACAGTTTTTTATTTATTTTCATTCTTTTTTGTCTTTTTTATTCTTTTTTTTTTCTTTTTTATTCTTTTTTTTTCTTTTTTTTCTTTTTTTTTTCTTTTTCATACTTTTTTTTCTTTTTTATACAGTTTTTTTATGCAGTTTTTTTCTTTTTTATACAGTTTTTTTATGCAGTTTTTTTCTTTTTTACAGTTTTCTTTTCATATAGTTTTCACATATATTTTATTGAGCATTATTTCATAATTTTCGATATTATCTTTCAGTTGTTCGATATATTTTTATCCTATTTTGTTAAAAATTTGCTCATTCATTTTGAGAAATTCCTATACAACTGGTTGCTGTAGTGTCAAGACTTTGTACACAGTTTCTTTTAATGAATACTTTATGGGTAGTTTTATTGAATCAATCGCCATATATTTCAAAAATCATCAATGTTTTTTAGGTTTTTTTCAAATAGCTGGAAAACAGTTGAATTGTTTCTAGTACTGAGTTCTTTATTTTTTTTATTAATAAAAAATAAAAACATTCTATTATATTATAATAATCATTTCAAACACTTTCGTTTTATTTTTATTCATAATTTTTTGTTTTCGTCATTTTTGTTTTTTTTTCTCCTGTTCTTTCTCTGCTATATAAATGATAATACTTTTAAAAATCATAGCTTAGCAGGTCTAATCCTGTCTTATCTAAACTGCTTTATCAAGTTATTCATGGACTTTACATTATAATGTTTGTTGGTAATTTTTTGTTTTGAAAAATAATTTTGTTTACTGTATTTTGCTTAACTATATCAAATCAAATCTAAAAAATGCTGTTTTTTTTATAACTTTGAGTTGGCAAACTATTTTATGATGAGTAGCAATAGTTTTTGATGAGAAATAGCAGTTGAAATCAAATATGAAATCAACCCATAAAAATAAAGATGAAGAAGTAAAACAGAAGTAATCCAAATCATTCAATTTAATTGAAAAACTGAGATTGAAAGAATCGTCAAAAACTGAAGTAGCTTGCCAGCAACAAAAATAAGATATCAAACTGGAGAATTATGAAAAAATTGTTTGAAA
>OX387255.1:7677900-7680400 GCA_947562095.1 Branchellion lobata | reverse complement strand
TGTCCACGCACCCAGCACCCTTCTACTTGCACAATAGTAACAAACTTCCAAGACCCTTCTCACCAGCCATCCCTAGCAGGAATTGGTTATTGCCTTTGATCTTCTTCACCTTCAGCTTGACGTCAATTTTAATCAAGTTCGTTTCTTTCCTCATTTTGCTGATGAATTCTCCAGCCATCGTTATGTCGTCATCGTCTACCAACAAACCTGGTGTGGTGGTATAACAAATGCTTTTTTCAATTTAACTGTTACTGTAGCTGGGTTGTGACGTAGAGTAGTTTTGGTGCTAGTTGTGATGGTGGTTTGATTGCAGGAATGTTAGTTCGGTTGTCATGGATATTGTTAATTCAATGTATTGGAGTCTAAATTTGTATTTACGACTGAGAAGAAAAACTCTTTCCTTCGAAAACTCTTTTTTTGAACTAGTCATAAAAACAAAGATAATAAAACTAAAACAAAAGTTATTTCCAAAAAATTCCAAAAGAAGGGTAAATTAATTAACTTTTTTATCTTCAAAATTATTCAATTCATTCTTTTGGTCCACATTTAACGTTTCCAGCGCTATACAAACAGTTACGAATCATGCCAATAATGATTTTATTGAAAGCAATTTGCACATAAAAACTAATACGCCACTATAAGTTGGACCTTCTGTTTAAATTATCAATCTAGGTACAATTGCCATAACGACAAAGCAAATACTTTTTTTTATTTTAGCGGTATCATTTGCTCATACCATGTGTATACTGACATTGTTTATCGCCTACACTAAGTAGTATGTTGGAACAATACAGTAAAATACAAGAACAAATATTACTATAGTGGCATTAACCCCGTAGAGTTTCGAAACCACTCAAAATTTCCATTGGAACTCCAATGGAAAACACAAACAAGAAAACCCATTTGATAATCTCTGTTCTAAAAGACTTTTTTTACAATAAAGCTCAAAAATGTTCTGAATAAAATAAAAATTTAATAATTTTTATTTTATTTTTAAATAAAATATTTTGAAAAGTTGTATTTTTCCCATTTATTTTTTCCTTCTTCCATTTCAATGAAGACATTTCAGAATGTCAAAACCATTCCACTCAAGTAGAAGGAAATTTTTAGCAGTTTTTTTTTTCAAAAAAAACTATTGAATTTTTTTCCGTTCAAATTTACATGAAATCATAATCGCCAATTGTACGTCTTTCAATCTAATCAAATCTTTTATATAGCGCTGATTCCACACTGTTCGAGAGTACTACTTTCATTAGTAGTATTATTTATCACTAATATTCCATATCTTCTTATCAAAAATATTCTATTCCATATCTTCTTATCACAAATGTTTTTTTCCATCTTCAGCATTGATAATCCATTTAGCAGTGTTTTCTCTTTATTAATGAACATTTTATAGCTTTTTATCATTAATCGGCCTATCTCATCTTGCCGAGTGAAATACAATACAAAACAATACAATACAATACAATACAATACAATACAATACAATACAATACAAGACAATACAATACAATACAATACAATAAAATACATGAAAAACAATACAAAACAAAACAATACAATACAAATACGAATATTATTATAGTGGCATCAACCCCGTGGAGTTTCGAGGCCACATAGTGGTTCCAAGCCTGAACAACACACGTAAGTTTCCCAGAATCATGAGTTTTTTCCATCACACACAGTCCTCACACATCACCTCCAAACGACCACCTTGCTGATTCTCCTTGCATTCCTCACTAGACTTTACTGCTCTAGCGCCCTTCCCTACAACATACCTCACCGCAAATGAACATTAATATGAATAATAATAATAATGATGATAAAGATAATATTTATAATAATAATAAAAACAGATATTTTTATTATTTTATTAAAAGTATAATTCATATAGTATTTATATTATTATTCATATTTCATTATTATTATTACTATTACTATTATTGCTATTATTTTTTTTAATTAAAAGTAATCTTATTCTTTTTATTATTTTTTTTTTATTATATTAATAATAGGCTAGAGCAAAAAATCAAGCAAAAATGTCTGTGGCTGCAAGCGACATCAAGGTCTTGGCCACTACCTGCACCTTTGATCAGCAAATTATTTGTTTTTATTTGTTTTTTTGAAAAGTTTTTAAGTTTTATTTTATTAAAAATTTTCAGTAAATTCGATTTTATAATAGTTTCGTTTCAATTGTCAATGAATTTTTGAAAATTAATAGTTTTTTTCACTATGATTTGTTTTTCCTTCAATAAAAACTAGACGAAAACACCTCAGTTGAATTTTTTTGTGGCTTTTTAATCTTAACGAAGAAAGATTCATAAATCACATTTATATAAAAAAATGAAAAAAACTAAATTATTTGTAAATATTCATTTTATTGCTGACAAAAGTCAAGACAGGATTACTTGAGGTAATAAATGAAATCTCTCTTGAGTTGGAACCTTTGATGTTGCTTTTCTGCTCCACACAATTAACCTTTATCACATGATTAAGA
>OX387255.1:7620400-7672900 GCA_947562095.1 Branchellion lobata | reverse complement strand
TTATTATTAATATTAGTATTACTAATATTATTATTATATTATTATTATTATTTTCTTTTTTTTTTCATTGATTTAATTTAATAGCAAAAACCAGCGAAACTTTGC
This sequence comes from Branchellion lobata, assembly GCA_947562095.1. NCBI lineage: Eukaryota > Metazoa > Annelida > Clitellata > Hirudinida > Piscicolidae > Branchellion > Branchellion lobata. Next base: position 7,672,795 of record OX387255.1, on the reverse strand, counting down.
TCATGACTTCAAAAAAAATTAAAATGAAACAGTTCAATCCAAAACTTCTAAGCAGCAAACTATTCTAAGAAAACTTTTCTGGAGTGAAATAATTATAAAAAAATTTCAAAAAATGATTGAGTTTTTGAGTTATTGCGTGAAAGCAGTCCTTCAAAACTCGGTTTCTTCGTGAAGAATTAAAAAAACTCTTTCTTATCATTCTTTTTCACGCTACCACATTTCAAAATTGATATATACTTTGACCCTTTTGAAGCTTTGTGAACACAAATAATATTTGCGTGCTTGTTTGGTGGTTAAAAAATTGATGGTAATTTTTTACTGTAGATAAGAAGGCTTTGACAATGAAAATTGACTGCAAATGAGTGATGTAAAGGAAGGTGGTTGGAGTGGTGATATCAGGTGACTTAATTTTGAATTTTGAGATAACAACTTTTTGAATTAAAAAATAAATTTATAACAATAATTTCAAAAATAATATATTAAATAATCAACCATACAAAATAAGATTAATGTGATTAATCAACAATATATATTAATAACAAAAAAACTAGTGACAGAAAAAAAAACATTAGCAAAAATCAATAAAAATGAGAGTTATTTGAATTAAATGAATTTAAATAAAAATTAATTTAAAAAATAAAAATAAACTTTTCAATAAATAAGGTATTAATTCGAAAAAAAGCAATTAAATAGGAAAAGAATGATTTATATGCATGGAGTTTGAATGATTGAAGGAGGAAAATTTTAATAAGATTCATATTGAAATCTCTCAAAAATATTTTGAAAAGCGTCGACTAATGAATCATTCTTTGAAAGTTTCAATAAGTCTGAAGAAAAAAATAATAAATGAAAAAATATTCAGTTCTAACTAACAATTGAATAGTTTTTTTGAGTAACATAGAATTAATGCATTTAAAGAACAAAAAAATTACATTCAAAAGATTATAAAATAAAAAAATCAAAATAAATAAAACAAAATTGAAAATAAACACAAAAAACGACAAAGGAAAAAAATTTCTTTCGAAAAATGTTTATAATATAGAAAAATCAAATCTAACCGTTTTTGCAAATTGGAATTCAAAAAATCCCAACTGAAAATTTTTGGAGAAATTGTGGTTGTAGAAAATTGCAAACATTTTATATCTTTATTGGGAGAAATGTGGATCGTAGAGCAAAATTACATAAATGAAAAATAAAAATAATCAAACAAATTGAAAGAAAAAATAAATAAAAAACGAAAAAAGGAAAAAATTATGGAAAAAGAAGATAAATAAGTTTTATATTGGAAGTTATTAATTATGTAAATTCATTTGAAGTCTCCAAGTGACAAAGGCGCTGTTGACTGCATAGGTAGAAAGTCCTCAGAAGTACGCTCTGAGCCGAAAGAGTTTGAAAGTTGTGTTTGGATCGTTGATGTGAGGCTCAATTTCTTTCATTTATTCTATTGAAATTTAGCTTATCTTTTTTGATGGATTTTAATCTCATCTAATGGAAGTTAATCTAATCCAAAAGAATGTGATCTAATCTAATGAAACTCAATCTATTCTATTAGAATTTAACTCAATTTTTTTCTTCTATTTCGCTTGTTTGTCATGCTTTTCAACGTTTCCTTGAGTTTGTTAAGATTTTACTTAATGAAGAATATAAAAGTGAAAATTTATAAAAATTTTATTCACCCATACTCAATATAATCTATTTTCTTTCAATGGTACATACTCATTTATTTGGAACATTATTACAATTACTAAAAACCCTAAACTTACATTTAATAATTATTTAGAAAAAATTTTAATTAAAGAAAACTTTTTAAATTACAAAAAAATGTTTTTGCTAAATATACAGCACGTGGTTGAATACAAACAGTTTGTCGACAGTTTTTTTGTGCGGAATTTTTTTTCAAAAGAGCTTTTTTTTCAACGGATTTTGACGAATAAAATTGTCATTTTTTTGAATTCACGACTGTCATTTGAAATTTTTGAAACCGATATGAAAAATACAATTTTTTTAAAACAAAATAAAAAATAGTTTATCGATGCATTAAAATTGAATAATTTGTGAAAAATTTCAAGTTTACTTGAAAATTTTCATATATTTTTATTTTCAATTTTATGATTTGATTGCTATAAGCATTTTGATGAAGAGGATTTGCATACCTATTGAAAAGTTGATCCTTTTGCACTCTACGTTTTGTACGATGAAGAGGAGGAGGAAGAAGAAGAAGAAGATGGTGATGAAGATGAAGGGATGGGTTTTCTTTGGGGTTTTGTCTTTAATCATGCGAGGTGGCTTGGTTGATGAGATGAGGACAATTGTGGAAGAAACGAGCGACTGAAGTGGGAGGTTTGAAGATTTAATTGTAATTATATTGAGAAACAGGAAACACACATTACAGATACAATCATTATAGTGGCCTTAAGTTCATAAAATTTCGAGGCCAAGGTATTTGAAATGAAAGAACTATGATAAAGAATGTATGATGAAGTTATAACAATAATGGTACAATGAGTAAGGTATAATGAAAAAAATGATATAAGTTGTAATTGAATGTGATGAAGTGGGGGTGGGATTGTGGGATGTGATTGAAACATTGGTGTGTGCTTGAAGTGGTGATGGGGCAGAAAGCCTGTATTGAGTAGAAGATGAAGATAAGAGAAAGATGAGGGTAAGATTATATGGAGATGTAATGATGATGATGATGATGATGATAATGATGATGATGATGATGATGATGATGATGATGATGATGATGATGATGATGATGATGATGATGATGATGATGATGATGATGATGATGATGATGATGATGATGATGATGATGATGATGATGATGATGATGATGATGATGATGATGATGATGATGATGATGATGATGATGATGATGATGATGATGATGATGATGATGATGATGATGATGATGATGATGATGATGATGATGATGATGATGATGATGATGATGATGATGAATGTGATGGTGACAAAAAAAACGAAAAAGAAGTGGAAGAAAAAGAAGAAGAAAAAAAAGAAGAAGAAGAAGAAGAAGAAGGAGAAAAAGGAGAAAAAGTGAAGAAAAAAAAAGAAAATAAAAAGAACTAATAAAAGGAAAAAAAGATTGGTTAAGTTATTAACGATTTACTTGCTTTTTGGACTTGAGTCACGTGAAAAATATTCATTGAAGTTTTTATTGCAAAACTTTTTTTCGAAAATGAATAGAGTCTATCAGCTTCAATTTTTCACAACATTCCTACTTTTATTTTTTAAATTCAAAATATTGTTTTAACTTTCACTTTTATAAAACTTTTTTTTGTTTTTTTAATTCAACTAAAAAAATTATTTCGTAAACTTTTCAAGATTTCAAAGTTTCAGATCAACCTTTTTTTATGTACAAATGATCACTAGTTGAAGCAGCAAAACAAACCTCTGGTCATTTTTTAAGTCACACTCAAAGGAAAAAACCATTTTTAAACCTTTTCAAAACCTTCAAAAGGCATTTAGTTTGTTTTGCAGTGAGTGAAAAATGAACAAAACTCCGTCAAACAAATTAACTTCTCTTGCAAACTTTGAAAGAAAAAAAAACTTCAAGAAAACATTTTCTTACCATTTTTCTTTCGAATTTTTAAAATTGGTTTCAAGTTTTTCCAATCTATTGTGCCAAACACGCGTCAATAGGCCTCATTTGTTCCTCCTGAACTGTCACTCGTCGTCACCCCCTTTTATACTCGCGCCAAATGCATGTACATCTGTGTATTTTTTCTGTATTTGAATATTTTTACAAAATAAATTTCATTTTGTTAGTTTTTCTGTAAGTTTTTATTCTTTTGGTCAACGTTTTTTCGTAGCTACTTAAACATCTATTTTTAATCAATATGTTGTAGTTATGATTATTGAGCGTATTTTTGTATGAAAAGAAAATGAATCTTTCGTATTGAATATTTTTAAAACCTTATTTTTTCAAATTTTAAATTTTTGGTCTGTGAATAAAATTTTTTTATTAATTTTTCAATATCTAAAAAAAATTCAAAATGCTTTTTGAATTGAGAAAAAAAGTTATTTTCTTTGTCAAAAATGAAAACACTTTACAATAATTAATTTTTAAAAAATGAAATTAAAATTATCAATAATTTTTAATTCTTTTTTATAAATAATAATTTTTTTTATAACTGTTTCGTATTTTTTATCCATAACATTAGTTTGCTATCAGAGGGGCAAGGGGTGTGAGGCGAGGGGAGTTACAGTGGAGTATGTAAAACTGGAAGTGGTCCAATCAGGAAACCCAAACAAGTAACATTATATGGAAAAGGTCAATTAAGTACCCAAAGAAGAAAATTAAACATATCAAGGCATATAAGCAGGCATTCGAAGAAGGACAATTAGACATACAAAAACAAATAAATGGCAATAAAAAAGCAAATAGGAAGATATGTAAAGACAGCTAATTAGGCTTATAAAAAGGAATAACAAGGCATCAAATGCACATAGAGAGACACACAAGAGGCAATTATTTTGCTCAAAGCTTTTCGGTCGAAAAACTTTTTTCTAACATTTTGTGGCGCATGTGTGGTGGTGGCCTGAGTTTCTCCAGTGTTTAAAGTTGATTATCTAACTGAATAGATGATAAAAACATTGAGTTAATCCGTAGGAAGGTTTAAAAGCCTCGAAAGTGAAATTGAGTTCTTTGTAGGAGGATGATTTGGCCAACGCACCAAAACACAAGTGCTATTAGTGCGTTTGCTTCTTTTCCTTTCTCTTGGAGGCCTCCACATGCTACAGTTTGTCTGCCTGAATATGCGCTTCTGTGTGTGTGTGTGTGTGTGTGTGTGTGTGTGTGTGTGTGTGTGTGTGTGTGTGTGTGTGTGTGTGTGTGTAGGTGTGTGTGTGTGTGTGTGTGTGTGTGTGTGTGTGTGTGTGTGTGTGTGTGTGTGTGTGTGTGTGTGTGTGTGTGTGTGTGTGTGTGTGTGTGTGTGTGTGTGTGTGTGTGTGTGTGTGTGTGTGTGTGTGGTGTGTGTGTGTGTGTGTGTGTGTGTTTGTGTGTGTGTGTGTGTGTGTGTGTGTGTGTGTGTGTGTGTGTGTGTGTGTGTGTTTGTGTGTGTGTGTGTATGTGTGTATTTGTGTGTGTGTGTGTGTGTGTTTGTGTGTGTGTGTGTGTGTGTGTGTGTGTGTGTATGTGTATGTGTGTGTGTGTGTGTGTGTGTGTGTGTGTGTGTGTGTGTGTGTGTGTGTGTGTGTGTGTGTGTGTGTATGTGTATGTGTGTGTGTGTGTGTGTGTGTGTGTGTGTGTGTGTGTGTGTGTGTGTGTGTGTGTGTGTGTGTGTGTGTGTGTGTGTGTGTGTGTGTGTGTGTGTGTGTGTGTGTGTGTGTGTTTGTATGTGTGTTTGTGTGTGTGTGTGTGTGTGTGTGTGTGTGTGTGTGTGTGTGTGTGTGTGTGTGTGTGTGTGTGTGTGTGTGTGTAGATGTGTGGGTGTTTGTGTTTGAGTACGTTTCCATGCTATTAGAGTGTCTCCTATAATGGGTTAATAAGTTCATAAATGCTCGAAAAAAAATCTTCATTTTTTCCTTTTTTTTTTTCACTTATTTTTTTAATACATTTGAAACCAATATTTTAATAATATTGAAATATTTAAATCACAATTCTTTTGAGTTAAAATTCAACATACTTTATCACTTTCTACTCACGTGCTTTCAAACACAGAAGTAATTTCTACCATTCCTGCGCTTCTCATACTTCAAACGTTGTGATAAATGATTTCCACAAAGAAATTTGACAACTCAACGTTAACTCTTTTATTATGTTTTTAGGTGTTCAAAATTTATTCGTTTTGTGATAATTCTGTTACTTATAAATGTTTTTGGACACAGGAAATTGCTCTTGTTTTTGAAACTTCCACTCAATAAACAACTACATGACTCACCTCTTTTTCCAAAGTCTAGCGACAAATAATTTAATTTTCAAGTTTTTTTTTCGAAAATTTTTTGTGGAACTTTTTCCGTGCTCACGATCAAGTGGTCAATTTTTCAAAGCGAAGTTTTTTCATTCAGTTTAATTTCATTCTCTATTTTTGGCGTTTTTGACCAAAATTTTAGTTTTTATCTTACATTTTCTTTCAGTGCCAGCAATGAAAAACAACACAGAATTTGTTACATGACTTCAAAAATGTTTTGACGTTGTTGTTTTTTTTCGATCTTTTAAAACAGTTTTTTAGCCTTTAAAACAGTGCTTGTTTTCACACTTTTAAGTTATTCATCTGTTGAACACTGAAATTTTTTTTCAGCTGAAATTTTTTTACAAATTCTTTTCCAAATTGTTAAACCATAAAGATATTAAAAAATCAATTTTAATGTTTTTATCTTACTATCATCTACCCATCCAACGCCAAGCCATTTCTATGTTTGATTGTTTTTTCAAAATTCCATTACAACTGTGGAACAAGAAAATCACGTGGCATTGGCTTATTGAATGTCTGAACCCTCAGCGGAACACACCTCTCATCAAAAATCTAAAAATATGAATGAAAATACAAAAAATTAAATACTTTCAATTAGAAAATTCAATTGGAAAAAGATACAATAATCGGAAGATCACTGCAAAAAAACAAAAAATACTATTGAAAAATAATAATAAAAACCAGTAAAATCCAACAATAAAAACCGGCTGTTGAGCAGCCATCAACATTTTGTAGAGATCATTATACAATAAAAATAATACAATACAATACATAAAAAAATAATACAATACAATACATAAAAAAATAATAAAATACAATACAAGACATAACAAAACAATAGAACACAATACAACACAACACAATGAAATACAATAAAAATACAAATATTATTATTTTGGCATTAACCCCGTAGAGTTTAAAGGCCACTATTTAATATTGATATTAATATTTATATTATAAATATCCAAAAAAATTATTAATTTCATAATTTAATGAATAAAAAAAGTTCTTCAGAGTTCATTACGCTGTTCACTTTCAACTCCTCACATGCTTCTGTCATGGCCAGCAGTGAGAGAACCAGACTCAAAATTCGAGATTTATTAACCCAATTCTTTTTGCCTCTCTCTTTTACCTTTTTATCTCTTTTTTCTTTTTTTTCTTTTTTTTTCTCTACTCTTCTTTTTCTTCTCCCTTTTTTCTTTCTTTTTTTTTCTATCTACCATTGATCAACTGGTTTTTCTTTTGTTTTTGATGCTAATGAACTCTCCTCGTAGACCTCCCATGACATCACCAAACGCTATAATCAATCTTTTGCTATTAATAAAAATATTTTTTCAAATAATACAAAGAAGTGAAAATGAAAATAACTGTAAGACAAAACGATGAGAAACAACAGAAGAAAGAGCAAAAATCAATAGTAAAATCATTATCAAAAATTAAAAAAATCATTTTAGAAAAATAATAACTAAAATAACAACAAAAAAAACAAAGACAAAAAAACTTCAGTCGGAATCCTATTTGAAATCAAGCGACTGGAACTCTTTGATGAAAGTTCCTTCAAAGAGAAGTTAGACAAACTCCAGAAGAGGCGTGTATGAAACACATAATAGATGTGAATTTTAGCAAAAATATTTTTCAAAATATATGTTTTTTTTTAATGTTTAAAAAATAAATATTTTATACAAAATTTTATAAATGGCGCCTGAAACTTGACCTCTAAAATGTGTACTTTGAAACCAAATGGACCAATCACTTCTGGTGCCAAGTATGTTTTTAAAGTCATTTCTTAAACCCTTTCCATATGTTCTGGATTGGTTTAATTTTAAATATATATAAACTAAGATTTCATTTCAAATGTTTTTATGTTTTTTTTCGTCTTTTGTCGGTTTTATTTTTTTCTCTTTTTGTTTCTGTTTTTATTGTTTGCTATTTCATTTTCAAACTAAAAATCGTATAGAACTCCGATTTTTTTTTAAATTTTCACAATCAAACGCAAATTTGATCATTATTTTTTACCAATAGGAGTTTCATTATTGTATTTCATTGCCGATTTAAAACAATTGATTTTTATTTTCAAAATATTTATTTTTTCTTAGATTTGATTCATTGAAAACTGTGCAAAACTTCGGCAGTAAATCAATTAAACTGTAGTCGCAGATTGTTAAATACATTCACATAATGGGAGTGGCTCAGTAAAAAACAAAATTAATTAATAAAAATTCATAACCGTTTTTATTTTTTCAATGTTTTGCATTCTAAACCGTTGAATAATTATTTTAAAGTTCCAAAGATGGACTTTACAATCATTGGGTGGTCATTTTGGGGTCTCTTCACAAGACGTGCCTTGGACTAAACCGTGTGAACAAGTCATTACGGTGATAGAAAGGACAATCCCATGCGAATGATTTACCCAATTGGTAATGATTGGAAGTCATTAATTAGAGCAATAACTTTAATAAATCTACCTTTTTTCATTTTTAAATTGTTAAATATTAATTAATTGTAATACCATTGCTTATTCATCATTATTTCATACTTATAATCACAACTTACGCATTTTAAAAATTATATTTTTCATCCATTTTCACTTTTTTTTAAATTAAAAATTAATATAAATATTTCAATAAATATGGGTTTCTTAATTCGAAACTTTTATAGCGTTTCCAAAGGGCAACTAATGCCTAATGCATCGCGGGGAAGTCAAATGCACTCAACACAGCGGCGTGCGTGTGTGTGTGACCTTCCAGCCTTTAATTATTTATTGTTCACTTTGAGTCATAAAGGATCAAATCTTTTATGACTCACTTGATTGCAAATCTGAGCACTTCAAATCTTTTAGGTTCATAAGAGTGGGACCGCTCCTGGTCACTTCAAAACATACCACTACATTCCATTGCTTCCGTGCCAGTGTAAGTATACCCGTCGTTTTAACTGTGTTTTTCTTTTTCAGCATTTTTTCCTCTGTAGTTGGCTTATCAGGAGATCATTCGGCTCCATTGAGTTTTTGGAAGCAGTAGAGATGCGTTTTGGGCGTCTTTGACACTCGAAAAGAAAAATGCGTCAGGCCTTTGAGCTGATTACGCTCCATAGGGCTCATTACAAAGAGGAGTAAGGCGTAACCAACAACAAGTCAATAAAAATATTTCCAACTTGAATTTAATAAAAACCATTTTTAAATATTTGTTTCATAAAAAATTCAGAATGAGATTAGATAAAACTACAATTTAATTGTATGAAAAAATTTTAAAATCCGAATTAAATAAAATTTATTTTTAAAAATAAATAAATTGCAACGCCTCAATGGCCGCTGACTTAATGCACTCGCATACACACGGCGCAGCGAAGGATTTGATGGTCGAATAAGTTCTTACAATATGGAGCAATGACAATTGTATATCGGACCAGGGACACTTTTATGGCGGCATAAAAGCAAGGAACATAAAGCATTATCGCGAGTGTGGACGTTAGTGGAAGAATAAAAAGGACTGATGAATCGAAAGTTGCTTGAGATGGATGGAAGATTTGGGATAAATTTTGGATGAATTTGGAAGTTTAGATGGACTAGAGATTACAGATGGATGGGTGGATGGATGGCTTTGGATGGCTGTGGATTAAAGATTTTAGATGGGTTTTTACGTGCAATAAATTGAAAACTTGAAATTGAATTGAGTATTTAAAAAAATTTGGATTATTTCAAAGTTGAGACTAGGTTCAAATTCAAACGAATTTAGAGTTTGAGTTAATTGAAAAATTGAATAAAGTGAATTACAAGTGAATTCAAGGTTCAGGTAGATTGAATTTTGTATAGTCAAGATGCATGTGGATTAAAAGGGTTGAGATCGGAGGTTTATTCTTGTTTGTAGTGTTTTTTATGTGCATTCAAAGGGTGCTGTCTCAAGACATTCTCGTGGAGAATGGAAATAGTTTAATCTCTTTGAGAGCCGTGAAATACCTAGTTTTTTTAATCTTTTTGCAATATTAAACCTCAGACTGTTAAAAAAGCAGGAGCCGGATTAGAGGCGCGAAGAAAAATTAAATTGTGTATAGGAGTAGAAGCATCGTCCAGAGCTCAGAGCTAATTTTTGGTGCTTCAAAAATTAGAGATTTTTGTTTCTATTGTTAATAAAAAATAAACTTTTACGGAAAAAGTGGTACTAAATTGTTTTCAAATTCAAATAACGTGAGCTGTGTAGTTTAAAAGCTATTTTTAGGTGGTCCTCAGTGGCAGTAGGAAGTGCGCATGTTACCGTAACGACACTCCACTTGACAAGTGAGTCTCACGCTAACCCACTCCTTGCCATCACCTCTGAGCTACACGCCTGCATACTTACAAAACTGCATGAAAATGTTGATAAACCGATGCTGAAAGATATACACGAGTGCATGAAAACATAACTTTGAACAAACATAACCACATACATAAATAAGCGCATACATAAACAACCACATACATAAACAACCACATACATAAACAACCATATACTTAAACAACCACATACATAAACAACCACATACATAAACAACCACATACATAAACAACCACATACATAAACAACCACATACATAAACAACCACATACATAAACAACCACATACATAAACATCTATATACATAAACAACCACATACATAAACAACCACATACATAAACAACCACATACATAAACAACCACATACATAACCACATACATAAACATCTATATACATGAACAACCACATACTTAAACCAGCAAAGAAACATAAGATTGGCTAGGTAAAAAGCAAATAGTTTAAATGGAAATGACATTTCTATCGGAGCATTTCAAATTGAAAACAAAATAAGACAAAGCAGCTGAGGATGGTGGGGCTGTGGACGTCGGAGTGTATGTTGCATAGAGGCATTACTGTGTAGTCGTATGTCTTATTACGCATAAAGAAGGAAATGAAAAGAGCAAATAGAACAATGAAGTTGGGAAAAAAAGGAAAGTTGGAAGAAAAAACGGAAAAAAAAGAAAAAAAAAAGAAAAAAAAAATAAATATATGGAAACGAGAGATAAAAGAAGTATTATTTACAATGGTCTATCATAGTACATTAAGAGTGTGGGTTCGTTTTTGACGTCGATGGCTGCTCTTGAGAGGCATCGGGATATTTGCGGAATCTAATCTAATTTGGTCTGATCCGATCTAACCTAATCTTATCCAACTTAGCTAATTTAATTTAACTTATCCAATTTTATCCTAATTTTTTCAAGCTTATCCAATCTTATCCTATCTTTTTCAATCTAATCAAACCATATTCTATCTTCGTTTATTTGATCTAATCAAAATATTGTATAGTGCTGATTACACCTTGTTCAAGAGCCAATTTTTCTATTATAATCTTATTTCTTGTTTCTACTGTAATCTCACCTACTCCACTCTAATCATATATTATATAATCTCACCTACCCCACTCTTATCTAATCTAAAAATACTGCTTTACAGAAAAAATCCAGTTTTACAGACGGTCAAATTGGCCATTTTTATTACCCAGGTCGGCAGCACACAATGTACAATCATGTCCTGTAATTGTTCCCTGCCTTTCAAACCCTGAAAGTTCAAGCTTGTTTTGCTTATTGGTGATGGTTGTGTGCATTTTGCTCGACGTCTCGAAACATTTTCATGCGGAATGGAATGTTTAGGCGCCTTTTTGAGGCCTATTTTAATTCATGTTAATACTTTGAGGTGGTACCACAAGAGGTTTGAGAAGCCGTGCCGCGTAGAATTCGTCTGTCACCCCATTGGCGCTTAAGGGTAGCACCAGTTTTTTTAAACAAAATAATTTTTTAAAATTAAAAATCAAAATGGAAGAATGAAATAATTACTAATAAAACTATCTTTTAGCTAAATTATCGCGACGTTTTTTGTTGATATTTTTGTTAAATTTATTAATAAGTTTTATTCAATTTTTTAAAAATATTAAGTTACTTTTATTACCTTCTTGGATTTTTTGACAAATAACCTGCTAACGTTTTATTACATCAAAGGTTTTTTAAGCAAAAGTTGAAATTTTGCGTTGGAATATTCCTAAATTTTTGTTTTTGGTGGATCCGAAGACTGCGGTACGCCACACATTTTGTAAAAACTTTTTCTTCTCGCGTGTTCTCAAATTACTGGTTGCCTGTCTGAAAGAATGTTTGAGGTTGAAAATTTTGAACATTTTGCATAATAAAGAATATACAAAATAATTTCAGTGTTGGAAGATTACTCTCTACCAAACTTTTTATATACCTTTCCAAGTCCTTTCAACTTTTTAAGCAGATGAGCATAAAGCCCTGTTTAATTTAATCTCCGCTTTTTGTAGCGTATGTTACCTAGTGTATGCTTGCAACCCGGAAGACCCTTCCTTTGTCTTCATTCTCTAACGAGGCGAACATCATGAATCGATCTTATGATTTCTTAATGTTTTCTGATAAGCTACCGCGTCTAGCTTACCGGTGGTGTTCTTCCACGAATAGTCTACAACAGCTGTTGTTTCATACATACTCTACCAAGTTTGTTCTTACTAAAGCCGCTCCATTTCAAATAGTCCATTCATCTATTGTTAAAAACCACAAGTTGTGTAGAATGTTTTTCCTTACGAGAACTACCATCTCACAACCACTCTACCATGGCGACTGCTTTTTAAATCATTCCAGATCTTAGTTTGAAATTTATTTTAAACATTCAACGCTTGAAATTAGTTCAACCATTCATGACCACACGCAGTACATAGTTGGCTTGGCCGAGAAAGTGAGTGAGTTTTAAACATCGTGAAATTAATGGTGTAGAAATGTTCAAAATAGATTCATTAAAAGTGCACCATTATAAACATCATCATCATCACCATCGTCATCATCATCATCACCGTCATCATCATCATCACCGTCATCGCCTTCATCACCGTCATCATCATCATCACCATCGTCATCATCATCACCACCGTCATCATCATCACCACCGTCATCATCATCATCATCATCATCATCATCATCATCATCATCATCATCATCATCATCATCATCATCATCATCATCATCATCATCATCATCATCATCATCATCATCATCATCATCATCATCATCATCATCATCATCAACACCACCGCCATCATCAACAACACTTCAGCCCACCCTCAAAAACACTTGACAAATGGACGGATTAGCCTCACCATGGAAACATTTTTTTTGATTATGTCTTGTTTTTTTGCAGCTCAATTAATCATTTTCTATCTTTTTTTCCTATTTGTAAACATAATTTTTTATGCATTTTCAAAGATAGATGGATTCTTGACATAGCGTTTCTTCGAAAATCTTATTCACTAGCGTTATTTATAACTCGACAAAGGCTCGTAAGAGTCTCGGTTCAAAATAACTTGTTTATTTTTGTGTACTTGTTCTTTTTAAATATAGTTTTCATTAATACAAATCCAGACAAACGCTAGAAATGTCACAAAACATGGTGACAACCAAAATAAATAAAAAATTAAAATACGTTTTTATGTTCGATTTTTTTTCCTGAATCTCTGAAAAGAATGATTTATTTTTTTGGGAATTATTTTTTTGGTATTATTACACACAGTGATTTTTTTATTTTTTCGATTAAGCCCGGTTCTCTGGTGATTTTTGCAATCTTTGTGCACAAAAAATATAGAAGGCTTTCGGAACTCTTGGAATTGAATGAAAGCGGTGTTGAAGAAAAAAAAAATAGAAATTGAAAAAAATCTAAGAAAATCCGTGGAAAAAACGTTTTTTTTCAAATGTGATGTTTCATGGATTGACAAGGAACAGAAAAAATATTTAATGTATTTCATGGATTTTTGAAAATTTGTGGACATTGTAATGCGGCGAAGTATAATAAAAAAATGAAAAAAGTGTGTTGATTTATTTTGAAAAGTTTCAATGAACTATAAAAAAAGTTAGAATTTAAAAAAAAATGAAATAAACTTAATTGTGGAAACAATAAAAATAATGAACAGTGTGAAGAGTCGAGAGTGACATGTGTAGAAGGGTAGTGGTTGTGTAATGCAGTGTAGCTGGCAAAAAAAAGTCTTCAAAACAATCGTATTTTGCATAAAATGAGCTGAAAGGATATCGCCAAAAAGATGGATTGGGAAGGGGATTAGATGATATGAAGAAAAAAGAAAAAGTTTTTTTAAATGCATAACTTTGAATTTATAAAATGTTGAAACAAAAAACAAATTTTTTCTCTATAAAAAACTAGGAATAGGAAAAAAATCTGAAGAATATGAAAAATACCAAAAAAACTTATAAAAATGTAGAATGTGAAAAGGCGAAAATAGGCTTAAAATAAAAATTGATTTGAAATTTTCAAAAGTAAGTAGAATAAATAGTGTACAACTTGAAAAGACTTGAAAATCTTGAAAAATGCCAAAAAATAAAAATGCATGTGAAACGAAAAAAACGCCAAAAAAATCAAAATGCCAAGAAGAAGATGAATCCATCTTTCTCTTTGCGCCATTTGGTGCTTGAGGCGTCTGCTGTCGTTGTCTCCATAGCAGGCGAGTTTTTATGAGATGAGGTCGCTAACCCCTGGAAAAAAGGAAATAATGGAAAAAATAAATACGATGAAATTTGACAAGAATGGAAATTAGGAATTTTGAGATGAAAATAAAAAAATAATTTTTAATTTTAAAAATTAAAATGGAACAGGCTCATATAAGTTGTTTGAATCTGTTTAATTATGCAAAAAAACATAGAAAAACGAAATAAATTAACCAGGAGGTTTTTTTATATTGCTGATAAAAGTGAAGTTAACTTTTTCAAAGACCGAGAGTCTTAAGAAAGAAAAAGATGAATCACCATTGTGGAATGAAAAAAGGATAAACTGTGGATGTCAAGAATGAATCCATCGTGGATTTCAAGAATGAATCCATCGTGGATGTCAAGAATGAATCCATCGTGGATGTCAAGAATAAATCCATCGTGGATGTCAAGAATAAATCCATCGTGGATGTCAAGAACGAATCCATCGTGGATGTCAAGAATGAATCCATCGTGGATGTCAAGAATGAATCCATCGTGGATGTCAAGAACGAATCCATTGTGGATGTCAAAGAAAGAAAGCTTTGTAAAGTAACTCTTCAGACCACCGAAAACCCCATGCCTCTTCAAAGACTTCTGAAATGTTGAGAAACTGAAACAAAAATCTTTTCACTGTTTGATGTAGAGCATAAGTTCAAAAAAAAATTTTTTAAACAATTTTCACAAGTTTTTGTTTTGAGTTATTTTTCTTCTTCATTGACTACAGAAGATCCCAACAGAATAAAATCCTTTGCTTCCTATACTTGCCAGCGAGAATAACGATAAAAAATGTGAAAATTAACACAAAATATGTTTTCGACAGTATAAATTTGACGCTTATACGACCAAATGATAATAAAGACCGATTTATCGGAGCTATTTGGTACTGATTGTAAATAAAGCCGGTTGAAAACCATTTAATTCAAACTCATCAGAGGATAAGTTCAAAACATTTGTTTCTGAAAGTGTCCACGTTCGACCAATTTTTTGTTGAGTTTGTTTTCATTGGCGAGATATGCAGCTACCAAAATGATTTAGCTTTCAGCTGAAAAAATGACTGGAGTCTTTTTGTATAGAGTTCATTGAAACAAATTCAAGCAGACGCTGGAAATGGTACAGAACATAGTGAAGAATCGAGATGATAGAAAAAATATAAATAAGCAATAATTGGATGTCATAAAAACCGTCAATTGTCTGTTGTAAAAAATAAAAAATTGACTATAGAATTGAATTTATGGATCCCAAAAATTAATAATTTTATCATAGTTTATATTGAATGACTATTGAGGAATGTTTCGTCAAAACAACCAAAACTTTGACGTTACTAAAAATCTATTAAAAAAATCAAGAGCAACATTTTATATAGAATCCAATAAATGAGCCCTGAAAGTTGATAATCCAATCATAACTAAAAATCACACAATCTTACTATTGGTATTTGGACACCAAGACGTTGTTCTCATCCTTGGAACTTTCTTTCAATAAATGGTATTAATTTATTTCAATTGAATTATTATTTCATTAACAAGATGAAAAGTTTTTCAATGAAAAATACTTTTTTTTTATTTTTTTGCATACCCATCTCAATTTAACTAACTGTATACATGAAAACACGAAAAAACTTAAAACAGAACATTCTTGGTACTTTAAGCTTCGTTTAACTTTTAACTTGGCCATAAAAACGTTAACATCTATATTTGCATAAGGAATTAAAGTTAAGTAAATCAATGCCTATAATTTGAAAACAGTTCAATAAAAATATGCATTTAAGTTGCACACATAAACTTTTAATTCCATTATTACTTTTATTTTTCTTTGATTCAACAAACGCTTCCTATGGAGAAAGATCTGAAACCTTTAACCAATGCATGCCGCAATGTTATAGACAAAAATGCACGGATGAAAGTGAGAGCACTTTTCATTCGATTTCTAAAGCTCAATAATAAAATAACTCGTTTCTTCAATTAGTAAAACTTAATATATTAACAATTTTGCAAGGATATAAATAGTTCTTGATAAATTTATTTTTTCAATACAGCTTTTCTATTTTTTCACATGAATTTTTTTTTTGATTGTTTTCAGCACTCTTTGTGAAGAAACAGCCATGGATCTTATGGCTCACCAGGTGGAGTTGTCATGATGAGTGTTCTTATGAGTGCATGTGGACAACTGAAAAAGAGTTCAAAAGGATGGGATACAATATCAAATTTTTTGGAAAGGTTTTTTTACACTGTTTCACACTGCCTCATTACATTTATTCCTGATTTTAGCATCTACCTTCTAATGGTTTTTTCTCATATCACACCAAATCAACTTTTTCATAGTCCTTGACATAAGTTTTCACCAAAACCAATGTTCACTAAACTTTTTACCTTATCATAAGTTCAGTTCCATTATTTATTGATTTTTTCTCTCATTTATTCCACCGCCAGTGGCCATTTAGAAGAGTTCTTGGAATGCAGGAAGTTGCGTCTGTGGTGGCATCTCTCCTCAACTTAGCATCACATCTATATACCCTAAAAGCCATGAAAAAAAACGTAATCTTTTTTTTTTTTTCTAATTTATTTTCTACAATTTTCCATTTACAAAATGGTCATAAAATTTCTATCAAAAACTATTGAAAAAACTTCTAACAACGTCAAAAATCTCATCAAACATTTTTTCCTCTAACCTCTCAATTTTTT
Organism: Branchellion lobata; assembly: GCA_947562095.1. Classification (NCBI taxonomy): domain Eukaryota; kingdom Metazoa; phylum Annelida; class Clitellata; order Hirudinida; family Piscicolidae; genus Branchellion; species Branchellion lobata. The sequence continues at coordinate 7,655,634 of OX387255.1, read as the reverse complement.
TTCCTTCCAAATCTTTTTCTCTTTCCTGAACCTTTGAACCCTCCATAAAGATACCTCAATCTTCCCCCATGTTGACGTTGTGGAAAGGTCTCACTCTATGCGCCATCAACGCCTGGACCTGGTCGGCTGTCTTCCATGCCAGAGACACCCCTCTCACAGAGGTTGCTCACCACAATACATAATAGTCAATAAATACAGAATTATTAATAAATACAGAATTATTAATAAATACAGAATTATTAATAAATACAGAATTATTAATAAATACAGAATTATTAATAAATACAGAATTATTAATAAATACAGAATTATTAATAAATACAGAATAATTATTGAATAATAAATGACGTATTACAGTATATTTCAAACCCCTCTTCACTTTTACTCCCATGAACCTTTTTCCAGAAACTGGATTATTTTAGTAGCATATGCATGGTGATGTTCACTTTTTTCGTCTTTCTTGTAAGGTTGTGGGACTCATAGCTACTCAATTTTTTTAATTAAATTTAATTATTAATTCATTTAATTTCTCAATTTGAAGTCTTTATTATTCATTTATTCATTAACTTAATTAATTAATTAATTAATTAATTAATTAATTAATTGGTCGGTCAATTATTCCACTTTCACTTTTTACTTTCAATCTTCATTTCATTAAAATTCATTCCATAATTTACCTTTTTTTTTTAAATTTTTCTCAACATTAATTTTTTTTAAATTTAATTCATTAATGTAATGATTTTTTAAATATTCGAGTAAGCTAAAAAAAATATTAACTAATAAAGCTCCAAATAAATCAACTCCTCCAACTCATGTTCACAGAATTTCTCTCAAGCGCAAACTTCTGCATTTGTGCCTGGCCTTGCTGGGAGTCTGTTACTACGTTTGCCACTGTAGCTATATGTTGTTTGTGAAATTCGACTATGGCTTGAACATGAAGGTCAACGTTACCATTGGTGAGTCTAATGGAATCAAATAATGGGTTTGGATGAGATTGGGTCTGATGAGATGGATAGAATATGAGTTTTGGCTTGAAATTCTCCTTAATCACTTTTAAAGATTTTATTCTATGCATTTTATTTTTCTAAGTCCGTCTTCTTAACTCCATCATAATTTCCCTCACAACTTCTTTAAACTTTCTTGCTCTTTTCACTTCTTATTCCCCGTTATCACCATCTCTCCCCCATCAACCATTCTCCTTTTCCAACCACTTACGACCAAACTCCTTAACCACATTCCATCGATCTTTATCAACCATCCATCACCAACCACCCAAGGCATAACGAATTCAGTGGGGTGGCTAGTGTGGTGGTTCAAGGACCGCAAACGCCTTCCGCACCTCTACAAGGCGGTCATTTGTGTGGTCCTTGCAATGTCCCTCATGTCCTTGGAGGTGTGGGACTTTCCTCCTTACCACTACCTCTTCGACGCCCACTCTCTATGGCACCTGGGTACTTGTCCTCTGGCTCTCATCATGTACAGGTGCGTATTTGAGTGCGGTGATGATTGAAATACAATACAATACAAAAACGAATACTATTATAGTGGCATTAACCCCGTAGAGTTTCGAGGCCACATTGAAAATTATATATCTTATTGGTTTCGTTAGTAATACTCTTTCTTCTTATTCTTCATTTTATTTTTTTTATTAATCCCTTTATTTTTTTAAATATTACTTTTTCTTTTAAATTAATCATATTATTATTGTTTTCTTTATAATTATCATTTTTGTGGTTATCATTTTTTTTTACCATTATTATTATTATATTATGTAGTGTTTACCAAGTTTATTCTCTGAAGTTTCGATTACACCGTTTCACGTAAGTTCGCAAGCACTCATTCATTCTTATCATAAAATTTCTATAGCGCTAACCAATATCGTTCGAAAGCGTTCGTGAACGTGTACCCTTTCAACCACCAGGTTCATCGCTGATGACTGCAAGCACCTTTACAAGAGACAACTTGATGAGCCGAAAATGAGTTGAAGCCGGTTTTCAAATCAAATTCATGATATTCACTTCGGCATATATTTATATATGAATAAGCTTATTTTTATTTGCTTCTTCTATTTTTTTTTTCAATTTGTTGCATGTGCATCGCAAAACCAATCCACAGCCCAGTTTCTAGAATCGTCCCAACTACAGTTTTTCGTTCTGAATTGTTAGTTAAATTCGTTTTAAAATAATGAAAATACGAAACATTTTAACCAACTAATCCAAAAATGTATCATACCCCTAAGCACTACCACAATAAAAATACGAATATTATTATAGTGGCATTAACCCCGTAGAGTTTCTCGAAGTCAACTGTTATTACTTGGTCATTCTAGTGTCAACAGGTTTGGCGTTGAAAATTTTAAAAAACACGAAGCCACAAGACATCCTCGTTCCAATTCGGGATATATAATTTCCTACTTTTATTAGTTACCTATTACTATTCAATAAATACTCATTACTTACTACTTAATGAATTACTTAGTAGCTACTTATTACTATTAATACTTAATAAATACTAAATCTATTTATTTAGGTGCTCAAGGCTGAGTGATAAGAACGCTATTTAGTGGAAGATGGGTGTGGTGGTTATATTTCATTGAAATAAAATAATATGAATAATAAACAAGTTATTGTCAAAGAAGTATATTTAAGTGAATTTTAAAACATTGTCAAATATAAAAAATAATTAAATACATAATCAAATCACTTTTCATTAATCAACATACAAAAATCTAAAAAAATGATTAAAAAAACCAACACTTCAAATCATTTTCTCCAACAAAGCATTAACCTTATTACCTCTGTCTCCATAGTCACCGCCTTTTCCATAAGGAAGGTTAACCTTTTTCCATCCTATGGACGGCATGTTGAGTTTGAACTGGCAAATGAAAAGATTCACTTGTTGGAAGTGTCCTCCTAGGGTGGCTATTTCGTGTATGATGTCTTCCAGACACACAATTCCGTATTTTCCGAGTTTCTTTTCAATGAGGGCGTTGTCATTGAGAGCCTTGAAGGCACCGCCACTCGTCCGCATGTTGCCGCGTTTGTAGAGTAACTCTCTTATGGTCTTGAGATTGGGAGTGCTTTAGGAGAAGGAGAATGTGTGGTGGTTGAATGGTTGATGGAGGATGTGTGGTGGTTGAATGGTTGATGGAGGATGTGTGGTGGTTGAATGGTTGATGAAGGATGTGTGGTGGTTGAATGGTTGATGGAGGATGTGTGGTGGTTGAATGGTTGATGGAGGATGTGTGGTGGTTGAATGGTTGATGGAGGATGTGTGGTGGTTGAATGGTTGATGGAGGATGTGTGGTGGTTGAATGGTTGATGGAGGATGTGTGGTGGTTGAATGGTTGATGGAGGATGTGTGGTGGTTGAATGGTTGATGGAGGATGTGTGGTGGTTGAATGGTTGATGGAGGATGTGTGGTGGTTGAATGGTTGATGGAGGATGTGTGGTGGTTGAATGGTTGATGGAGGATGTGTGGTGGTTGAATGGTTGATGGAGGATGTGTGGTGGTTGAATGGTTGATGGAGGATGTGTGGTGGTTGAATGGTTGATGAAGGATGTGTAGTGTTTGAATGGTTGATGGAATTAGTAACTGTTTAACGTGTTTAACCATAAACTTCTTGAAGCATCCAAGTACGCGCTGCTGACCATATGCCAGAAGAGCGTAACATCATTACCAATAAAGTGGTTAACTGCAAACATCAATTACCAGCATCACCACCATCTGTCAAGCCCCATCTTTATAACAAAAATTCCTTAATAACGTCAACCGCTTGAAAACATCAAGCACACAACATTAACACAACCGCAATAACCACAACCACCCACTCCCACTGATGCATAATCAAACACCACCACCTACCCCCACGTAATGTATGGTTCGACCATCTTGAGAAGTTGCAGGGTGGTCTGATTGAGCTTGAGGAAAACTCCTCGGTTGGGCAGTCGGAGCTTCAAAAGGTGCAACACCTTGGAAGCCTTTGCATGGAGTTCCAAGGAGCTGTGAGTGTATGGGAGGTGGTGGTGAATGGGTGGAGGGTGGTGCATGGTGGTGGTGGTGAATGGGTGGAGGGTGGTGCATGGTGGTGGTGGTGAATGGGTGGAGGGTGGTGCATGGTGGTGGTGGTGAATGGGTGGAGGGTGGTGCATGGAGGTGGTGGTGAATGGGTGGAGGGTGGTGCATGGTGGTGGTGGTGAATGGGTGGAGGGTGGTGCATGGTGGTGGTGGTGAATGGGTGGAGGGTGGTGCATGGTGGTGGTGGTGAATGGGTGGAGGGTGGTGCATGGTGGTGGTGGTGAATGGGTGGAGGGTGGTGCATGGTGGTGGTGGTGAATGGGTGGAGGGTGGTGCATGATGGTGGTGGTTAATGAGTGGAAGTTGATGGATGGTGATGGATGGTGGCGAATTTATAAGGTTGCAAAGAACAGTATGGAAAAAAATTAAAAAAAGAATGGTGGAATAGACTAATGGAGATTAAGAAGTATAAGTCTAATTAAGCGCCTCAGTTGCTTGCCTTGGCACTTTACGAATTGACTTTATTATTATTATTATTATTATCACTATTATTAGTAGTAGTAATTGTAGTAGTAGTAATAGTAGTAGTAGTAGTAGTAGTAGTAGTAGTAGTAGTTGTAGTAGTAGTATAAGTATTATTATTATCATTGTTGTTTTTTTTTAATTATTATTATTATTATTATTATTATTATTATTATTATTATTATTATTATTAGTATTATTATTATTATTATTATTATTATTATTATTATTATTATTATTATTATTATTATTATTATTATTATTATTATTATTATTATTATTATTATTATTATTATTATTATTATTATTATCATTATTATTATTATTATTATTATTATTATTATTATTATTATTATTATTATTATTATTATTATTATTATTATAAAATGTCAAGTAGAGAAACACACGTGTCAATTCGGACGGCAAAGATGAGGGTTGGTGTGTCGGTAACAGGATAAACAGTGGCTCTGTGAGAAAGGATAACAACACTGTATTACCGAGGCTTATGACTTTGAGTCTCAAACTTTGAATTTTTCCAAATGTTTGGTATTATTATCAATCTCTTGGAAGTTTTAATATTATTAATAATTATCTATATATTTCTATTTTATTTCATTTATTTCACATTTAAAATTTAAAACAGCTTGAATATTTTTAATATTATTAAAAGCCCTCACCATAAGCAAAAAAACCTTATTCTCTTAAAATCTCACCTCTTTATCTAAGCAAATCCAACTCTCAAACCTAACTTAACAAATTCTTTAACCTAACTAGACCGACGCTTCAACTCCAATCCTAACCAATCCTTCAACTCTTCCACCAACCTGTTTCTTTTGGCCCTCCTTTCAATCTGTTTGTCAAATCTTTCCTTGGTACAATATTCTTTCACAAACTTCTCAGCTCTCTTGAATCGTAATGTCCTCAATGAGGGATTTTTTCTAGACTGTTGATGGAAAACATTGGATTCAGTGATGAATTTAATTATTTTTCAATATATTTCATTGTTATTTTAACTATTAATTTTCAATTAATTGGTTATTTATTCACCTATTTGATTTCATAAATTAAATTTTTAAAAATAGAATTTTTAAAAATATTGTTATTAAAATATTAATAGTTAATGTATGAAGAACCAACTTTTGATCTGATTTCATTGGCAATGGATCTTGCCTGTGCAATCTCATCTCTCTTCCTCTTTCGCAACAGCACTTCAGGCACCTTGTTGATGACAATGCTGTGTGGAAGTTGTTACATTCGTTTGTAGTTGAAGTAGTGTAGATTGGGAAAATTTTAGTAGTTCTATGAAAAAAATAAATAAAAGAAACTGAAAATATTAGGTTTTAATTCAGAGTATTAACCAATTTATACAATCCTCAAACCTTCACAAATTTAATTCAAAAATACTTGAAAATACAAATTATTATTATGAAAATGATGAAAACCCAACAGGGGCAAGATTATTAAAGAAAAAAAACTTTTTAACGTATTTTTCAAAAATAATTGTAGACAGTAGTTAATTGAACTTCAAAGTGTTAATAGAAATTTTGGTTTGTGAACAATAAATTCCAACCTAAAGCAAAAATTGACTAATTTTATTTTTTGATAATTTATTACTAAAAATTATAAGCATTTACCTATCATCCATTACAGAACAGCAAGGAAAACGATAATGAGACACCTTCAGCATAGACGTGGAAGCAAACAGTCTTGAATAGTTTTAAAAAACGTCATTTTTGTTGTTTTTATTTTTCGAACCTTTGGTGTTTTAGTTTTATTTAGAAGCTATAATCGAGTAAATACTGTTAATCAGACTAAATACTTAGCCTCTATCAACATGCCAAGTGTGGGAGAAAAACTACTTCATAAAAAAAGAAATGCAAATGTAAGGTTGAAAATCGAAATTTCATTATCTTGTATAACTATGTTTTTTTCAAAATAGTCTATTTTTTCCGTTTTTCGGAAACTTTCTTTCAACTTTTATCATATCTAATCTTCTGTGGACCTACGAAATTATACCATCGTCTCTCGTAGATGTATGAATTCCAAATATCATATCAACTGAGATTGTTCAATTTTATCAAAATTATGCGTGTTTACTCAACGTTTTATTTTCATGTTACTAAATGGGGTTTTCATTCGTTCGAACATTTGTTACATCTTTTAAAGCGGCTGTGAGGTGGCCCTTTTTGGTTCTTGGCAAAACATTACCTAAGCTTTAGAAAGATAAGTCTGAATAAAAATAGAAAAATACTACTGTGTTAGATAAAACAGCTGAAGTACTGAGAAAAAATAAGTTGAAGGTTTAAAAAAGAATTTTTTTAAAATCAGCACAAGGTACATAATGACACTTCAAGATGGATAACGGACATGTAGTTAAGCACTGTTCACAAAAAATAACTTTTTGATTAGTAATGTTTTTTTTTCATAGTGGAGGTCATCGAAAATAAAAAGCTTCCACTTTTGAGTTTTTTTTCAAATCTTATCTTATCTAATCTAATCTAATCATATGCATAACGCTGGTTACACACTGATCAAGAGCACAAAAGATTCAAACATTTGCACAAGGCGCTCAATCATAGAACCTCAAAGTTGCAAGAAAATTAAATTAAAAAACTATACATAAACATAAACTTTGAAAAAAATTATTTAAAAAAATTAATTACATTATCTTTTCGCAGGTCTTCAAATACGACGGCTCTTACAACGAGTTCAACCAAAGACATGGCTATGGCAAGTCGCTCTTTCCCAATGGAGACGAATACACAGGCTTCTACTCCTATGGAAAGAGACACGGATTTGGGATATACAAGTGACATTTTGTTTAATTGTTGGTTTAAATATGAAAAAATGCATTTTTAAACAATTCGTTCAACTTTTTTCTCTATTCGAAATTATATAAATTCGTTAAAATTATTTCATCGATGCGTTTGTCAGGCTATTGCATCGAAATCTTAAGATGGATTTTATTAATATGTTGAGTTGCCATAACCATAACCTACGTTTGTTCTGGTGAAGATCGCCTTTCAATATTTTTGATATTCAATCAAATGGTTGAACAATTCGATCAAAACCGTTAAAACAAACAGCAATTTTTTCAAAATATACTTAATTAAATAAAAAATTCTGATAACACTCAGTTCTCGTATATTTTAATTTTTTTCTTTTTTAGTTCGATTGTTCGTCGTGTTTTTGTAACATTTTCAACATTTTATCTCTAGACTTAATCTAGTTCTCTGGCAAAACATAAATTCTTTATCCCAGATACAATAATGGCGCTACATACATAGGGGACTTTTGCAATGGCTGGAAAACGGGGCTTGGTAAGATGGTGTATCCTGATGGCTCGAGTTACGATGGAAAGTTGAAAGACGATGAAAGACACGGCTTTGGAATTTATAGGTTGGGAAGAGTTCAACGTGAAGTATTATTTTTACGATATTTAGTTCTATTTCATGAAATTTGTAACGAGTGAGGCATTCCGCTTCCTGCAGATCCACACAGCAGCATATGACTTTAAACAACACTTCACTCCATGACACACACGAGTTAACTCCTTTACTATACCAAAGAAACTTCTACCACACTAAAAGACCCCATAGAGCTCCTAGGTCCATCACCCACCAAAGATTATTCTTTCCACCCAACCAAGACACCTTAAAGTTAATCCTTCCCCTTCCTTTCCTTCTCCCAAGGCACCCCAAAAATAATTCATCCCCTCTTCCCCTCCCTCAAGGTACCCTAAAGGTGACGTGTACGAGGGGAATTGGGAGCAGAACAAGAGACATGGATTAGGCAAGTACACACACATCAAAACATCCATGCAGTACGTTGGTGAGTGGGAGGTTGTAGTGGTGATTGGTGGTTGGAGGGGTTTGTAGAGGCTGTGGTTGGGAGAGAAGAGTTGGGTGGTTGTGAAGTTGTGGTGGTGACTGAAGGCTTGGGATGTTTGTGGAGGTTTTGGTAGAAGTCAAAAGTGTCTGTGGGAATTATAAATGATAGAAAAGTCTGTAATTGAGTCTGCGTTGATAGTGGGAGAAACCGTAGATTTTTTTGAGTTAGAAAGATTGTGCTTGACTACGGTAGTGGAAAAGGTCGAAAATTTTCTTAGTATGAAATCAAAAAGAAGGCTAACTTTTGGGCGTATCTGGTGATACTGAAGTTGAGGCTGAATGATGCGATGTTGGGGATGGGGTTGGAAAGACGATAAAAGCATGAACAAGAATTTTCAAATTTCTTTGACGTCTTTTGCCTTCAATAGAAGATTTATTCAAAAGGTTCAACTTACAATTAAGTTTAGACCTTATATCTATAATAAAGTTTATGAATAATTAGCCTCAAAACTCTACGGAGTTAATGCCACTATAATAATATTCGTATGTGTATTGTATTGTATTGTATTGTATTTTATTGTATTGTATTGTATTGTATTTCAATCGCAAGGAACGTGGGTTGATGGTTTTAGAAGCTTGGATGGAAACCTATTTGATGTGAACAGGGCCATCTATATGGAAGACCTTAAGAGGGTTGGTTGGTGGGGTTGATTGGTGGGGTTGATTGGTGGGGTTGATTGGTGGGGTTGATTGGTGGGGTTGATTGGTGGGGTTGATTGGTGGGGTTGATTGGTTGAGTTGAGTAGTGGGATTGCTTAGTGGGGTTGGCTAATGGATAAAGTTGAAAGAAAAAATATAAAAACACATTGTGGTTTTGATAGCTTGAGAGTTCAACGCCACTAATAACGCTCGTTTTATTTTTGTTTTGTGTTATAGTTTTAAATACGTAGTTTATTACTTGAAAGATTTTCAGTAGAATGGGATTCGAATTATTTTTCAAGTCTATTTTTCATTAAAATTAAAAAAATTTCTGTTATAAATACTATTGAAATATTTTTTTCAATAGGATTAAAAGAGAAAAAATCAGAATAATCTAAAAAAAGCTAGAGAGTTTATAAATGAAAGTTTGTGAAAAAAACAAGCGTAGGTACTGCAATACATAAAAATCTACATTTAAGGTCTACGATATACAATGGTGTAACGTCGGTATGGAGACCGGGAAGTAGATTGTGAAGACACATAAAAACACACATACGTACACACGCATACGCACATGCATACACACGTACAAACTCACATACGCACAGATAGAGATGGACAGGGAAGCGGTTCGGACACAGAAGAAGGCATACATGTACGAATGGAACGTCAAGCATGGTTGGTTTTGATGGGGTATGGATTGGGGAAGTGTAAGGAAGAGAAGCTACGCGTGTGTTGTGGCGAATGGGTCTTGAAAGCTTAGAGGTGATGATGATGTTAGGCGTGGTGGGTGAAGTGTTGAGCAGTGGATGTGATGTTGTGGATGATGCCTATGGTACTAGTGGTGCTTCTTTGTTATTGTTGTTACTGTTGTAACTTTTTTGTTATAGTTGTTACTGTTGTAACTCTGTTGTTATTGTTGTTACTGTTTTTATTTTTTTTACGGTTGTAACCCTGTTGTTATTGTTGTTACTGTTGTGACTCTGTTGTTATAGTCGTTACTGTTGTGACTCTGTTGTTATTGTTGTTACTGTTGTGACTCTGTTGTTATAGTCGTTACTGTTGTGACTCTGTTGTTATAGTTGTTACTGTTGTAACTTTGTTTTTATTCTTGTTACCCTTGTAACCCTGTTTTTACTAGTATAACTCAAATACAAAATTGATGTTGTCGATGTAACTTCGTTGTTTTTATTTTTTTGTTTCTTTGTTTTTTTTAATTTTTTTGTTTCTAATTTTTTTTTCAATTTTTTTTTATTTGATATTTCATTTTGATACTTTGATGTTACCATTGCTACTCCGCAGGGGTGAAGCTTGAGAGAACAGCCTCCGAAATGCTTGTCGTCTGTAAGTTGAGTGATTGGGGAAGATGGAAAAAAAAATTAAAAATTTTATATCTTTTTTGTCTATAATCACAAAAAGTATAACAAAAACAATTATTGAGCGATTTATTACTTCTGCGCCAAGTATATATTTATTTAATATAATTTAATTAATTCAATTTAATTTAATTTGTTTTTAGTTTAAATATGTTTAAATTTATTTTTGTATTTAGTTTTTTTACTTTTTTTTCTTCAAAAAGTTTTCAATGAAATCGTGGTTGCTCATCCCGGAGGAGAAGGCGTATTGGAACAAGGTTTGTACTCAAATTCAAATAAAAATAATTAGTAAAAAAGAAATAGTAATTTCAATATTACTTTTTAAAATATTCATTGAAAATTATCTCGAATCACTTTTAAAAATGTAAAATTATTCCTAGAAAACTTCCATTACAGAAATATTTTTTTTCAATCTTATTCTTTTTATTATTATTACCTTTTCTGTTAACAGGATCGATTGAATAACTAAAAATTTTCTTTGTTCATGTTATTTTCTATTTCCTATGTTTTTTCTCTTACTACTTTCATTTATTACAGTAGAGTTTTCAACTTTTTTTGAACAAATTCAACTTTGATAATACTTTCAAAAAATTTGTTACAGAAGCCAGAAAGATATGGTGGGACAATAGTAAAGAAAGATCAGCGAAGGATTATGAAAGACCTACGTCTGAATAGTAATTATCCAACGTTCGCAATAGGACTTCGAGTTTAATTCTCTGGAACTTTCATTTCAAAATTGTTTCAAGTTTTTCGTTTCAATTCGAAAAAAAAATATTATTGTGAATTTTTTCAAAATAAAAAACAAATAAAATTAATTCATTTTAAATTTAAATGAAAGACATGCTTGAACAAAATCTGGCTTCGGCAAAAATTATTTGATGTACTTTTTACGCAGTTTTGTGAAAATTTTGAAAAGATGTTGTTCACACAGTTTTCAAAACACCATTTGAGCATATTTATTATGATTGAAATATTTTTAATTGACAGGATCAAAACGTGAAAGATCTAAAACTAACAAAACTACCTCACACTTACCTCTACTATGTCGTCTCAGTCACGCTTGATTTCTGGAACAGTAAATTATTGATATATTGAAATATTTAACATGAAAAAAATATTTTTCAAATCCATTTGCTATTATTGAAATGAAATAATATAAAAAAAAAAATTTATTAAAAATTCAAATTTGGTTCAGGCTTGTGTGTACAAAGCAACACGAATTTTGCGCGTTATTTGATAAACCTTTGCCAAGATATCTTGATTTAGAATCCTTCAGTGAATAAGACGTGCGACCGTTTCCAAAATCGTGAAAAATTCAAATTCTTTTTTTTATGGATTTTATATGAAAGATTTACAATAAAGTACAAATGCTAAAATGGTTACACCATTTGTGAATGGTTGGGATTTTGTGCAAGTATTAGGAGAAGGAGCATATGGAGAGTAAGATATGTTTCATTCAATGAAATAAGTATTATTTTGTTATGAGTTCGTATGGGGGTTTGTTAAACTCCATTTTTCAAAATGGACTTTCAGTCGTAGATTAATACTTTTTCGAGGGAATGAGATTTATATTGTTTCAAAAGCCTGTTTTTGAATGAATAATTTTTTTATTTTTCATGGGCTCATTTTATATCAATTTTCGCAACAAATCATCAGAGTGAAACTAGCGGTGAACAAGGAAACTGGAGAGGAAGTAGCGGTGAAGGTAGTAGACTACACCAAGTCGGTCACCATCGCCAACAACATCCGAAAAGAAGTTCGTTTCGCCACAAGTTATTTTTTTTTGGTTCCAGAAATTTTGTTTTTGTGCAGTATGTTCTTCCCTTCCTTATCATTATCAAGTTTTATACTAATTTCCAAAAAATGTTCCTGAAAAAAAAAAATTTTTCAGTAAAAAGCTTTTTTTTGAACATCAACATTTATCAGATTGATTTAATCTATCAGCCTTTTCTGTTCTGAATTCAAAAAAACTATTGTTTGAAAAGCAAAATTCATATATATTTTTTGTTGACGCTTTTTTTTTCAACACCCTGCAAAATCTATTTTTCTGATTCTTCTGCTCATTTCCAGCCACCACCACCACTGCTGACATTTTACATAACCCACCAAAGTTCCATCAGCCAAACCACCACCAGCACATATTCATTTTTGTACACTCCCTCACACTCCACATACACTTTGCTCCTTCTTTACAGTACCAACACATCTCATCATTCTTCTTCCACTTCCACCATTAAGCTTCATTTTCTTTCACCACAAACCTTTTTCCACATTCCGGCTTTTTCCACCTTTTCAACACTCCACCACCACCACAGATAATTATCAACAAGATGCTACAACATGACAACATCATCCGCTATCTGGGCCACCGCACAGACCCCGACAAGGAGTACCTTTTCCTTGAGTATGCCTCTGGTGGAGAGCTCTTTGACCGCATAGGTGAGTTGGTAGGGAGTTGTTATGTTGTTAGGGGGATTTTTCTTATTTATTTTCTATAAAACTTCAATTTTTTAAAGCTAATTATAAATAAAAATAATAACTAATTTATTATTAATTATCAATTAATTTCAAAAAAAAAATTTCAGAATATACTCACATTTTATTGACACTTTGATTGTTATTAACACTTTTATTGTTATCAATACTTTCATTGTTATTAATACTTTCATTTTTATTAATATTTTTATTGTTTATTTTTATTTTCATTTTCATCCATCCCAACCAGAACCAGACATAGGCATGCCACCAAAGGATGCCCAACACTACTTCAGACACCTGCTTGCTGGTGTGGTGAGTGGGAATAATAATAATGATAATAATGATAATAATAATAATAATAATAATAATAATAATAATAATAATAATAATAATAATAATAATAATAATAATAATAATAGTGGTGACTAATAAGAAAAATATTCAAAAATCACCATCCTCATCATCACCATCATCATCAACACCATCATCATCACCATCCTCATCAACACCATCATCATCATCATCATCCTCACCATCATCATCATCATCATCATCATCATCATCATCATCATCATCAGGAGTACCTGCACCAACGTGGTGTGGCTCATAGAGACATCAAGCCTGAAAACCTTTTGCTGGATGCTAGAGGTGATGATGATGATGATGATGATGATGATGATGATGATGATGATGATGATGATGATGATGATGATGGTGATGATGATGATGATGATGATGATGATTATAACAGCAACAACAACAATAATAAAATAAAAAAAGCAACAACAAAACAATATGAATAAAAACATTAAACTCCAGTATTCATCACCACACAGACGTCTTGAGGATCTCAGACTTCGGCCTTGCCACTCTCTTCCGTCACCAGGGCAAGGAACGACTGCTGGAAACCTGCTGTGGAACCTTGCCCTACCTGGCCCCTGAGGTGGTTGCGGTGGTGGTGGCGGTGGTGGTAGTGGTGGTAGGGATGGTGGCGGTGGTGGTAGTGGTGGTAGGGGTGGTATAGGTGGTTGCGGTGGTGGTGGCGGTGGTGGTTGTGGCGGTGGTGGTAGTGGTGGTAGGGGTGGTGGCGGTGGTGATGGAAGCTTTTTCATTCTTTTTTATTCATTTTGAGTTTTTTTGAATTTAAAGATTTTTATTCTAATATTATTTTTTGTTTTGAATATGATTTTTTTAAATTATTTTTATTCCACCTCATTTTGTATAATTTTCATTTTATTTCCATTCTATTTCGTTTCCAAGTATAATTTTCGTTCACACGTTTCAAAAATTTCTTTTAGTTTTTTTCTTTTTTTAATCAAATTACTCAAACTTGGTTTAAAAACAAAAAAATTTATCATCCAGATAGTGTCCAGAGGCAAGTATGAAGCACAGCCTGTGGATATATGGTCTTGTGGCATTGTCTTGGTAGCTCTGTTGGCTGGAGGTGTGTATTTGCGTGTGTGCGTTTGTGTGTGTGTGTGTGTGTGCGTGTGTGTGTGCGTGTGTGTGTGTTTGTGTGTGTGTGTTTGTGTGTGTGTGTGTGTGTGTGTGTGTGTGTGTGTGTGTGTGTGTGTGTGTGTGTGTGTGTGTGTGTGTTAAAACTCAAATTTTAAAAAGTTCGTCAACCTTTTCAAACTTCAGGACAAAACCTATGACTAATCCACCCCTCAAAAACCCACCTCCACAACACCCCAACCATCACCAAAAAAACAAAACAATTATCACCAAAAAACTAAATCATAACAACAACCCAACCATTTTAACAACCAAACCAACCACCACCACAACAAAAAACCAACCACCACCACAACAAAAAACCAACCACCACCACAACAAAAACCAACCACCACCACAACAAAAACCAACCACCACCACAACAAAAACCAACCACCACCACAACAAAAAACCAACCACCACCACAACAAAAACCAACTACTACAGCAAGAAGCCAACCACCACCACAATGACCCAACCACCCTTGCAGAGCTGCCCTGGGACGAGCCAGTGTACGAGTGTGAAGAGTACAATGCCTGGGAAGACTGCAAGCTCACCATCTCCCCGTGGACCAAGATTGACAACATCGCCCTCTGTTAGCTGCCCCTATAATACTAACCTCCATAAATTATGATGATGATGATGATAATAATAATAATAATAATAATAATAATAATAATAATAATAATAATAATAATAACAATAATAATAATAAAAGTATTATTGCTATTTCATCGTGTCTTTTTATATTTTTATTTCAAAACTGGAAGTATAGTCTTAGGTATTATTAAAGATGCATTATAGCTTTTTTTCAAGTAAAGATAATTTTCACCACACCATTTCCACCTATTTTTTCCCCACATCTACCATCACCTCAATTACCCATCCAATCCACCATTGTCTCAAACACTCATCCAATCCCCCCCCCCCCCCTCCCACAGCACTCATTCGCAAAATCTTGACGGAAAATCCCCAGAAGAGATGTACCATCCAGACCATCCTCAAACACCCCTGGCTCTCTATCGACTTCACCAACCGTTAGCTCTTTTGGAATTTTGGATGATGTCGATGAAGAGGAAGAGGAGGAAGAGAAGAGTGCTGGTGGTAGAAGTTATGAGAAGAAGAATGATGATGATGATGATGATGATGATGATGATGATGATGATGATGATGATGATGATGGTGATGATGATGATGATGGTGAAGAAGATGAAGATGATGATGATGATGTTTTTTTTCACCAGAACTGCAACCAAAGTCGTGCAAAAAAATGAAGACCTCAACAGACGAGTTAGCGTCGTTATTGTGCATGCAAGACATAACTCATCATTCGGTCCCCCACCCAACTACCCATGAACTACACACCATTCAACTATCCATACACCAATAACCATCCAATCTCAAACAACCCATTAAGCAAGCCTCAATCCATCTTGCCAATAATCACCCAAACCAATGTTTCACTCATTCTTTCCACCCACTCAACCCACCATCACCACACCCATCACACAAATCTCCACCACAGCGTGATACAGACACAGCCACCTCCTCAGCAGCTGCAGACCGACCAATCCTGCCTCCCTCCCACCGACACCACCATCAGCTTCTCCCAACCCCTCAACATTGACAACCTTCTCGTGGGCAGTCAGCTACAAGCTTCCGCTAACCATGTATGGGCCTCTTATTCATTTTTCAATTTTTTCATCCATCGGTTTTTTATTCATCGTTCTCCGCTTTTTCATTTTTTTGCTTTTTAAAAAATTTTTCATCCATTTTTTGTTTTTTCCACTCATTCATTTTTCACTATTCCATATATCTACTGTCATTCCATCCATTTTTCATTCTTCCATTCGTCTTCTATTTATTCCTCCATTCATCTTCTCTTTCTCCATTCTTCCATCCCTCTATCCCACAGGCAGACAGTGGTCTTCCTAGACTGGTTCGAAGGATGACCCGCTTCTTCGTCACCACGGATGCCACCGCCGCCATCAAGCACCTCAGTTCTCTGGTAGAGGAACTCATGTTCACATTCAAGAAGAATTCACCTGGACAGGTGGGTGGATGATTGCATAGATGGATGGGTGGGTTGACAAATGCATGGGTGGGTTGATAAATGCATGGGTGGGTTGATAAATGCATGTGTGGATTGACGGTCTCATCACTGGATCGATGGATGGATGAGTGAATTCCCACATCATTCCCACTATAATCCCACAGTATTTCCACTACCAAACATCTACTTCAAACATTGCATTCCGCCACCTCATTTCCATTTCTATATCCATCCGCCTCAACCCAGGTGACCATCAGCACGGTGGACCGCAGAAAGTCTCCCCTGGTCTTCAAGGCCTCCGCCATCGACATGGCCGGTAATGTTCTTCTCGACTTCAGGCTCTCCAAGGTGACTGAGTTGTTTTCTGTTATCAATTTATCAATAATCTAATTTAATATAATCATTTATATAGCGCTGATTCCCCACTGTTCGAGAGCGCTCTGCTGCAAACTGTTTAAACAACAAAGTTTCGAGGGCTTTACGAAATGAAAGTAGAGAAGTAATAGGGGTGATTCTTTAAGAGCAAATATAAATATAAAAGCAAATTGGTCAAATTGATTGTTAATTCACATAAGTTCAATGATAACTTGAAATGTTATTAATATTAGCGCATTGTCAATATTTCAATACGCATTGACACTGCATTAACACGTCATCAAAATATTGACGCGGCACCCTCGCATTAACACACCACACCACGCCACAGGGTGACGGTTTGGAGTTCAAGAAGTGTTTCCTGAAGATCAAGAAGCGCCTTTCAAGCATCATCAACACCTGCCTCATGAATCACAACTGGTGCCATCTGGGTGCTACTAACGACCACAGTGAACTTATCCAAAATGGCGGCAAGCTCCAATGGCTGTCCGATGCCTCGTCGGGTGACCCCGCTTGATGGGGGGTGGGAGGGGGTGAAGAAGGAGGAAGAAGAAGGAAAAAGAGGAAGAGGGAAGAATAGGAGAAGGAAGAAAAGGGGGAAAAAGGACGTAGAAGAGGATGAAAGTTGCACTAATAATAATACAACTAAGCAAATGTACTAATGACAGCTACCATATTATAAATAAATACTTAATAATAATAATAATAATAATGAAATATTGAACATAATGTTATTGGAACATAATAATAAATCATGTCAACACCGAAACGAAAAGCGACCACAGGGCAGCAACTCTCTTTAACTTTATAATCACGCGCTACTTTCTTGCTTGAAATAAAAGCCATATTTTTTTTACATTTATATGTACTTGTATTTATAATTGATCGTTATACACACATTTGTATACAGTATAATGGAATAGAATTTTGAAATCAGATTAGGTCACCGAGGGGTTTAAAGAGGAGTCAGAATCTCACTTCGCAACAACCTTTTTCGTGTAACTTGAATAATAAGGTACCCATTGCCAATGTAACATAAATTCATCATTCAGTATTGACATTTCAAACTTTAAGTTCTCACTGCAATATTATTTCAAGTATTTTTTTTTAAATGTATGTTATACATAAATATACAATAATCATATCTAATATGGCTTCAAAACTCTACGGGGTTAATGCCACTATAATAATGTTCATATTTGTATTTTATTGTGTTAATAAAACACATGAACAATAAAATTACCGGGATTACCTTGCTGGATAGCTTTTATGACGTCGGAGTCGGGTGTATTTTTATTTCATCGAGAAACAAAACATAACTTCCCAGAATTTAAAAAATTTCCTAGTTTATAGAGCCTTCAAAGTGTAACTAAGGATTTAAGGGTGAGAAAAGAAAAATTCTATGGAATAATATAATTAATATATCTATTTCTATAAATGAGGCTTCTAATAATAATAATATTATTATTATTATTATCATTGTCAAAAAAACTATTATCATGGGTAATCGTATGAGTAAAAATTATAATATTAATAATGCAGATAATAGTAAGGATAACAATTACTAGTAATATTGAAAAAATAATGTGTGTGATAATGAATAAGCAAATAGCTAATCAGAACCACGCAAAAACCATTGTCCTGTGGGACTGAAGAAGTGAGGAGGATGAAGAAGATTATGATTATGATACAGTGGTGATGATGATAATGATTTAAAGTTTGATTATGATACAGTGAAAATGATGATGATGATGATGATGATAATAATAATAATAAAAATAAGAATGATGATGATAAGGATGGACTGATAATGGCTGATAAGAATGGTGTTGATAATGGGTGATAAGAATGATGTTGATAATGGCTGATTAAAATGGTGTTGGTAATAAAGATGATGCTGATGACGATGAAAGAGATAAGTGAAAAGATTCTTGAAAAAGAGTTATTCACATACAAACCAACTACGACGACACAACGTTACCGTCATCAACCAACTGCACCACAATGAAGTGAACAATAAAAATAATTATTCAAATAATATAATAAACTCTGAAAATGAATTAATATTCGAAGTAAACGATATATTTTTGTTTGAAAAGTAATTATAAAAATGCATATACAATCATCACTAATCAAAACAAAATCAATGCAAAAACACATTATGATTAATTTAATTGTATAATTATGTTAAATATAAATATCAGATTATTTATTATGAAGTATTTTAAATTAATTAATTTATTTATTGATTAATTAGTAATAATGGTGAACGACTTGAGAAACAGCAACACATGCATTATTGCCCCTGCGCCTGCGCTCTCCCGCATCTGGACACGTGTATCAGTCAGTATCCACAAGTAATGAAATTATAATAATAATAATAATAATTATTATTATTATTATTATTATTATTATAAAAATAAAAATAATGATAAGAATGATTTAACAAAAATAATACAAATAATAATGATAATAATAAATAATAATAATAACAGTAATAATACTAATAAAATTAATAAAAATAAAAATAATTATAATAAATGTTAACAATAAATAATAATAATGATAAAAAGAATAACCTCGAATGTCATTAGCGAACATAACAACATGTTTTCGAGACACTCATAGATTGCCGCTTGTTACATCTCAAAGCAGTGGCCTGATGGAAAGGTAATGGCTTAGCCGGGGATCGAACCACCAACCTCGTGTTCATGTTAGTTAACAGTTACGTGGTTGGGGTAATGTACGTATCATCAAGGCGATGAGAGAACACAGGCCTCCGAGACATCAACAGTATTTGCCAGAAGTCTTATCGATAATAATTACCAGTATAGGTGATAAGGTATATTTTTAATCAATTATAACAAAAATAGACATTTAAATGAAACTGAAGAAATAAAAGTAAAATGTGAATAATTATTTTTATAAACAAAAATATAAAAATTAACAGTTTTCTTGGAGAAATATTGATGACGTATTCAAATAAAAACTGAAACGTTTCTATGGAGTTGCAAGGTGTTTTGTTTTCGAGTGAGAAGGAGGAGAAGGAAGATGAGAAAAAGGAAAAGGAAGCTGAGAAAAAGGAAGAGAGATGAGAAAGAAGGAAGAGAGATGAGAAAGAAGGAAGAGAGATGAGAAAGAAGGAAGAGAGATGAGAAAGAAGGAAGAGAGATGAGAAAGAAGGAAGAGAGATGAGAAAGAAGGAAGAGAGATGAAAAAAGGAAGAGAGATGAGAAAGAAGGAAGAGAGATGAGAAAGAAGGAAGAGAGATGAGAAAGAAGGAAGAGAGATGAGAAAGAAGGAAGAGAGATGAGAAAGAAGGAAGAGAGATGAGAAAGAAGGAAGAGAGATGAAAAAAGGAAGAGAGATGAGAAAGAAGGAAGAGAGATGAGAAAGAAGGAAGAGAGATGAGAAAGAAGGAAGAGAGATGAGAAAGAAGGAAGAGAGATGAGAAAGAAGGAAGAGAGATGAAAAAAGGAAGAGAGATGAAAAAAGGAAGAGAGATGAGAAAGAAGGAAGAGAGATGAGAAAGAAGGAAGAGAGATGAAAAAAGGAAGAGAGATGAGAAAGAAGGAAGAGAGATGAGAAAGAAGGAAGAGAGATGAGAAAGAAGGAAGAGAGATGAGAAAAAGGAAGAGAGATGAGAAAGAAGGAAGAGAGATGAGAAAGAAGGAAGAGAGATGAGAAAGAAGGAAGAGAGATGAAAAAAGGAAGAGAGACGAGGAAAATGAAAAGAGATGAGGAAAAGGAAGGGAGATGAAAAAAAAACAGATGGAAGTGGAAAGGTGCAGCAAGAGATGCGTGTTAAAACTTGTTGCTGGAAGTGATGTTGAGAAATTTTACCGAAAAATGGTCTCATTGAATCTGCTTAATCATTTAATAAGCTCCTTTTAATGGTAAATAAACCTCATTACGCCAAACAGGCCTCGTTGAGTTGAAATGACCTTCTCGAGTTGATTTTTTCGTTAATTTAATATAAGTATTATAATGAGTATTGTGTTAAAAGGCGTTATTATGTTAAATTTCGAAAAAATGTGTGCCGAAATAATATGAAAACCAGGCAACAACAAGTGTACTCTGAAATTAAGCTGAAAATCTGAAACTTAATTTAAAGAAATTTAATAGAATTAATTAAATATACGTAAAAAACAAATTAATAAAGGTAAAATGAAAAGAAAATACCAATACTAATAAAATAAAAATAAAAATATCCTTGCAAATATGTAAATAAAAATTTGAAAACAGAAAAAAAAAACTTTTGAAAATGTAAAATTTTTGCAGCTCTGCATGCAAAAAAGCAAATGAAAGCCAGTGTGTGTGTGCGTATGAGCAGTGGGCCCCATCACTCAACAAACCCATGATATCTTGTGGACGCCTCAGTGTTTTTTTTTGCTTTAAGTTTTTTTAGTTCTCACTTTGAATTTTGTTTTTAGTTTTTTGCCGTGTGAGTTTCATTTTTTATTTTCAAATATGGTATTTAGTATAACTTAAAATTAATTTTAAATGTCCACTTCAGGGCATCACAAGAGAATAACAGTGAACGTTACGATGGGTTAGCAACAATGGAGAGGAATATAAGTAAGAAGGTGGTGATGATGAAATGGTGATGGTGGTGGTGCCATGGTGATGATGGTGGTGCAATGATGATGATGGTGGTGCAATGGTGATGGTGGTGCCATGGTGATGATGGTGGTGCCATGGTGATGGTGGTGCCATGGTGATGATGGTGGTGCCATGGTGATGGTGGTGCAATGGTGATGGTGGTGCAATGATGATGGTGGTGCAATGGTGATGGTGGTGCAATGATGATGGTGGTGGTGCAATGATGATGGTGGTGCAATGATGATGGTGGTGCAATGGTGATGATGGTGGTGCAATGGTGATGGTGGTGCAATGGTGATAGTGGTGCAATGGTGATGATGGTGGTGCAATGGTGATGGTGGTGGTGCAATGGTGATGATGGTGGTGCCATGGTGATGATGGTGGTGCCATGGTGATGGTGGTGCAATGGTGATGGTGGTGCAATGGTGATGGTGGTGCAATGATGATGGTGGTGCAATGGTGATGGTGGTGCAATGATGATGGTGGTGGTGCAATGATGATGGTGGTGCAATGATGATGGTGGTGCAATGATGATGATGGTGGTGCAATGGTGATGGTGGTGCAATGGTGATAGTGGTGCAATGGTGATGGTGGTGCAATGGTGATGATGGCGGTGCAATGGTGATGATGGGGATGGTTTAATGACGATAGCGGTGCGGTAGTGGTGCAGTGGCGGAGGTACAATAAGATGTAATGGTGGTGTTGTTGAGCCCAAAAATCGTTGGAAGAAACAATAAACGAAGGTTAATTAATTCTAAAAATATTAATATAATAAACCTTTCACTAGATAATGACAATTATTTTAGTATTTAATAACACAAATTTCTAAAATAAAGTTGATATTTTCTTTAAAACAAAGACTTTATTATAAAATTAATAATTAAAGAAATTTTAATAAAGAAAACATTTAGAATCAGATAACAAGAATAGAAAAGAGTAAAACTAGATAAGAGCATATATAACAGGTGAGAAAAGAAAAAATGTAAACAATGATAGCACTATCAACTTAAGTTTGTTTGCAGTTTTTCTAGGTAGAAAAAACTAATTTTGGCATAAAAAAAAACAAAAAATTAAAGACACTGAAAAATGAATTCTATTGATTTGATTGAGTGGAAATCATGAGGTTTATAATGAATTCAAAAAAATAAAAATAAACTAATTAAAATAGAATAAAAAACAAAATTAATTAATTTATTTAAAAATATATTTTAATTAGATATTTTTTATAAAAGCAAAGAATTTAGAGTATTATGAAATATATAAAAATTAAAAAAATAAATAAAAAAATATTGAAATTTGAAAAAAAAAAGATAACAAAAATAATGAGAACATTTATACTTATAATAATAATAATAATAATAATAACAATAATAATAATAATAATAATAATAATAATAATAATAATAATAATAATGAGAATGTAGTGAAACATTAGAGTTAAAAAGGTCAAAAAGCATGAGTAACTTTGATAAGTAAAGAGTTCACTAGACGAAGGCCTCAAATGTATGGTGATGGACGCAGTATGTATGTATGCATTTGTTTGTATGTGTTTGTCGTATTTCTTGAGTTATAAATGCGTGTATGTGTATGTGTGTGTATGTATCTCAGAAGTTATAGTGTGTATGTGTCTGTCTTTGGTTATAAATACGTGTCAGTCTGTGTGTGTGAAGTTAAAAATAAGTATGATTGTGTGTGCAGGCGCTCAAATTGTTAGAGGGGACTCGAATATCGATTATTTGGTATTTAGACTAGTGACATAAATGATAAATGCGTGAAAGAAGATTTTGCGAGTCGATTGTGATGAAGTGGTGAAGCGATATAAGTCGATTGACTTTGTACAGGATCTATAAAAAAGAATTTTTAAGTTATAATGAATATAATTTTTGTTATAAATATGAATCAAAAATACAAAAAAACGAAATAAGTGATGAATGAAAAATAATAATAATGATTTAAACATAATAATAATAACAAAATACGATTCGGAGTTCACTTCATATAGCGCATAATTGTTAACAACTAAATAAGGGTGAGATTAAGATAAGCAAAAACGAAGTGATTTGAGATAAGGAATCATCAACTCATTTAGTTTATTGATCTTTTTCATTTAAAAAAAAAGTAAACTTTCATGAAAGGAAGATATTTGAACGTAAAAATGCTCATCTTTTTATAAGATAGTCTATGACTCTATTATATAAGATGAAGATTTTAATTATAAATTATATTTCGACTTTTCGAAAAAAAAATTATTTATTGAAATTAATTTTGCGCTATAGAAGGAGGCAATAGTGCGTGGAGGCAAGGGGGAAGGAGTGAAGGAAGGAAGAAAGAAAGGAAAGAAGGAAGGAAGGAAGAAAGGAAGGAAGGAAGGAAGGAAGGAAGGAAGGAAAGAAGGAAGGAAGGAAGGAAGGAAGGAAGGAAGGAAGGAAGGAAGGAAGAAAGAAGATGAATTATTTGCGATCAAAGTAGTTGAAGAAGGAATGGGAGATTGAGGAGGAGGAGGACGAAGAGTGTCGTTTGTCGTGCAGATGGTGGTTGGAGGCATGCTTGGGTGGCGACGAAGAGAGTGGTATGATGGGCATGATATGGCCATTGGGTTTGTAGTGATTATGGTTGGTGAAGTGATTGAAAAAGTGCCTAGAAGAGTGGTGGCCATTATGGTTCGAATGGCCGTTGTGGCTGGAGTGGCCGTTGTGGCTGGAGTGACCATTGTGGTAGTTGGTGTGGCCGTTTTGGTGGTTATTTCGGTTGCTGAGGTCGGCGACGTAGTCTGCATAACTGAGCATCAGAAACTCGCTTTGGTAGCGGGTGAGTTTGATGGAGTGTCGCAGCTCTGGTGTGATGAGTCCCTTGTAACCACCCTTCTTCAACAGCGAGTCGATGGTCTGCGTGTGGTCCCACCCTGTGTAGAGGAGGTTAGTTGCGGTAGCTTGCTGGCTTTGCTATAATGCTGCACCCTAACCCCAACTCAACAATTCTTCAGCTTTTAACACTAGTTTCAACAAATATTAAATTCTATGGCACTCCATTACATACGCACAAAGTATGGAATGAGAAATAAAATGAAAACTCCCATTAATTTAACCATATTCAATCATCCTCTGCTTCACCACAATTCTTTTCGTCATCGTCCTTCTTCATTAATTCCTGATTTTCAACTTTTACCTTTTAAGTTCTATTCTCCGATACTCCTTCCTTTTTGCTCCACCTCCACCTCCACCTCCACTTCCACTTCCACCTCCTTCTCCTCCTCCTCCTCCTCCTCCTCCTCCTCCTCCTCCTCCTTTTCCTTCTCTTCCTCCTCATTTCCATCATTAACACCAACCAATCTTAACTCTACCCAGCCCTCTCCACCACACAATGATCCTTGTTCAGACACCTTGTTCCTGAGCCACCTCAGGCAGGTAGGTGGCTGTTCGTCGGTGTCCCTTCTCATTGTGGAACTCAATCCGCACTCCGTGCTTGCCAATCTGTTTGGCGTGTGAGAGGTTAGAGATCATTTTTTAAAAATAAATGAAGATCAAGTTATTTTGCACAAATTCGTTTTAAATAAGTTAAAATCATCAACCATCAACACAACCACTAAAACTGCCACCAGAACCACCACCACAACTACCACAACCACCACAATCATAACAACCACAACAACTACCACAACCACCACCACAACCACAGCAGCTACCACCACAACCTCAGCAGCTACCACCACAACCACAACAACCACAACAACCACCAACCTGCCAATCCAGGTAGTCCCGGGCTTCCTCAAACTTGATGAGCAATGAGATGGAACAGTGGAGTCTGTGGAACTCACTCTTGGTGATCGGACTGAAGCGACTGTCCTTGGTGGCACTGGAGAAAACCAATGGATTTAAATGGTTAATAAAAAATTTAAAAATAATAATAAAAATAATAATGATAAAAATAAAAAAAGTAATAATAACAATTTTACTTTGTAAAATGCTGAAGCAAGCAACTGAGGCACCAAAGAGTTAAAGGTTGTTATTTTGTAAAAAAAAGTTTTGCGAAACATTTGATTTTGATAGTTTTATTTATTCAAAGTAACCCACATTTGAGATGTAGAAATATATGAATTAGTATACAATACAATACAAATACAAATACGAATATTATTATAGTGGAATTAACCCCATAGAGTTTTGAGGTTTATAAAAGGCATAAAACCTTGTGATTGCATACTCCTGGAGACCCGAGTGGAGGTGGATGGGAGTGAAGGTGCCAATGCAGCCTCTCAAATGTTTCTCCCGTCCCAGCTTCCAGGTCACAAAGAGAGGACTGGTGGATGGGTGGGTGAATCAGGGGGTTGTAAAAAAAGAAATATAAGAAATAGAATGAGTTACTTTGGATGATGATTAGTGGAGTTTACTAGACATAACAAGGTGGATTGTTAGTGTGTGATTGTGATGTTAAGAGTGATTTATAAATTATTATGAATTTTTTTGTAAAATTGGATCACTGAAAAATATTAATCGAAAAACGAAAATGAAAAAAGTACAAACTACGCTTCGTTGGTGAAGCAGGGCTTGGAGGGAGTTTCAGTGTTGTGAAGTTGTGCATGCAAAGTGTCAAAGCAATAGTAAACCATTTCGGGGCGCACTATGGAATGGGAGGCATTGGCAGAGCCTCCTGAAGAATGGAGGCTCTTGCACGACTTCTTGGAGAAGGACATTTTGTACGGAAAATGAAAACAATTAGGAATTTTGGAACTTTGGAGAAGTCTAAAAAGAATTGTAAAAAATTTTAAAGTTTTTGAGGACTTTTTGGCTTCAGGACCCTATTGGAAACAAAAACGAGATACAAGGTACGGAGCAAACGGCTTCTGTGGAGAAAGAAACCGAAGTTATTACCTCGATCTTTTTAAATTATTTTATCGTACAACCATTTTATTTTAGAATATTTTAGTGGAAAAATAAATTCTTTAAAGTATATAATTAATATATAATGAAAAGATGATTGGTCTATAGTGAAGATTATCAACAAAGACGTTAAATAGATAAGTGATTATATACCATTTTTGTTATGTAATACATGAGGTTGAAATTCTTAATTATAACTTTCAGTACTTTTTCTTAATTACATATTTTTTTAATTTTTTGTAGGTTGCTATAATTTATGAAAAACCTCCACATTGGTGATTCATACTTTCTCTATATCACACATATCTATAGGTCTAGCGCCCGCTTGAAGAAAATGCTTTCACAAAAAAATTTTGTTCATAAGCAGACCCATAAAAATTAAAAAAACTCAGTTATTTTAGTTCTAATTATGTATGTTTTGATTAAGTCTGTCTGAAATTCGCCCCTATAACAACTCATTAATCTCCATTCACAGTCATGTCTATCTGATACCATACTAACTGTGCCCAAAAAGTTTTTTTCGTTTGAATAATTCAACAATATCTTTCAAAATCATTTCCAAATTAAGGATTTAGAGGTATACTCTAATCCAATTGACATTTGCGTCTAGCCTTTAATTGACCAATGGTTAAAATCTTTATTTTTGCAGATTGTAAATGAAAAATAATAAAAATTCAAAAAAAAACTTTTGAAAAACATTTATTAACTCAAACAAAACGTCGAGTTATATTGACTTCGTATTAGTGTAACAGCTTCGAGACCTCTCTAAAAAGATAGATATATATATGTCAAAATGGCGATGGTGAAGCTATCTTCCTCACTTCATCCCCTTTCTTCAAACGTTCACAATTTCTTTAATTGTTGATTGGTTTTCCAAATGACCAGTCCCATGGAATCTTTGTTCATTTTCTCAGTGGGTTTTGTCTTTTTTGTATGGATGTTTGTGTGGATGTTTGTGTGGATGTTTGTGTGGATGTTTGTGTGGATGTTTGTGTGGATGTTTGTATGGGTGTTTGTATGGATGTTTGTGTGGATGTTTGTGTGGATGTTTGTATGGATGTTTGTGTGGATGTTTGTGTGGGTGTTTCGAAACTCTACGGGGTTAATGACCCCATAATAAAATTCGTATTTGTATTGTATCGTATTTGTATGGATGTTTGTTCTCAAAACACGTGTGTGTTTGTATTATAGTTGTTTTTGCTTCATTTACTTGGATTGCTGCCTTAGAAATAGTGTTTTCCTTATTAATGATCATATTTATATTAATATTAATAATAATTATTATAATTTTCATTATTTTCATTATTGTAACCGATATATGGGTAAAAAAGGGTTAATGTTTTATGTGTTTTCGGCTCATTCTAAATGATTACTGTCTGTGTGCGGTTGCATTGTTTGTACAGTGTGTTGACAGAGGAAGTGGTAGGGGTGAATGAAAAGAAAGACCGTCATTAAGAATATAATATTAATAAAAATAAAAATAAAAATAATAATAATAATAATAATAATAATAATAATAATAATAATAATAATAAGATAAATAATAATAATAATAATAATAATAATAATAATAATAATAATAATAATAATAATAATAATAATAATAATAAAAATAATAATAATAATAATAATAATAATAATAATAATAATAATAATAATAATAATAATAATAATAATAATAATAATAATAATAATAATAAAAATAAAAATAAAAATAAAAATAATAATAATAATAATAATAATAATAATAATAATAATAATAATAATAATAATAATAATAATAATAATAATAATAATAATAATAATAATAATAATAATAATAATAATAATAATAATAATAATAATAATAATAATAATAATAATAATAATAATAATAATAATAATAATAATAATAATAATAATAATAATATTAATATTAATATTAATATTATTATTATTATTTTTTTATTATTATTATTATTATTATTATTATTATTATTATTATTATTATTATTATTATTATTATTATTATTATTATTATTATTATTATTATTATTGTTAATAATAATAATAATAACATTATTATTATTCTCAGTCAGAGGCTGAAAATTTTACAAGATGGCAAGAATGAAATGATAAAACTGTTTTTTTAATGAAAATGTTGGAGAAACAAATTGAAAAAAGATTTCTACCATTGAGGCATTTTCAAAGCATTTTAGTACTGAACTATTGGAAAGTAAAATATTTTAAAATTGAATAAATCAGAAGGTTATTATGATGTATTATTTTAAGGTAAAGTATTCAATATAAATTTGATTAAGTTGAAGTATTCCATACTTAACTGATTAAACCCAAGTATTTTGGTTATAAAATGATTGAACCCAAGTATTTTGGTTACAAATTTATTAAACCCAAGTATTTTGGCTACAAATTGATTAAACCCAAGTATTTTAATGATTAATTACTTCGAAGTACAAAAATTTGAAAGCTTTTGATGCGGTAGGAATGAGAGGGCAGAGTTGGGGGCACCGAGTGATGAGATAAGGATGTAATCTTGTGAGGATTAAAGCTGGAAATTGCTGCTTTATTTCAAGCATTCGAAAAAAAATATTAATAAAATTGAAGCGAAGAATTTTTTTTGAATTATTTTGGGAAAATTATAGTAACTAATGAGAAAGTTAATGAATAAGCTATTAAATTATTTATTTACATGGAGAAATAATAAAAATGAAAACGTAATAAAAACAATACAAAGCGTCATTAAAAATAAAAAAAACCATACTAAAAAAAGTTCGTACTATGCTTACAATCAGAATAATGTTTTAAAAATAATTAAAATGGTCTGAGCCATAATAAAAGCCGTTACAGCGGGCATTATCACAAAATTAATATTCAAGAAAGACTGAAAAACTGGAGAATAGAAATAATCATAATTGATGAATGATAATGAATAAAAGAAATAATAAAAAAATGACTCTGGGCGATCTGGGTGTTGAAAAGTAACGATATGAAAGGAAAGGTTGATGAGGTGATGGAGGATGATGATGAGGTGAGAGAAGATAGTGGTGGTATGGTGGGGTGTGGTGGGGTGTGGTAGGGTGTGGTGGGGTGTGGTGGGGTGTGGTGGGGTGTAGTGGGGTGTGGTAGGGTGTGGTAGGGTGTGGTGGGGTGTGGTGGGTGTGGTGGGGTGTGTGGAAAGAGAAAGGACTTTGGAAAATGAGATTGTGGCTTGATAGCGCGGTAGAATGTGATAAAGAGTACTGAAGTGTTTCAATTTCAGAATACGCCGTGGTGTGGTGGAAACTGACGTCATTGAATATGAAAAGAAAATCTCATTATAAAATATATTTCAATAGACTAATCGCTATCTTCAACTTCCAGCTCCACCATACTCTTCCATGCGCGTGTGTGTGCGTGTATTTGCCAATGCCGGCGCAGATATAAAAGGGAAGAAATGGATGGACGGTCGAAGGTGTTTGTACTCAGAGATTCTTTGAAGCTGTGGTATTGGACGTCTTGGAGTGGTCCGATAGTAATGGAAATGTTCGGTGAAAGAGATTTGTGGTTTTCAATAAAAGGCCGCGTTTTCGTTACACTTGGTTGCGATATTTTTTTATATTTTTAAAAAAAGATTTGAAATTCTTTTCAAACGGTTGACTTTGAAGTTTGAAAGACTCCTGAGACTGTTGTGATTGACGTTGGTAACAATGATGTTTACTCCAAACAATCCTTCTTTCTTCATCTTTCTTTCTATCACCGCCCTCATCCTTCTCCCTTCTTCACGTGAGTTTCAAGTCATTTTATCCGATGAAAATATGCATTGAATACGTGATTAAAAAAAAAATTCAATTTTTATTTTATCTAGTAAGCTTTCAAAACCTACTTTTTTTTAATTTTATTTTTCACAAAATTATTTTTATCAATTATATTTGAATTATTTTTTTATCTTTTTTTTATTTCTCATTTTGTTTGCTTAGTTTCTTGAATAAAAACAATCGCTGAACAATTCCATTCAATTGGTGTCCTTTTGCATTGATTCCCATTTTTTATTTCCACAAATACGTTTTTATACTATTTTTTCACAAAATTATTTTTATTCAAACATATAATTGTGAATATGAAAAAAAAACTAAAATAAAAATATATAAAAATAATTTCAAAAATCGGTTTTGTTCCCATCTAATTTTCCCGTATGATTTATTTTCCAACCAGAATATCCGTCGTTTAGGAACAAGAGTAACGAAAAAAAAATAAAAAACAAAAATAATAATTTTGATTGGGTAGATCTCACTTTGAATGATGACGACAACAAAAATAAAAATAAAATAATTGATATTATTCCAAATATTTTATATAAAACAAATAATAATCTAAATGTTGTGTCAGTCGAGAAGAAAGGTGACGAAATGAAAATTAAAAATACTAAAAAAGTTAACAAAAACAATGCCAATAACAATAGGAACAACAAAAATAAAAACACAAGCATGAATAAGAACAAAGACAACGACTTCGACAACGGAAACGCAAACAACCTTAACTTCAGGAATTACAAAAATAATAATAATATTAACAAAAAAATCAAAAACAACAACAATAAAAATAACAATAATAATAATAACTACTACCACGGCGTTGGCAAGTGCACCAGCAGGATCGAGGAAAGACTGACGTCATCACTGGTGTCTGAAAAAGGAACTTCCATCGAAGGAACTTGGACATCTGAACAGTAAGTTTACTTTTCTTTCTAAAGCGCTACATTAGCACTGCCAACCTCAAACCCGAGGGTAGCAGGTTCGAACCTTGCAGACGTCTTGGCCTTAATGTTGTTCATTGAATTAATCCATTACAATACAATACAATACAAAAACGAATATTATTACAGTGGCATCAACCCCATAGAGTTTCGAGGCCACTCAAAAACGTATATCCATTGGTCATTGTATAATTCTGCTTGTCATCATAACCTAATACATTCAATTGTATTTACAAATATTTTTTTAAGAGCTTCCGGTATCCGCATTATCGGAAAAACAACAACAACAATAAAGCGATATACAAATCCAGCGCATTCACTAAGGTTGCGCAGAGAGATTGTTATTGGATGCAGCAGATGACAGCGAGACATGAACCACATCCCTGTTGTATGGAGATAAATCTTATTTAATTGTATTGAACTTTGTTTTAGTTTATTGTTTTGTATTGAACTGTATTTTAATTTATTTTCTTGTACTGGACTGTATTTTAAATTATTGTACTACAATTTATGGTATTTTATTGTATCATATTTTAGTTTATAGTACGTTATTGTATCATATTTCATTTTATCATGCCTTATTGTATCATTTTCACTCTTTTGTATAGTATTGTGAAGTATTGTGTTTGGTTCTTATTTTACTCTGCTGTATTGTATTGAATTTTTTTGTATTCCCTTTTGTGTCAAGTTTTAATATTTTTTTTTCTTAATGTATTTCAATCTAATGTATTTGATTATATTGGATTGTATTGATTCGTATTCGTTTGAATACAAACCAATACAATAAAATTGTCTTACCGACAATAGGTTCCAATACAGAAACCACAAAATTGTTGATGTAATCGAAACATTTGTATAGCGCAGAGTGTATAGTTATGAGGTATCTTCCCTAACAACATTTCAATATTATTTCTGTAAGCCAATATCCTTAATAGCGCACAAAATTCCATTCTTCAAGACTTCACTGCACTTTTATGCACGTAAGTCCTGCGTTTCTCTGCTACCCAATATTTTAAGATTCTAATCTAATCTAATCTAATCTAATCAAATCATTTATATAGCGCTGATACACACCGTTAAAACCTAAGTTAAATATTCATTATCACTGGTAGTGGTCTTTTTAACACTGTTTAATACGCCTTATGAAGCTTTCATTTTCGTATTGAGGAAATCTCCGACAGATGCTGAAACTTTTACCTTCAAGATTTTTTCAATATAATAAAGAAAAAATAAACCACATTATGAAATTAAAAAATAAATAAATAGAACAGTTATTTGAATAATGCGAATTTATCTGGACACGGAGACGCTGTCCTCTAGAATTTTCCTTCCACAAATAAGTTATTGTCTTTTCTTTCGATTTATTTTATTTATTTTTTAATTTTTTTTGTTTTATGAGTTTTATCATGGAGTATCTTTTGAATGTTAAAATCTTTTAATATATTGTAAAGGAACTTTTATTCCATTGGCATTCTCTATGTTTTTGAATTATCTTTAATTTTGGTTTATTTATTTATTATTATTTTATGTATTTTATTATTTTTTACTTTTAATTCCAATTTTTTATTTTGTTCTCAGTTGTGTCCTTCCATAAATTGCGTCCCAAAGTGACGGAGGGTCTTGCAAGGATGTCGTTTAAAGATGTGCAGCGCACCTTGACCCAAAAAATGTTTCTGTGATGACGTTGTGTTGTTGTTGGTGAGGTTGTGGTTGATGTTGGTGTTGTTGTTGTTGGTGAAGTTGTGGTTGATGTTGGTGTTGTTGTTGTTGGTGAGGTTGTGGTTGAGGTTGCTGTTGTTGGTGATGTTTTGGTTGATGTTGGTGTTGGTGTTGTTGTTGTTGGTTGTGGCTAATGTTGTTGTTGTTGTTGTTGTTGGTGAGGTTGTGGTTGATGTTGGTGTTGTGTTGGTGTTGATTTGTTTGATGCTATTACTGTTTGTGATGTTGTTGATTTAATGGAGTTGCTGGCAGCGTCGCTCATGTCAAATTTAAAAAAAGTAAAAAATTAAAAAAATGCGGTTGATGAAAAATAGTTTCTAACAAAAAAATTACTTAACGAAAAAATGCTGCTAGCATGATAAGGTTTAAAACGTGTGGATAGATGGATGGATAAATAGATGAATGGATGGATTGATAGATGGTTGAATGGATGGATAGATAGCTGTTTGAATAGATGGATGGATGGATGGATAGATGGATGGATAGATGGATGGATAGATGGATGAATAGATGGATGGATAGATGGATGGATAGATGGATGGATAGATGGATGGATAGATGGATGGATAGATGGATGGATAGATGGATGGATAGATGGATGGATAGATGGATGGATAGATGGATAGATAGATGGATGGATGGATGGAAGGCTTGATGAACGGATGGATGGATGGATGGCTGGATGGATGGATTGGTAGATGGATGGTTAGATGGATGGATTGGTAGATGGATGGTTGAATGGATGTTGGTTGGATGGATGGAGAGAAGGATGAGAAGATGGATGGAGGAGTAAAAGATGCGAAGGGATGACACAGTCCGATGGAGGAGAAGCAATCAGTCATGGGAGGTCACAGAGATGACGACGATGAATGATGGCTGTAACGCTCCTCCTCCTCCCTATGATTATAAACATTAGATACATTAATATATATTATTGGCTGAATAACAATTTTAAAGTTGCTATTTAAATTTAAATTTGTTTCAAAATCTAAAAAACAAATTTTTACAAAAAATAATCAAAAAGAATTTATTGGAAAAAAGTTATCCGAAAAATAACTGCATAAGAGGAAGATTCTTCTAGAATATCAAAAGAGCTCGCCGCAAGAGACCAATGAGAAGAGCTTATAGATACACAGCACTATAAGGGACCTAGAAATGGTAGTGGCCAAAGAAAAATAATAAAAAAAATAAAAAAATAAATATGAAAAGTTATTGTGAAAAATGAAAAAAAAACAAACAAATACAATAAAGACGATAACATTAAAAACAAATGTCAAAACATTAAAAGAAAATAAGATGCAATTATATGCAAATATTATAAATAAAACTAGAAAAATAGACTTTTAGAAGCGATAAAATACTCTTTGAAATTGTCGATGCAGGAAAAATTCACTTTTATCGTTTCTTAAAAAAATTCCAACCGAAAAAAATCGAATTAAAATTTTTTTACTAATCGCAATTATTTTGATGTTTTGAGAAAATAATTTTGAAAAATTAAACAGAAAAACGGTGAGGTACCATGGTAGTAAACAACTAATACAACCAAGAAAAGCTTCCTCAACCACTCGTCAACTATCGCTATCTCGTCTACATACCGCGATGCATCACCACCACTAAAGCCATGACAGTAATCCATCACCACGAACAACACTTCTCTCCACCCAGCACCACCACCACACTTGGGCTACACTCATAGCGCAACCTTAGCACCAATGTAGAGGCACCACAACCAATCAAGTATCACCACTACCTCCAAACAAGTATATCTTCTTTATATGTACATCCACAATGGTATATAATGACCCTTCCAAACCTTGGAAAGTGAAATGTTTAATTTCAACTCTTCAACTTGAATTTTTCTTTGTTTTTACTTTCTTTTCATGCATTTTCCATGCATAGATCTTTAAAATCCCACTTCAGACCATAAAACCTTCTTTTGACTTTATTTATTTGTATTGTTCAGTTTATGTTCCATTGGCCTTGTCTCTTTTACGGGACATCTTCATAACCCTTTCATCGCACCATCAGCCATCCTTTTTATTCCCCTCTTTCCTAGGAACCTTTGTTTCTATACGCCAAAAAATTTAATCTAAATGTGTCCTTGATAGTGAGGCTCGATGAATTTATATTGCCCAATAGAATTACGTTTGCCGTTTGTTTTCTCCCACTAGGAATTGAAAAAGAAAAAAAAGTGAAAAACAATTTGAATTTAAAAATTGAATAGCTTTGTGATGAAGAAGCGACTAAACAGACGAGCGGCTGGTTGAACATCCGTTCTTTTATTTGTTTCTTCTTGTCTTCATAAACCCATCTACAAGGTCTTAGTGTTTATTTGTTGACGTCAAACCTCTCTTAACATCACCCATGCACCATCTGCCTCACCTTCCTTCATTCATTCCTCATTTATTCAACTTTCTTTCATTCATACCTCCTTCATTATATATATATATATATATATAT
>OX387255.1:7552900-7617900 GCA_947562095.1 Branchellion lobata | reverse complement strand
GGCATTAAAACGACGTTTTTATTTGCACTAAACATCATAATGCGGTTGATTGTTTGCAAAAACAACCAACGTTCCACAAGATGCAGCGAGAGATAGAAAGAAGAACAGAGGGACTTTTAGAGAGACTTTTAAAAATACTTACAAAGACTATTAAAAAGACTTAGAAAAACTTTTAAAAAGACTCAGAAGGACTTTTAAAGAAACTTAGAAGGACTTTTAAAAACAAATTTAAAAGGGCTTTTTAAAAAATCTAAAAATAAATTTCTAGACGCATTTAGAAGTATTTTTACAATTAAATTTACAAACGAATTTATTTTAAATTATAAAAACATTGAAAGACATTGAGAAGTCATTTGGTTGAGCTTTATGAGTTCCATTAGCGATTAAAATTCCATAAAGGCATTCACTTCTGCCTATTTACTTCTCCATTTCCTCCCGTATCACCTTTCATGCTTGCGTACAGTTCCTGAATTTTTGAGTTAAACTTTAATTTTAAAAATGCACTACCATCGTTTTTTTAATAGTTTTTTTTCGTTTGGTGCTCTAATTTTTAAAATATTTTATATTTTTTCGTCTATTTTAGTGATATTTGTCAAAAAAGTCATTTATTAATTTTCAAAATAATTTAACATTTTTGAAATTTAAAAAAACATTATTATTTTTTCAACTTTACTAAAAATTAAAAAAAAATAAAATTCCATTATAGATTTATTTCTAGCTGTTAATGTTATTTCATTGTTTATTGTTATTGTTAACTTTAAAGCTTGTCGTTTTCTTTAACTTTCTATTAAAGAGGTCTATTTACTATCTCAAAGTAACCTTAACCACATCGAACCAAATGGAATTGAAAAAAAATTAAAACTAAATTCAAATTTAATTTAAAAAAATTATATGAGAAGGAAACTATTGAAAAATAAGTCAAAAAATTAAAAAAACGAATGATTAAAAATCTGAAAAGATTATGAAATAATAAAAAGATTAAAAAATTATGAAATAAAAACATGAAAATATTGAAAAATGTTTGAAAAAAACAAAAATGAAAAGAATGAAACAAAACAAAAAGAACATAACAAAGAAGGGGAAACATCAATCGAATTAAACTCCAATCATTTAGACTAATTACAGAAGGGGTTCTTTTGAAGTCCAGTCATTTGTTGCAAACATGCTTGGCTGCCTCATTAATATTCATGATAAACTCATTAATATTCATGATAAACTCATTAATATTCATGATAAACTCATTAATATTCATGATAAACTCATTAATATTCATGATAAACTCATTAATTTTCATGATAAACTAATTAATATGCATAGTGATCTGTCTTATATTCCTAAAGATGATTCATTAATCCTTTAAATCTTAGCCACACCTCTTAATGACGGTCCTGGTTTCTTCTTACGAGTATGCACTTCAAGTTCGTTTCATTTGTCTTTTCGTCTTTTTTTTCTTTTCATTATTTTATTTTTTTTTCATTGTTTTTTTCTCTCTCTCTATTCTATTTTTTTTCCATTATTTATTTCCATTTTTCTATTTTATTTATTTTTCAAAGTAATATGCTTTTTCATATATTTTTCTTTCTCCAGTTCAATTGTCTTTTTTCCAATTCTCTCCATCTTTTTGTTCTTTCCACAGCCGATGAGGTGGCAAGCATGTGACACCCTTGTGTTCTCGTGCCTGCCTCAATAGGCAGTGTTCCTGGTGGTGTCTATCTTTTCCATAAGATCTGCTCTCATTCCCAATATAGTTTATTCAAAAAATGAAGTTTTAAAAGGCTAAAATTAAATTTGAGTTGGGGTAAAAGATAAAAAACTTTTTTATTAAGACTTATTTTATCATGACAACATAAGGTTGGACAAGTAAAATGACGAACCCATATTTTCGAAAACAATTAAGAAGCAAAAAACAAATTATATGCAAAAAAAAAAATAATAAAAATATATAAAAATAAATAAATTAAAATAAAAAAAACCATTTTCATGAAACTAGGACGTTTTTATTTTTTCCTTTTTTCCATTTTTTTGTTATTGTTTTGTTTTTCGGAATCCATTTTAATTGGCCTAGCGTTGATTTATGGTCTCATCCATTTCAGTGATGTTTCACCGCTTCTGTAACAATCTATTCCAATTCATTCAAATTAAAAAAATAAATATAAAAATAATCTGTTAAATAAATAAATAGAATTTTTTATTGAAAAAAATGAATATAAATAAATCATAGTTTTTTTTAAAAAGAGAAAATCAAATTATCTTATAAAAGATAAAAAACGCTAATTTAAAATAAAATATGATAAATGAGCTTATCACCATTTCTGCTTAAAATATAATTTTAAAATTATTTATGTACAAAAAATTCAGAGAACTTCCGCTTATCAATAAACTGCATTTATTAAAAAAATAACCGTAAATTGATTTGAAATATTTCCAACTACAAACGTACAAACGTTCCCATTAAAACGTCTTTTTAGGCGCAAGCTACTGCTAAAAATGGTAACAACAACTCGTTTATATCATGTGTTTAAGCCTCAATTTGTCAGTGCTCTCAAAACACAAATTCTATTATTATTTTTTTATTATCAATTTAATGAACCAAATTTATTCATTTTTTTGTTTTTCATTTTTCTCCATTGATAAATTCATTACTGTGTAATTTAAACTTAATTAGTATTAAATTAATTTTTTGGTGTATTAATACCCTTTTTTAAAATAATTTTTCTTCAACTTTTTCGCCCCAATACCCTAACAAAACACCTTATAATCAAACACCCTTTTTGTTCCAATTTAAGCCCGCTTTCTTAGGGTCAAGCCATCTGAATTTCAAAACAATTGTAATTAAATCATAAGGTGTAACAATTAATGATACTTAAAATAAATGATTGAATTAAAATTAGATTAAATCATTTAATCTGTGTTGAAGCGCGAATCATGCCATAAATCATAATTCTTCAAACCTCATACAAGCTGTCTCTTTAACTCTCCATTCATTATTCACTTTCTTTTCAATTTTCCCCGCATAGTTATCTACTCAATCAATCACTCCACAAGACAGGCCTCCACCATTTGATATCAGCCTTCTTCCATCGAGGAATTCCACAATTTTTAAGCGCAACTAAACAAACTTTCTTGCACTTATTTAAAAAAATTTTCAACTTTGCCTCTTCAATATTTGAATGAAAGAACATCTGAAATAACTGGAGTATTGATTGATTTCATAGTTCACTTGAAGTTTTTTTACCTTTTCTGAAAACCTTGTTTGAAGGCTCGTACAAAACCAGAAAAATAAACTTTTCACTTCTTATCATCTTAATTTTGTTTTTCTCATTTGATCTTTCCAGCGCCATCGGTTCATCTTTTTTTTCCTATATTTTATCTTCCGTTTCTTTTCATGATATTCACCTTCTTCTTCCTTTTCTCCATCCTCATCACCACAGTCATTTCCATCATCTTTTCCCTTTTCCTATTCCTCATCAGTAACGTTTATAATGGACATAAACCCCCATTAATGGCAGCTTAAAAGCTTCTGGTAAGGCATTAAACAACCCTCCGTGTTGACCCGCTTCAGTTCTCATTATCGATTTCACCTTTATCGACCGCCTGCAGACTTTTTACAATTATTCCTTCCCTCAAATTCCATCATGGTTCCATAATTTTAACAAAAAATTTCTTGATTTTTCTATTAATTTTATTTTTGTTTTTTATTGCATATTTTAAAAGTTTTTTTGTTACCTTATCCAGTCACGACACATGTCCCTATTGACTCTCTTTCTACGATTAAATGTCATTCATGTTTCAAACAAGTCATCAACCCTTTTTATCACCAGTTCACCCTCCTACTCACTAATCCACCCCACTGAGCTAATCTAATCTAATCAAATCATTTATATAGCGCTGAGTACACTCTGTTCAAGAGCGCTCACTACACGCCAATCCACCACACTAATCACCACTACTACACAATAATCTCAGAACTACACGAACTACTCTGGCCATCCACACAAAAGGACTCAAAGACTCCAATTTGCTTTTTTTAAATATCCACCTATACACCTTATTCTGCACACCAACCTTATCATTCACACCAACTTAATCATTCATACTAACCTAATCACTCACACCAGCCTACACCACCCACACCAAACTAAATCATCCATACAAACCTACACCACCCACACCACCAATCAACGAAACAGTTGCGAGATCAGATCAGGAGGCGAGTATGTTCTACGGAAGTACACATTCTTCGAGGCAACCCCTCT
Source organism: Branchellion lobata (assembly GCA_947562095.1). NCBI lineage: Eukaryota > Metazoa > Annelida > Clitellata > Hirudinida > Piscicolidae > Branchellion > Branchellion lobata. The sequence continues at coordinate 7,613,644 of OX387255.1, read as the reverse complement.
CTCTACCACAGTCCACTTCGAACTCATTCTCTTCTTCTTCTCTGACCCCTTCTGCCACCGACCCTCCTTCACCGTTCACGCAAGAGGCTGGTACAGAGTAGCCTTCACCTCCATCCTTGTTCCCAACTCCACTGGTCAGAAAACCGATTTTATTTTTTTGTTTTTTTAAATAATTATTTCGTTAAATTTTTTTTTATAAGAGTTTCTAGAAGGATTTTTTTAAATGATCAAAAAAATAAATTTGAAGTTTCTTCATGAAATACTTTTATCATTCGGTTTTATAATTTTCAAATTAATTTTCAAATGATTTTATTTATACTTTCAACGTTATAATAAATATATTCTTACAGAAAACATTTCTAATACAATAACCCATAAAAGCATATGAAGTTGTGAACAAGGCTGATAACCTTTTATTCTTGGAGCTCTTTGTATTGTCTTTGGAAATTCAAATGGTTTCTTAGTCATTTTTATTCTACCACTCTTTTTTCATAATTTTTTTAAAGTCTTTTTTTAGATCAAGTCCAGACATACGCTGGAAATGTTACAAAACAGGGCAACTTGACACAGAATCCTTCAGTTTTCGCCTGGAGTTACCACTCTTCACTTTCTTTTATTTAAGCGTCTTAGTTGTTTGCCTTGGCGCTTTGGAAATAAGATTTGTTTATTTACTCAGCAAGCTTCACAAGCCTCCCAACAACCCTCTTCATTCCTTCAATCATTCTTTCCTTCATTTTTTCATTCATTTATTCATTTATACCCTCATTCTTTCATTTTTCAATTATTCAATCATTCCTTTATTCTTTCATTCTTTCAAGAAATTCTTCAATCACTTAAAAAACGACAGCAGCAACAACAACAAAAACAAAAACAACAACAACAAACAACAACAACAACAAAAACAAAAAAACAACAACAAATCCCTCCAACAGTCACGGACTATTCCATGCGGTACATCACAGTGAGGCCAGAGACTACAGAAGCTGCAGAGCTGTTGAGGCGCAAACTGAGGGGCTCTGTGTGCAGGGCTGACGACTGGAACATCAAGGAGACCCTTGTGGTGTATCACAACGAAGAAGGAAACGGTTCGAAGTTTTTTTGCATTTCTTTTGTTCCTAAATGACTCTGGAATTAAAAATTATTGTTCTTTTCGTTTAACTTTCTTCAATTTGAATTTTTTTTCTATTTTAGTTTTAAAAAGTTAATTTTCATTGAAATTATTTATTTTTATTAAAAATTTTTATTTAAAATATTTATATTCAAATTTCACTTCAACTGTTCTAGCTTTTATCGTCTGATGATAACGATAAAACTTTTATTGTCTGATGATAGATCTTGAGTTTTCAATGTCTGATGGCTGCTATTGAGTTTTCATTGTCTGTTTCATTGTTTTCATTTTCAGAGTTTCTGTTTGATGGCATTTTTCTAGCATACGTTTTTTTTACTTTGAGAAATATTGAAATAGCTTCAAAAATTCATGAAAATGCTTTCTATTCAGACGACGACTATGATTACTCGGACAATCTTGAAAGTGACAACAACAATAGAAATATCAGAAACGGCAATCTACAAAATGATGCTACCTATGATGACCAGGCAAAAAAATATTCTACAAAAGGTTACAACAGCCACAGAAAACACAGCAGCAGCACCGACAACTTCCCTGACGAGATGATAGACTGTCTGTCTTACCTCCACCTCTCCTTCCATGAACTGCAACTCTTCAGGGTGCATAGGGAAATGAGATTTTATCGAAACGATGACGCCATCAACAACAACGTCAATAACAACAACAATTATTACTATACTGATCCCGGAAATAATTATAACTCGGTTCAAAACAACGTGGGTTATATTAATTACAACAACAACTATAACAACAACAACAATAACAACAACGCAAACAAAAATGTTAATTTCAAAAAACAAAACAATTTTGGTAACAAAATGCTGCTTGACACAAACATTATCATCGACGACAACAACAACAAGAACAATAATAATAATAACAAAAACAAAAACAACAGAAAGGTTCATATGACGAGAAGCTTGTTGTTAGGGGACATACACACGGATCCACTGCAGAGGGAAGTCTACAGGTCCCTTGCCTTCCAGGACGCTCTCGTGGAAGAGAAGGTTTGTTTGTGTGTGTGTGAGTGTGTGTGTGTGTGTGTGTGTGTGTGTGTGTGTGTGTGTGTGTGTGTGAGAGTGTGTGTGTGTTTGTGTGTGGGTGTGTGGTTGTGTGTGTGTGTGTGTGTGTGTGTGTGTGTGTGTGTGTGTGTGTGTGTGTGTGTGTGTGTGTATGTGTGTGTGTGTGTGTGTGTGTGTGTGTGTGTGTGTGTGTGTGTGTGTGTGTGTGTGTGTGTGTGTGTGTGTGTGTGTGTGTGTGTGTGTGTGTGTGTGTGTGTGTGTGTGTGTGTGTGTGTGTGTGTGTGTGTGTGTGTGTGTGTGTGTGTGTGTGTGTGTGTGTGTGTGTGTGTGTGTGTGTGTGTGTGTGTGTGTGTGTGTGTGTGTGTGTGTGTGTGTGTGTGCGTTTCTGTGAAGAATTTTATTTATCATGTAATTTAATAAATAAATATATATATATATATACATATACATATTTTTAATTTTCCCAATAAGTGATTGATTGTGTGAGGTTTTTTGATTTTTTAGAAGTGAAGGGTAAGCGTGTTCTAATGAGACAATGAGCTTTCGTCTGCAAGGATAAAGTAGGCGTTGAAGTGTACTCATAAATTATTACGAGTGCTTATGCCTTTTTGTCTTTGGTTTTGTGTTTCTGTGGATGTGTGGTTATTTGTTAATATGTGCTTTTGTTTTTTTCTGTTAATGTGTGTTTTTTTGTTGGGATTTTGTGCTTTTGAGTGTATGTGTTCCAATGTTTGCTCACGTCTGTTCAGTGTTTTTGTTGTTTTCATGTTTTTCAGATGTTCCTTTCTGTGTGTTTTTAACTAATGGTGTTTGTTTGTTTGTGTGTGTTTGTGTGTGGGTGTGTGTGTGTATGTGTGTGTGTGTGTGTGTGTGTGTGTGTGTGTGTGTGTGTGTGTGTGTGTGTGTGTGTGTGTGTGTGTGTGTGTGTGTGTGTGTGTGTGTGTGTGTGTGTGTGTGTGTGTGTGTGTGGTGTAAATGTGTGTGTGTGTGTGTGTGTGGTGTGTGTGTGTGTGTGTGTGTGTGTGTGTGTGTGTGTTTGTGTGTGTGTTTGTGTGTGTGTTTGTGTGTGTGTTTTGTGTGTGTGTGTGTGTGTATGTGTGTGTGTGTGTGTGTGTGTGTGTGTGTGTGTGTGTGTGTGTGTGTGTGTGTGTGTGTGTGTGTGTGTGTGTGTGTGTGTGTGTGTGTGTGTGTGTGTGTGTGTGTGTGTGTGTGTGTGTGTGTGGTGTGTGTGTGTGTGTGTGTGTGTGTGTGTTGTGTGTGTGTGTGTGTGTGTGTGTGTGGTGTGTGTGTGTGTGTGTGTGTGTGTGTGTGTGTGTGTGTGTGTGTGTGTGTGTGTGTGTGTGTTGTGTGTGTGTGTGTGTGTTGTGTGTGTGTGTGTGTGTGTGTGTGTGTGTGTGTGTGTGTGTGTGTGTGTGTGTGTGTGTGTGTGTGTGTGTGTGTGTGTGTGTGTGTGTGTGTGTGTGTGTTTGTGTGTCTGCATGTGTGAAGACCTGTGTTCACGCCCGAAACTGTGTGAAAAATGAGAATGTGTGAAGAGAAGAGATGTGCTGAAGAGTTTCAACGATGTCGTTGTCTTCCCAGGGCGTCTAACGAGAAATTAATAGAAGCCTCTTCAGTGGCCGTTTGCTCTGAAACACATGGAACTCCAATATATTAACAAATATGCATTTTTTCAAAATATACTTAAAAGATTTTTCAATGAGTTTTTTTTTAGATACGTGTGGAGTTTTTTTCAAATAGTTGAGCATGAAATTTAATTTTTTTATTATTTGAAACATTATCAAAAACATAGTTTTACCAATCTTGAAAATCTTTCAAAATAATTTCCGAAACAAAATAAAACAAGTGTTCAGAAATCGGCAAATGAAGCAAACCAAAAAATGGTCAAATTTCCGAAAAAAAAAATCAAAAATATTTTTCAAATAAATCAGAAAAGGATTTTGAATGGTGTGCTATAGCACCACTTGCACTGAAGACATCACAGCTGGCCAGCACATGCGCTCTTCGACTGATTTGCTATCCCCTCAATCAAATCAACTTTAAAATATTCTTTTTTGATCTAATCTTTTTTCGCTTATTTTTTAATATCTTTTTAACTTTTTTTATATAAATTCTATTTATAAAATTTATTTTTTTCAAATTCTGTTTTTTTAAACTTATTTTAAAAATTTATTTATTAAATTTTATTATTTTTTTTTTTCAAATTATTATTTTTATACTTTCCAACCTTTTTCTAGCCTTCTACTTTTTTAACTTTCAAATTTTGAGTTTTTACTCATTTTCAAAGTAAAAAAAATAAATTTTGGAGTTAATTTAAAAAAAAATGAAGTAGGTAGTTTTTCAGCTTCATTAATTTCATTTTAGTAACTATATTTCAACATTAAATTCATTTATTCTATTAAAGGAATGTTTAAAATTGAAAAAAAAACTTTTTTCGTACCAAATCAAAACCCCATCATCTGCATTTCCTATTGAAGCAATCTTGTAAGACAATCTCTAAACATGAAACAGAAGCTAAGCGCATCTTTGACATTGAAAATTTAGAAAAAAAATTCAAATTTTTATTATTTACTTTCTCATTTTAATTTTTTTTTCATTTTGAACAATTTTTTCGTTATTTCCTTTCATTTACTTCCTCATATCCACATATCAATCGGACGTTTTTACAAAACTTTTTGAAAAACCTGACTTCCAGTTTCTCTTCGATAATTTTAATTCTTTGTTTTTAATTTTATATAACCTTTTCAAACATTCAAAGATGTATTCACATTTTCCAAAATAAAAAAAAAGTTTCAAAAGGTGTTCCAACAAGAAAATATTTGAAAGATGTAGCTTATTACTCATAGCCTTTGAAATTTTCAATCAACTTTATCTTTTCATAGTTAACTCACCCCTACGTCCATCCATCTTTCGGCTTTTCAAACCTCGTTCACCTAATCTTTTCATTAGCTCATCATTTTAATCACCACCAAAATACTCCTCAACAACCATCACGCAAGTATCATTTAACCATCATCCAAGTAACATTCAGTCATCATCCAACACTCTTGAATCCTCATCCAACAATCCTCAATCCTCATCCAAGGATTTTTTACTCTTCTTCAACTAGCAATCAACCAATAGTTAACCCCATTCAATCACTTATCTACCACCTCTCAACCACCTTTCAACGGGTGCTTTTGCACATCAGACCCCTACTCGGTTACCACTTGCTAACAATCAACCATCCCCAAGTAACATTTAAGAAATCCTCACTTACCCTTCAATTATTTTCTAGCCATTACCCAACCACCACTCCCTGACCCCCTTTGCACACCCAACCCTTACAAGCTCCCAGTAAACCAGGCATGAACTCCCAACCAATGTTCGACCACCACCCATGCTCCTCCTCCTACTACTACTACACGAATTCCAAGTTATTTATGATTTCGCAAGCCAATCCATTTTTCAACGTCTCTCATTACGATCTGATTTATACACTAGCATGGACAAACTAACATCACACGCACACGTACATGCACACACACACACACACACACACACACACACACACACACACACACACACACACACACACACACACACACACACACACACACACACACACACACACACACACACACACACACACACACACACACACACACACACACACACACACACACACACACACACACACACACACACACACACACACACACACACACACACACACACACACACACACACACACACACACACACACACACACACACACACACACACACACACACACACACACACACACATACACACACACACACACACACACACACACACACACACACACACACACACAAACACACACAAACATCATTATTCTACGCACCACAGATTTAACCCATATCTGAGTTTAGATAAAAATTACTTGTATTTATCAATCACGGAATATTTATACATATTCTGTAAAAGCATGCTCCATTTATTTATCTCATAATTTCTAACCTGTTTATAGTAGAGCTGAAAAGTTAAGTCATAAGCCAATAAATAAATATTTAAATAATAAACATTGCTGTATATATACAAACATTTCTTTGTATGAAAAAATATGTATGGATTCATACCAATAAACATTGACATATAGTTGTATATGTACATAAAATTTGGTTATGTTTATATATATATGTATCTTGGTTTGATATTTGTACTATTAATAGTTGTAAAAAAATAGTGGCTTTTTGCGGTTTATTAAAAGCAGAAACACACAGAGTGATGGATGTATGGATTATCTATTTGTCATGTGACATTAATAATGGAGATTGGTAACTTTTGTGGGAGTAATGTCTCATTGATCCAGAAAGATGGGAAGGGAGGAAGAGGGGAGGGAGGGGAGAAAGAGGAAAGAAAAGAAAGGGAGAAGAAGGAAGGGAGATGAAGGAAGGAAGAAAGATGGAAAAGGAAAAGAAAAGATGGAAAGAAAAAAGGAAGGTAAAAAAAGAGGAATGAAGAATAAATGAACAAGAAGAGAAAAAGCAAGAAGAAAAATAATTTGAAAATATTGAAAAACAAAAAATCGAATTAATAAATAAATAAAAAAACGAAAATTATTTTGAAGTTTTTGAAAATTAATTTATTCGAAAGAAAAAAGATCGGAAGAAAAATAGTTTTTGATATATTTCGTTTTTCGAGTGATTAGTTGAAGCATCAGGCTTTTGATGAAAAAATCAAAAATAAAAGGTAAAAAAAATGGAAAAATACTATTTTGTAATTTGTTTAATTGAAAAAAGAATAAGCTGGAAATATGATATTGAATGGTTTCGGCGAAATCCCACATTTATTCCGTGAGGCTTATTGAAAAGAACCCTCCAGCATCAATAAACTCTTAAAGAGTAATGTGCAGATGCTAAAGCGAATCTTATCCAATCAAAATATTTGTATGGCGCTTTATAAATCACTGGAAACTAATGAAGCGGGGCTTGACGAGTTAAAGATTGGCGTGGTATCCCCGCTACAAGGAAGTCTGCCTGGCATCAAGATGATATCATATCGGCCGGAGGTCGCTGCGTGTTGCTTTGTTGCCTTTGGTAAATGGTATACTGTTACTTTGTTGTCTTTGTTTTAGCGTTATATCGTTGTTTGTTGTCTTTGTTTTAGCGTTATATCGTTGTTTGTTGTCTTTGTTTTAGCGTTATATCGTTGTTTGTTGTCTTTGTTTTAGCGTTATATCGTTGTTTGTTGTTTTTGTTTTAGCGTTATATCGTTGTTTGTTGTCTTTGTTTTAGCGTTATATCGTTGTTTGTTGTTTTTTGTCATTCAAGTTTAATTTTTTTATTTGCTGTCTGTGATAAGAGCTTCATTCTTATCTTTGTTATATGTTATACTGTTATAACATTATTCCGTTAGATTCGTAGTCTGTTTCAGGTTACATTGTCCCATTGTTGGTTCTTCTCAATTTGTCACTCTTTTACCCTTTTATTTTGTTTGCATAAAAAACAATTTTATATTATTTTCGTCTCAAATATTTTTGTTAAAAAATTGAATGAGCTGTGTACAATTTCATAGGTCTGCTGTTACATAGATAAACGACAGCATTGCGAACTGAGTAACATGAAAATGAATAAAACATTTTTATAGTTGTTTTTACTGTTTGCTTGCTTTTTTGTTTTTTTTGGTGTTTAAATAATTTTCAGTATTTCTTTTGAAAGTTGAAAAAAACTATTTATTGAATTCTATATAAAATATTTATGAATATTTTCTAAAATAATTATAAAAATGTATTTTCAAAATTTTGTTACTTTCCAACTTTTACAAAGCTTCTTTCTCAACCTAGAAAAAAAATTTCTTCTTCAAAAACTGAAAATCTTTTTTTTGAAAGTTAAAATTTGTTTTTTGAAGTATTAAAAAACTGTTCATTGTTTTTTAAGCCCAATATTCATGATTTACACGCAGATTAATTTATCATTCCAAGCATTCAAAACTCCCTTTCTGCCACATCTGCATCTTTTCATTTGAAAAATGTTTTCAAGTTCCCAAGAGTTTGTTTGGAATAATTCTTGAAAGCAAATCGATTATTAACATTCTTAATAAAACGTCCTTGAATAATAGAAAAAGCCGTTAGGAATATGATTCTGTAAAGCTAACTACTCTGTTGAGGGCCAGTTCAATACATGGGAGAAGAAGAATTCTCTCAGCTTAGTTAGTCATCATCAGCATCTTTTTTTTTATTTTTTACCATTAAAATCTCTTTTATTCTGTTAACTTTCAAAAACAATCGAGCAAAAATGTTATTTATTTTTTTAAATTTATTTTAGCTATTGTTTTTTAATAAATTTGTTTTGTTTTGTTTGCAATTAGATCGGAGAGCTTTTAGCTGGTCTGATCCATTTGCAACAATCTCGTGTTACTATGGCAATGAAGGAGAAAGAGTATCGAAAAATGCCTTTATTTTTTTTTTGTCGAACAATAAAAATAAATAATGAAAATATGAATCATTGAGTTAATTTATTTTTTTCGTTTTTATATAAATTATTTATTCAATTTCGAAAACTGGTTTTAAAGGAGAGCTATAAAACTGAAAAAAATATAAATAGTAAATAATTTTTTCATAATAAAAAAAACATTATTATTGTGCAAAAAAAAACAAAAATAAAAATAAAAATTATTAATGAAAAAATAAAAATAGTTTTGATATTTTGAGAATAAAAAAAGTTCAAAGCCTTACGTGATTGAATGACTTCAATTGCGTGTTCAGTGCTATTGGCCTTCTGCAGTAGTAATAAATTCTATAATAAAAGCAATAAAAAAAAACAGTATAATTTTTTTATCATTTTTTTCTAGCACTTGGAAAAATGGTCGTCGATTATCAATAAATTTTGTTGTTTTTTTTTTAGTTTTTAATGTAAAAGTCATGTGGAAAAATTGATCTGGGAGTCACAACTGTGCAGTAGAAATATTTTCAAGTGTTTCAGAAAAAATTATTAATGAGTAGAATAAAAAAATAAAAATCATGAAAATAATAACTAAGACTAAAAAATAATAGCTAAAATGAAAATAATTTTTAATACAAAAAAAAATATTTGATACGAAAAATGATACCAAGAAAAAAAAATGAATCTGGGAAGAAAAAGGAAATCCAAGCTAAAAAAATATCTTTATGGAGAGTAAGTGATAGCTTGTAGATACATAACTCGTGAACAAACGAGTAAAAATACCGCTAAAAATAAGAAAAATTACGCACAAACGGCGTGTGTTTTGAAGTAAGTGTGGCAATGAAAAAAAGATAAATAATTCTAAATGACGTCATAATTTGGTGCAATCTCACGTGACATGAGATCAACCATTGGTATGTCGTCATTAGTTTACGAGATTTTTTTTTGTTTTTGCTATTGTTGTTGGTGATGTTAATGTTGATGTTGGTGTTGGCAATGATGTTGGCAATGATGTTGGTGATGTTTTTGTTGATGTTTTTGTTGATGTTTTTGTTGATGTTTTTGTTGATGTTTTTGTTGATGTTTTTGTTGATGTTTTTGTTGATGTTTTTGTTGATGTTGTTATCGATGACGTCATTGATGATGTCATTAATGATGTTGTTGTTGGAAAGAGGGGTGTTGGTATTTTCTTTGGTGGCGTTGTTGATTCGATGAGAGTGGAGTGGTATAGAAAAAAAAAAGTGATGATGAAAATTGTGATTCTCAAGGTGGGTACAACTAAGAAAAGGAAGAAAAGGTTGACGATGTAAAAGATGAGAAAATAAAAATAAAAGAAGAAAAATAAAAAAAACAGAAATAAATATAGGGAAAAATTTGAAATAATGAAAAAAAAATGAAAAGAAGAAGAGGAGGAAGATGAGGAAGATGAGGATAAAAAGGGAAAGTGTCAGTTTGAAGAGTGCGTTGAAAGCACTAGAAGCTGCTGGATGTCCATTGGAGGAGTTGTAGTCACGTGAGTGTCAGCTGGTACTACTACTATCACCACTATTTGTTAGCTAGTATCATTATCATCACTACTCTTGTCTCTATAACTATCATTATCATCATCATCTATTCTTGCAACTACTACTATCACCACCACCTTTCAATTATTACCCACAACTGCAAATACTACACAGTGTGTCTTCGTTGTTTTATTATTAGTATTATAAACTTATTATTAATAATACTATTATTTTCATTATTATTTCTATTATTGACTTTTACTATTAGTCTTTTTATTAATCTTTATTATTATTCATATTATTAACTTTTATTATCATTTATATTATAAACTTATATTATTGTTCTCATTATCAACTTTTAATATTATTTATATTATTAATTTTTTTTATTATTCATATTATTAACTCTTGTTTTTATTATTATTCATATTATTAACTCTTGTTTTTATTATTATTCATATTATTAACTCTTGTTTTTATTATTATTCATATTATTAACTATTATTTTTATTATTATTATTATTATTAAACCCTTCCTTTGATACGCTTGTCATCAGCATCATCACCCACTTCACACTGACACACAGATGAAGCATAATAGCGATATGCTATTGAATATATCGTATATATTTTATACATATTTTATATTATCGATATTTTATATTTTATATCTATTATACATTATAACATACATATTATACAATAATTTAATATATTATAAATAATATATATATGTATATATATATTATATATTATAAATGTGATGTTCAGGAAAGAGTCACGTTGTGAATCATTATTACCACATGAAGCATACAGCAAAACATCTACGTTATACTACATTAGATTTGTACATCATGAATACTTATTCTGTCTTAGCTAGTCAGTATGATTTGTACAATGAACACTAGTACACGATAGGTTGTATATAAACGAGTTGTTTGTGCCGTCACTACTGTCCTGACCAGACGATTATTGGAGTATGAAGTGATACAAGAAGCCCTTATTAAAAGTTTAAATCTTTTATGTTTCATGTTTTTTCTACTCTTCTTCATTTTTTCCGTTTTTTTTCTTTTCTTTTTTATTTTATTTTTTCTCTTTTTTCACCTTTTTTTTTCTTTTTCACAGCATCATCATCATCATCATCATCATCTTCATCATCATCATCATCATCATCATCATCATCATCATCATCATCATCATCATCATCATCATCATCATCACATCATCATCATCATCATCATCATCATCATCATCATCATCATCATCATCATCATCATCATCATCATCATCATCATCATCATCATCATCATCATCATCATCATCATCACCATCATCATCATCATCATCATCATCATCATCATCATCATCATCAATCACCTATTCAAATTGTTCTCGAATTTCCAAGTAATTAGGACACGACGTTTGTTTTCTAAAGTCTTATGTCGGTGCCTGAACAAACAACAATGAGAACCATTAAGATGATGATGATGATGATGAGGATGAAGAAGATGATGAAGATGAAGATGATGGTGATGATGATGGTGATGATGATGGTGATGATGATGATGATGATGATGATGATGATGATGATGATGATGATGATGATGATGATGATGATGATGATGATGATGACGATGATGATGATGATGATGATGATGATGATGATGATGATGATGATGATGATGATGATGATGATGATGATGATGATGATGACGCTGATAAGAATGATGACGATGACGATGAGGATGGTCATAATGGTGATGATGATGGTTTGATAATAACATTTTGATGGCAGTGATGACTAGTTGCAGACTGGGCAAGATAACAATCAGATCATTCAATTCCATAACATTCCCATGCTTTTGATAGCTTTTTAACATTACCAGCTTCCATTATATTTTTAATTTTGTTATTTTATGTGTTTTTCTTACCATCTATATTCTGTTTCACTTTTCAGCTTTTATTTCCACACTTTAATTCTATCTTTATATTTTTCTGTCTTTTCGCTTTCCCATCTTTTCACCCACCCATACATCCAAACCATCCATCTATTTAATTTTTTCCCAACGCATTCATTCTCCCAACACATCCATCCCACAACCCTCAATCTTCCCCCAAACCTTCGATTCTCTCAACCCTCCAAACCCTTTCCCAGACTCCGGACTGCAGCGTGTGTCGCTCCCTCTCTCAGGCCTCGTCTACCAAGCCACCTTCCTTACCAGTCCATCACCAACCATCCCTCCCAGACGTTATTGAAGGAATTTGGACCAGCAAACACTGTGAGATCAGACCTTATGGAGTGTTTCTAACACGTACCTTGAGCCTGGGAGGCTCGGTGGGATGGGCTAAAATGGAATCTATCATAGACTTCTTCTCAGACGAAAAGTGTAGTGTCCGTAGGCACTCCATCAGCATCAAAGGACGGTACTCTTTCGACCTTGATCATTCCGTGGCTTCCTCACTGCAGCGTATCAAGGCTCCTGTTGAACTGATGTTGCCTGCAAACTCTTACCATGTCTTCGTGGAGGTAATCCTTGTGTTTCGTTTGAGTTATGTTGTGGTTTTTGTTGTTATGTTGTGGCTTTTGTTGTTATGTTTTGGTTTGTGCTGTTTTTTGTTAGTTTTATTGTTGTGAAAAAATGTTGTTAAGAAAGTTGTTGTTGTAATTATTTTGTTGTCGTAGCTTTCGTTGTTGAAAACATTTTCCGATTGATTTTTTTTTAGATTTTTGTGCTTTGTTGTTATTTCCTTTTTTCAGATTTTTTTTGGTGAACATTATTTGATAATTCACTTTTTTTGAAATCCTCCTTTTGTGAATCTCGTGAAGTACGAATAGGCACGTCACTCAGTTAAACAAAACTTTTTGTAGATTGACTGAAATCCATCCAATAAAAATTACAAAATGATTCCTTTCCCCTCAGCTGAAAGAATTACAGGTGAGTATTTACGACGAAAAGATTCGTAATGCGGCGTCGAGGGAAGCCACCTGTAAGCCTATTCTGCGCAACAAAGCTTTCAAGGTGCCTCAAATAGACCCCTTGAACACCCACAAATCCTTCTCTGTGGGCTGTCATGCCATTGACTTCAAGCTGCCCGCCTTGGCGATGTTTGTGGACACGATGAAGGCAGAGACCAGAGGGGGACAGTTGCTTTTGCTTATGGGGCACCCTCCCTCTTCTGGAGAAGAATGGACCATGCATTCATCTTTGTCGTCATTCTCGTCTTCGTTCAATTCGTCGTTTCTCAAGGAACTAGACAGACTTTCTTCCCAGCCAGCTTTTAATCAATCAACCATCAGCTTCCTTTCCTCAATCCTCGCTAGACCAACTCCTTCTTCTTTCCTTCCTCCTCTCGTCAAATGCGGCGAAAGCATCCATACACCAAAGCCATACTCCTATCCCAACCAACCGCCAGTCTTCCCAACCTTCCCAAACAAAACCTCCCACCCCAACAGCCAACCCTACCACGCAGCCTACTACAAACACTCTTCAGACGATCCACGGGTGTCTAATGGTATTGATTACAAGAGCGCCAACAGATGGAACAAGGAGGAAAAGAATGAAAAAATCAAAAGCGACTCATTTCAAATGCCCTACAGCGCAAAGGAAGCAAAAGCTCTGCAGTCAACTGCCTGTAGGGTGTTTTGTGGTCTCCAAAGTATTATTACTGTCATTGCTACATTGTCACTTCTTATGAACACTCACCTCACTTTTAATTATTCTTAAACCACTTTTTTGAACTATTTTTTTACGTTTCTTGACGATTAAAAAGATTTTTAAATAATTCAAAATAATTAGGATTCCTTAACCATTCAAAAGAGGGTTAATGAATTGAAAAGATTTAAAAAAATTTCATACGTGTTATTTTTAAATTATGAAAAATATTTCATAAATGATAAAAATGTGGTAAAAAAACATTTTCAATTTGTTATGCTATATATTTTTGAAGGGAATTTCAACCTCAATGTCTGAATGACTTCCGAATTTCATTTGTTTATTTGATTTTTTTTTTTTTTTTAAATACAAAAAAATTCAAAAAAATATCATTTTTAGAATTAATATCAACTATCGAATGTATATTCATTTGAGAATTAAGTTTTAAAATGATTTAATTTGATGAATCAGAAAACAAATAAAAATTTTAAAATAATTTTGAAGGTTTATATCAATTCTTAATGTGTTCCATGCCATCAAGCCATTCTAAACAACATTTTTGAGCACCGGGCAACGAACCATTCGAAATATGAAGCCCAAGTTGTCACGAAACTTCGAAATATTTCAAAATGTAAAAGGTTTTCCGAAGTTTTTAAAAATTTCAACGTTTCAAAAAAGCTTTTTAACGTTTTAAAAAGCTTTTTAACGTTTTAAAAAGCTTTTTAACGTTTTAAAAATATTTTTTAACGTTTTAAAAAGATTTTTTAACGTTTAAAAAAGATTTTTTAACGTTTTAAAAAGCTTTTTAACGTTTTAATTTTTTTAGAGTTTTAAAAACTTTCAAATTAACCTGCATTGTCATTTCCAGAGAAGATTGGCAAAACAAGCTTTATCTTTTTGAAACACCCCAACAGAGTACTTCTAGTAGGCAAGCATAAGTTCCCCATTGGGAAAAACTAGTATGAGACAGTAGTAGCCCCAACTTTAACATTAGAAATGATATCGCTGCGAGTTAAAAGTACTGATTTTAACAGTAAGTTTAAAAGATATTACAGACGTTATCATTCATCTACTTTAAGTTATTGTAGACTCTTAGGTTATAATATTCATTAATTAAAATTTTTTTGTTTTTTATTTAATATTAAATGACTCAATAGTACCCACATTATTTAACATTTCTTAACAATAATAACATTAATAAGAAGCTCAAATTACTTTAAAATACTCAGATTATTTGCAATTATTTAAAAATAATCTCATTAATTGAAATTAGTCATCAGATCCCGTATTACTTAGTACTTAATATTAATCAAGAATAACTTTTCAAGTGACATCACTCGAGGGGTCACAACACCATGGAACCATAGCAACACCAGAAAGCTCTTGCAACAGAGTAAGAAGGTGTTCAGAAGGTTGACTCCATGTAGGAAGGAGGTTCGAGGATTTCCACTTGGGAGGTTGCTGCTTGTGGCTCTGGCGACTGTGGAATGGTTGTTGTAGGTGGATGTTGTGTGGAAGGGTTGTTGTGGGTGGATGTTGTGTGGAAGGGTTGTTGTGGGCGGGTGTTGTGTGGAAGGCTTGTTATGGGCGGGTGTTGTGTGGAAGGCTTGTTGTGGGTGGATGTTGTGTGGAATGGTTGTTGTGGGCGGGTGTTGTGTGGAAGGGTTGTTGTGGGTGGATGTTGTGTGGAAGGGTTGTTGTGATTTTGTAAAAGTCGCTTGTTACGGCGTCATCATAATGATTAGGCTTTTGATATTATGTGGTTGTTAAACTACTTGTTATGGTTTGATTACCATAGCAGTTTGTTTGCTAGGGCGGAGTTGAAAAAGTTATTCCATCGAAAAAAATAAATTAAGTTCTGACTTGCTATTAATCAGAAATAAACGCCGATTAGATTACACTCGGATCGTTTTTTCAAGTGTTCAATAATCAATTCAAAACTTCCATACAAAGCTGATTTCAAACCCATGAAAGCACCATCAAACAAACCACCACCTTGTGAGAGATCGGTTTGATTCGTCTTCTCTGCCTGTTCTTAACTGCTCGAGACACCCCTAACACCATCAGGTCCAGCAGGAACTCAATAAATTCACATATTGTCAATGCGGACATGCCCAGCCACAGACCCAAGACTCCGCCACAGTCTGACAAGAACTGAAAGAGCTGCGATTGGTTGATATTGTTGTTTTGTATTTAAAAAAAAACTTATTAAACATTTTTTTAAAATTTTGGTTTTTATTTATTAAGGTTTATTTAACAACTACCCATTTAGGATTTTATTAAGGCCTATTTAATTTTTTAAAAATTGTGGTTTTAAATACTCAAAGTGTATTCAAAAACCACCCACCAACGCCCTTTGTTCCACCAACTCCACTTATCCATTGACCCCCAAAACGCACCAAAAATAAAATCTTCACCACCACAACAATCACATAACCATTATAAAACCTCGACCATAAAAACTCCATCACCCCCATGAAACCCCATCATCACCATAAAAACTTCACCGCCACCATAAAAATCTCACCTTTACTATAAAAATCCTATCACCCCCATATAATTCCCACCACCACCATAGATTTCCCACCACCACCACCATAGATTTCCCAACACCACCCACTTCATAAGCAGCCACTTCGCTGATGATCTTGTAGTTGAACTCTTCATAGAAAAGCTCCACCTTCAGCAGGTTCCTAGCGTAGTACTTGGTGGCATCATAATCCACCAGAGGATCCAGGCCTTGCAACACTGACTCCTGTGTGAGTTGGTGGGCTGGTGTGGATGGTTGGGTGGTAGGTGTTGCGTGTGGGTGTGGGAAGATGGTTTGGTCTAATAGGCTGGGTGGTAGGTGTGGGTTAAGGAGTAGAAATCAAGGATGGCTGGGTAGGTGGGTGAGTCTGGAAAGATGGATCGGTGTGGATATGAAGCTGGATGGATGAGGGGATGCATGGATGGGTTTCGAGAATTAATGAATGTGTTCTATTGATGATAATGCCTAAAAAATGTTTTGGATATATAAAATAAATGTTTTAGGGAAGGGGAAAGAAGTGAGAGTGTACATTAATGAAGATGGGTGAGAAAATTGAAAAAAATGTTGGCGAATTGATTTTAAAGGTGTCAGTTTATTGTACTTTGAATGTGAAGTCAAGTCATGGAAAAAATTATTAAATAAAAATACGAAAATAATCAAATAACCCAGTTTTTAAAAAGGCAATAAAATATATAAAAATAACAAATAATACTACTAAAAATAACAACACTTACTTTTTGTTCCAGAGAGGGCCATTCAGCAGTTGAGAGAGAAACTCCATAGTAGGTTTCGCTGAAAGTTTTATGATTTTGCTGATAAATTAACGTAAATTTAATTTATTCAACTTAAATAGATTTTCAAATTAAAAATATAAGAAAATCATTCAATTGTTCAAAAATAATTTTTTTATTTATCTTTATTCAAATAATTTAATTCAATTAAATCATTTATTTTTTTTGAAATTGAACATTCATTCCACGAAGGTTTGCACACACTTGCAGGGTTCAAGGCAGTGGCAAGGAATCGTTTCGTTGTTGTACTCTGCCTCATAGGCCGCTTTGCAGCTCCCTTAAACATCAAATAAAAATATTTTTTACAATTTATAACTATCCGCAAGTTTATTTTTCATAAATTAAAAGATTTTGTAATTTATTTTTTACAAAACACAAATTTATTTTTCATTTCAAATTCGAATTTATAAATCATAATTTTTTTCTTATAAATCGAAACTTTCATCAGTTTCGGTTTTTAAAGTTATTTGTCACTTCAGCTAATTTTACCGAAAAATGACAATAAAAAAGTCAAGTCATCATTCACCAGCAACTAAAAACAACAAAGTGAAAAATCTACCACGAACTACAATAAAATCCCCACCTTAAGCACCAAAAAAACAAAAATGACCACATATAATGAAATCTACAAACACGCACAGAAGTCCATAAAGACTCAAAAACACCCAAAAACGTGAAAAAAATACCATAACCACCAAAAGAACACTCACACTTTTTTAGGTTCTTGTTGTTACAGGGGGGAAAAGTAACGTTTGATCCAAAGGTTGTTCCCCTGAGCGGTAGGTAAGCATTGCCGCAACCACACCTGGCTATCAAGTTGCGCTGGTAACAAGTTTTCATACAAGCCTTGGCGGGGTTAATGGTGAGTTGCAACATTATGGGTTTCATTTTTGTGTTTCATTAATGATACAATTACTTCTTTTTTTGTTATTACTACTTATAGAAGGGTACTACTAGTAGTAAGCGAAAACTTAAAACTGGAACCCGTGACATGTCTTTTGGTGTATCTAGTTGAAAAATTGATTCAACTTCAAAATGATTTTTCATGAGAGTTAGCTCATGGTGATGAACTTTCCAACATAACTTTGTAACCTTTATTCCATACTTGACACCAGGGTAGAGTTCCTGATACACGTTAGTTATGACGTCGTAAATTGAAGAGTTGTGGCACTGGTTGTGAGGGGGTGTCAGACGTTTGACATTCGACTGGAGAGGATGAAAGGGGTGGATAAGATGAGAAGAAAAAAAAGATGAAAATGGAGAGAAAAATGGAAAATATTGAAAAAGAAGAAAAAAAAATTAAGGAAAGAGGAAAAGGAGAAAGAAAGGGAAGAAAATTGAGAAAATGGAAAAGTAACATTAAAAATGAACAAAATGAAATTGAAAGAAAAAAACGGAAAAAAAACTATACTACGCATCATAACCCACCTGCTTGAGACCAAGTGAGGTGACTTTGCCAGGGTTGAGAGAAATTCCTTCCTCCTCTGGGAAGGCCATTTCCTTCTGTTCGTTCACCACCAGTCTGTGGAGAAATGAAAAAACTGAATTATAACACAAAATTATACTCAAAAATGGAAAATAAATGTGAAAAAACGAAAGAGCGTCTTAGTTGTTTTCTTGGCGCCTCATAGCTTAGATTTAACACAACGAAGAGTGTTACTATAAGTACTCGGCAATAAAAAAAACCTTTAAACATGAATAGATATTCAAAAAAAAACTTTTTTCAACTTATTAAATTTTTGAAAATTGGATAAATAAGTTTAAAAAAGAATAAAACCTGATGCCAGCAAGGTCATTGTGTCGGCTCAGGTACTCAAATTGATTGACATTCAACACCATCTGTAAGCCTGTTTAAAAGGAAGTTTTGAGTGATTGTTGTTGTTGTTGTTAAGTGGTTGTTGTTGTTGTTGGTGGTGGTGTTAGGTGGTTTTTGTTGTTGTTGTTTTTGTTGTTAAGTGATTGTAGTTGTTCTTAAGTGATTTTTGTTGTTTTTGAGTTGTTTTTGTTGAGTTGTAGTTGTTGAGTGGTTTTGCTGTTGTTGGTTGGTTATTGTTGTTGTAGTTGTTGTTGAGTGGTTTTGTTCTAGTTGAGTGGTTGTTGTTGTTGAGTGTTTGTTATGAGGTTGTTGTGGATGAAATTAAGTTGATTGAATTAATTCAACAGTCAATTGAATCATACAATTTTATTAATAGCAAGCCGATAAATCAAATTTCAAAGGACTTAAACACCCATTTTCGTGTCAAATTATTTGCATATCATTGATTTCACACCATGTCTGCGGCCTGTCTTAAGAGCCATTTCCACTGGCTTGTCCCTGTTCCAGCCTGCATTGAAGGTGTAACAATTTCCGTACCTTCCGTTGGAACTCTGCTCAAAGTACCTGGTGTGAGTGGTAGTGGTATACCGTGGTGAAAAGAGAGGCAACAATTATAGCTATAGCTTTATTAACTAATCACACAAACCACTCACACAAGCCACCTACTCAAACCACACAAAAAAAATAACCAGCATGAACAACTCACAAAAACCATATAGACGTTCAACCAACCTCATATCTCTGCAGTCGAATCCTTCGAAGGTACAGTCCAACACCAGCTCTTCAAACTGGAAACCCATTCTCCTTCTGGTTTCCTGGTCCATCAACGCCATCAATTCCGTTATGGAAGACTCATTGAGCTTTGGGTGGAAGGGCAGAATGAAAATGAGAAAAAAAATGAAATAATTCAATATAATACTTTTGTAAATAACAAAAATAATTTTTTGAAAAAAAATTTACTGAATTTAATTCGTTTATTTTGCAATTCGCCGTTAACTAGTCCTCTACTTTTAATTTTAATTTCTTATATCTAAAATTGAAAAAAAAAATTCAAATTTCAATTTCTCATATTTAAAACTGAATTTTTTTTTGTTAAATTAAAAAAAAAAGAAATAAAAACTTTGTCGTCGATTTCTTGAGAATAGGGGTCCACAGTGGTTGGAGGGTTTGTGGACGCCGTGGTGTAAAGGGTAGTGACTGAAGTGGAAAATACAATAAAAACTTCAAGTATGAAAGGTTCATCAAAATAAAAACAGTTTCAATACGAGGAAATTTCCAATAAGGATAGATTTTCAAAATGAAAAAGCTGCTACTGGAAACTGTCAATGGAAAAGTGTCAGTGACATTTTTTCTGTGAAAATTGTTTTTGAAAAAATTGTTACTAAAAAAAGAGGTAAGTGTCAAGAGGGAGAAGTGATTTTTGATTACGAAATGCGTTTAAAAAATTGTAAAAAAAATATACAGTTTGTCAGAACAAAACGTTTGGCGTTTGAATCCTCTTTTTACGCCTTCTAGGGATCGGTATTACTTTGGGAGATACGTCGAAATAAAGCAGTGTAAAGATGAAAAAAAATAAGGAAAAAAAAAGAATAATGGTAAATAAAAAAATTCATTTCGAAAAATAAAAAATAATTAGGAATAAACGAAAAGTGATTTTGCAGACGTTACCATGAAATAAAAAAAGATAGCAAAAAAAAGCTTTAAAAACATCCAAATTCCTCACCAGAATCATTATAATTTTGCGTAACAAAACTGGTTGTACTGCTAGTACTGGATGTAGTGACGGTAGTGGTGGGAGAAGTTGTAGTGGTTGTAGTAGTGAATATTGTTGTCCTGAGAGTTGTGGCGGTGGTTGTGGCCAGAGTAGTCGTGAGAAAGAGTGGCTTAAAGGGACAACTTTGTTGGTTGTATGAGAATTCATCTCTTTCGCATTTACATTTACTCTGAATAAAGAAATGAATATGAATTGAGGTTTTTAGTGAATGAATAAAAAACTCGAGCTGAGAGGGCATTTAATGGGTTAAATGAATCGTAAAAATTTGGCTATGTAACAAATTTATACTAAAAAAATAACTTCAGTTTTTTTAATAGTCTTCAACAATTTTAAGTTTATTTAGTCAATACAGCCTCAAATGGGTTTAAACAAAAGCTGCATTGGAAATAATCATGGAATTGATTGTAATAAAAAAATAATATTTAATAAAACCTAGTGGCCTCAGTCATTCAGAACTTCAAAACCACCGGAGATACAAGAGTGACAAGAGAGTACAAAAAACTACTTACCACGTGACTGGGAACATTATTCTTGTTGCCAGTGACACAACAACTGCAACAGCATCCGGAAGGAGAGGGTTGCGTGGGAGATGCGAGACCTGAAAGGGGTGAAGTTTCTTATTTTTCAAGTTTTTAATGTTTCAAGTTAAAGTTAATTTTTAGTCTGACTTTTTGAGTTGAGTGTTGCAAAATCAAAACTGGGAGTTATTTTAAACCATCGCTTTTTTTCTTTCATAGGCAAACGTTCCCAAATTAATTTTTAAATCGTGCAGATACGTTTTCATCTATCCACCTATCTATTCATTCTTTCATACCCACATCTATTAATCATTTCGGCTCTTCCTGAATCCATCAATGCATCCATTCATACTTTCAATCATGCATCCATTCATGCATTAATCCGTTCATCACTCCACTCATTTATTCACCCATCCATCCCTCCATTCATTCACTCATCCATCCATTCATCCCTACATCCTTTCATTTCCAACCTACCAGTGACTGATCTTTTAACCCTGCTTCCCCTGTTGCCTATGTTGTCTGGGAGAATGGTGGTTGAAAGGTTGTTGGCAAGGAAGTGAGCTATGAACTTGGATCTCTTGATGGGACACATGTTACAGATGGTGACGGCTGGGAAGGGTAACTGGTTCTCAGTGCCGATCTTGGGGATGGGTGGAGGTGGTTCAGGCATCAAGTGAGGGATAAACGGGTAGAATTTTGAAAAAAAAAAAAAAATAATAATAAAATAACTTAATAAAAAATAACAATAACATTATTTAACAAAAAATAAATTTCAGGCTTATTCAATATAATAAAAACATTTTTGTAGCGCTGATTAAATAATCTTCAAAAGCTCTCATTAACATTAAGATTTTGATTGAATGGATTGGATAGATGGATTGAAGAGTGGATACATGGGCAGGTGGGTGAGTGGGTGGGTTAGTGGATGGATGGGTGGATTAGTGGATGGGTGGGTTAGTGGATGGGTGGGTTAGTGGATGGGTGGGTTAGTGGATGGGTGGGTTAGTGGATGGGTAAGCGAGTTGATGGGTAGGTGAAGAAATGCATGAGTGGTTGCATGAGGAGTGAATGTATTAACAGATGGAAACAGTAATGTATAAGTGGATGGATGAAGTGAATAGATGAAGTAAACGACAGTTGAAAATAGGTGAAATAAATGAATTTTAAATAGATAGAGTAAATGGCAGTGAAAGTAGATAGATGAGTGAATGGTTGGATGGGTGAATGGTTGGATGTGTGAATTGTTGGATGGGTGAATGGTTGGATGGGTGAATGGTTGGATGGGTGAATGGTTGGATGAGTGAATGGTTGGATGGGTGAATGGTTGGATGGGTGAATGGTTGGATGGGTGAATGGTTGGATGGGGGAATGGTTGGATGAGTGAATGATTGGATGGGTGAATGATTGGATGTGTGAATTGTTGGATGGGTGAATGGTTGGATGGGTGAATGGTTGGATGAGTGAATGGTTGGATGGGTGAATGGTTGGATGAGTGAATTGTTGGATGGGTGAATGGTTGGATGGGTGAATGGTTGGATGGGTGAATGGTTGGATGGGTGAATGGTTGGATGATGAAGACACCTTGATGAGGACGTTGAACTTAAAAGCCATGTAACTCAGAAAGAGTTGGCTAAGATTGAATGCTAGTCCTCCCATGGCGATGATGGTGATCAGTAACCAGAAGGTTTTCTTGACTGATCCTGTAGGGAAAACAAAGATTTGAAGCGGTTGGATTATATCATTTATTTTTAAATTTGATAAATTCAAAATATTTCTCACTTAATTTTGAAAATTTCTTATTCACTTTTAAAAGTAATTAGCTTAAAACTTTCAATTTTTCACTTTTTATATTTTTTTACTCTTTACGTTTGAATTTTAAACTCGATTCTAATCTCATTTCAAAGCGTTTTTGAGCAGTGTAGAATCAGATAAGATCAGATTTATTCAAAACCTCGATAAAACGTCACACTTTCACGCACCTCGACTGTTGTGGTAGTGGGGCAGTCCAGTGCAGGTGGTTCTCTCCTTCAGCGCCGTCAAAATATCCGAAGATCTCAAAGCACCATCATTTGCATCTTTATATTTTTTTGCAGCATCTTCGTCCTCTTCATCTTCATCTTCTTCAAAACTTTCTGGAACCATAAATCTATACAGTCCCCCACAAACCGACAAATTTTTATCTTTCATTTTGGTATTTTCATTTTTATTTTCCTCAAAATTATTTGCCACATTTTCAGCCTTTTCAAACTTGGACGCGTTTGTGTGGAAGATTTCCATTCTTTCATTAAGCAGTACCTCAAACCTTCCAAAAAGTGTACCTAATGAAGATTTCTTGAAGTGATATATATCTCATTTATCGTTAACACCTTTGAAAGGAGCAGTATTAATTACTATGAACACTCTTATGATCTTCCTCCCTTCTGTTACTCGTGAATATATTTTGTATTGTCGTATCCATGCCGGTGGTGATCGATAAGATCAATGCCCTATTCACTGTTCCTAGTGCTAGTTGTTGTAAGCCGATTTTTGGTTGGCTTATATCCTCCTGAATGAAAAAAAACTTTTATTTTTCGCGAGTTGATTCATTTCTTTATTGTTACTATTCTTTTGATCGCGTGTTCAGGTAAGACGAATCTAATAATTCGGACGTAAAGTGAAATTTTTACCTTTTTTTTACGACAAGCTATAATAAGGTTGACATTTTTATAGATATGGATGATATATTTGTTATCTCTTGTGGAGAGGATATAATGAAAGCTATTTCCAAAGAAGATATTGTTACCGGTGACAATACAACTCTATATTGTTCACCGTGTTTTGTAACATTTCCAGCTTATGTCTGGACTTGATCTAATAAAGACTATGAAAAACAGGATCCCAACACTCATTCGAGGGGGCGTCAAAAACAATAGCTGATGAGTCGCTTACTTGCGATGGTGCTTACGCATCTAGTGAATATATTGATGAATAAATTAATAATTAAAAAAAATTATGAATAATTCGATAAAATATATATTTTGTATAGATTTTATTACCATAAAAACTAAATTTATAGAAAAAGTACGCTATTTTAAATATGAAAAGGCAATTTCCGGTCACGCGCAAGCGTCTATGACTGTTTCGTCCGATCAATTTGTTTACTTATTTCTAAACTATTTTCATTAATTATTAAATGTTTCCGGCTTGAAGTATTAATTTAGAAATATTTAACTCAGCAATATTTATTTTTTTAAAGATTTTTAGAGATGATCAAATGCACCATTTGCCAGAAAATAGCTAGGCGTTTGCTAGATATTTCAAATATGCAACCTTTGAGTGAAATCCTCAACCAATAACATCTACAAACCTTCAATCTCTGCATCAATACCGCTTTCTATTTTACTAAAAAAATCTCAGAAATTTGAAAACAGTTTATTCGTCAGGAGTTCAGATTAAGCTATGGTCATTCCAACTAAGTTTGTAATCAAATGGCAAATATTGTCAAGGAAACAAAAAAAATCAGTGAAAAATAGATGGAATTTGTTCATTTCATGACAAGGAAGCGAGCAACTAGCGAAAGGCATGAAAAAAAAAACTGTGGTAGTTTATTCATATTTTTTTGAATATGATTGAAGAGTAAAAGTATTAATGGACCGCACAAGATACCCATTAAATTCTTCTTAGTGATGAAATCTTCATTTTTAAATTTCTAGTTTCATTAATAATTTTGGTCAATTTTGAAGATAGTTATAAATAGTACTACTTTTTGGTAACACTTTTGCATTTTTCAATTTACATTCAAAAATAACTGTCTTCATTAGCTTGCTTTGACAATTTTATTCAACTTTTACCATTTTCAGTTTTTTTTAATTGTCAAGCAATTAGTTTCATTAATTAGAAACAGTAGTAATTTTAATGGGAAAAGCCAATTTTAATGTAATTAAATCAAATAGATAACCTATAGGTTTATTCATGACCATATGCCTACAAGCATGACTCATAATAACTGACAAAAGTAACAAGAACCAAAATATCAAAATTTTCAGTCTGAGTTTCACCATTCTCTGAACATATTGTGAAAAATCTTATAAATATAAAAAGAACTCTCTGGAATAAACTTAAATTAATTCTTATGAAATAATAAGTTGAGTGAAAAAAAAAAATAAATGATAGTAAAGCAGATATTTATACATATATGAATCAAAGTGCAGTGAAAGTATGAATTAACTTCAGTAAACTAAAAAAGTATATTAAACATTGTATTTGAACTGAAATTATTTGGAGCAATTCCAGTTACATAACAGATGAGATATGGTGGCCATGAAGAGCATTCAAGCCTTTCCAGCTTGCTGTCTTAGCAGGGTGTAAATCTTCTCCTTGATCCATGCCTTGTTGTGAGGAACATATTGACCTGTGCTCTTGTCATAACTGGAATAGATTTTTTTTCATAATTTTTATTAGCTATATACGATCAAGTTAGAATGTAGGTTCTAATGTGAGTTTGATTGGGAAGTCGAGTGTTGGAAAATGGGACAGTTTGAATGAAAATACATAAGTTGTGAATATAAATTTTCTGAGAATGCTAATTTAATGTAAAAAAGATTAATTGTTATAAAGTAGAAAATGAAGGGTACACTCACACTAGGCAGCAGAGATCAGCTAGCTGGTCAATGAAGTCAAAAAGTTGGCTTACATCATAAGTAATTGAAGGAGAACTTGGGTTCATCTTTTTTAAGTATTCTTCAAAAATTTTACACGTCCCTGTTTTTCAAATTGGATGTGTATAATGATAAACCAAATTATGTTGAAAAGGAAATTTGAAAAAAAAATTGTTTGAAAATTCGAGTATTCACCTTCGAGACACTCATTTACGCTTTCGTAATCCGAGTAGGTTCGGCCTTCAGGTTTCTTCCCCGGTTGAACAAGAAGAATTGTGTGAGACTGAAAATATTTTATTGATGAAAAACACTAGTTTTAAAAAATAAAAAAAAATGAAATGCAATTATAACAAACAAATTCCAACTAAACCAAACCGAACCATTTTTGAAAATTTTGATAAATCCAACAACGATGTAACGAACCAAGAACGACTCAAGCGCTTTACATAGATTTTACGAATAATCATAGTAGGAATAATAGAAACTTTTATCACTAATTTTCAAAAATGAAAATAGTTATAATTATGATTAAAAAATGATTGAACAATTTTTTAATAGTTTCGAAAATTGTGCAATTTTTATATATTAGTTATTCTATTTAAAATTGTGTACGTTACAACTGGTGTTAGCTAGAAAGAATAATTTTCAAAACTTAATCAAAACCTTCAATTGAAAATTTATTTGTTGAGGACGAAAAGGATAATGGCTGTTGTGGACTCATAACTAACGATATTTATTTGATGATAGTTTTCTGTCAACGATTATTTAAACTTTTTAAAATAAGCTAATCTTTTTTTTCAATCAAAACAGAGAAGATTATTTAGGCGTTTTGAATTCCAGAATTTTGGACTGTATAGACGTGGTAAGAAAGAGAAGACAAATAAACGTACTGAAAACATAAAATAATAATAAATAATGAAATAACTAGAAGGTGAAAAATAAAATAAACTCATGGCTTTGGAATTTTTTTAAAAATAAATTTTATTAACCAACCTCCGGACACTATACATTTACTAATAACTTTAAAAGGTGCATTAAAGGTGTATGTCAGCTAAATGGAAAAATTAATTTCCATAATATTTATTAATTTTTTTAGTTCGTTTATTTGCCATCTTTCGTACGATCTCTAGTGCTTTGTCTGATGTTGAGTGAATAAATAAATGAATAAAAAGCAACATCTAGGTATTTTCCTTCTATACTGTGTTTTAATCTAATCTAATCAAGACATTTGTAACGCACCCTTCGGCACTATGTTCAAGGGCGAGGTGTTGGGCTAGGCACTCATAGAGTGTACTTAGCTCAACCGTAAATTTTAATCATAATATATTTTAAATCAGAAAAAAGTGATCTAATTTTTTTAAAATAATGGATATGAGAGGTAAAAATAGCAATTTGAAAACTTCTTAAATAAGTGGTCAACTTACAAAATAATAGCTCATAATAAAATTGACAAAACATTTTTCATGTTTAAATTTTTAAAGTTTGAATAAGGATTCATAATACTAATGCATTCCACCGTTTGACATTCCAAAGCTTGGATGGTTCAAGAAGCGATTGAATTCACTGTGAAAAGATTTTTCACATGAATGTTGAGCTCCATCAGAAAACATAAATTACCAATTCTATTTCATTTCAAACATTTTGGGTTTATTACGTTTTTTTCTACAATACAAAGTTCACCAGTTTAATATTCTTTTGCTATTTTAAGTGATAAACTTTGGCTGGGGGGTGCTTCTACTACATCTCATAATGAT
The DNA here is from genome assembly GCA_947562095.1 of Branchellion lobata. Classification (NCBI taxonomy): domain Eukaryota; kingdom Metazoa; phylum Annelida; class Clitellata; order Hirudinida; family Piscicolidae; genus Branchellion; species Branchellion lobata. The sequence continues at coordinate 7,586,105 of OX387255.1, read as the reverse complement.
GAAAAAAAAAGTTTACTCGTCCTTAGTACCTTGAAAAAAATTCAAAATGGGCAGATATAGTATTAAAAAATTAATGCAAAATTACTGATATGAGTAAAATTTCCATACCATGATTACTAATGCGATTCAAGAAGAAGTTTTTTATTTATTGCTTGTTCAGAAGTTTTCGGAGAAAAAGAAACAAAGTCGACAAAGCTTCACAGATGTGGAATCAAAATCAAGACTAGGATTTGAGTAACTAACAATAATATCACAAAAATCAAGTGCTGATAAAGTCAAACTTTGCGCTTGATTGATTTAGCGCAGCATTCGGTAAGTCGACATGAATTTTAGTTTTAAAGTATTGAAAATAATAGAATCTCAAGCCATTTGTTGATATTTTTGTACATTATTGAAAAAAAAGCTGAATATGTTACGAATTTAAGCTAACATAGTTTAAAATTTTTCTTAAAGATTCTTGATATGATAAAACACTAAATTCCGTTTCGAAGATGTGGGTAATTAACATTTCTGCATTCAAATTTGTCGTTTCTATTAATCAATACCATTCACTTTTATAGTCGTTTCAGACTAACATATGAATGTTGAGCGAAATCACGTACTTCATTTAGACTAATGGCATATATATGGGCGTTTTCTTTTAAATATTTCTAATAGTTGAACCCTTCGCTTTTATATCTTGTTTGGAGAGTCTGAGCGAAAAAAGCGCTCTTTCGAGTGGTCTTTACTTGAAGGGTTAGTTTTCATTCTTTTTAAATTTAGCAAATTATGAAAATGTTTTGGTTATGAATATGGCTTGATGATATACGAGTAAGTAAATGTTTGTTCCGCTTTGGGTGTCGATAGAGTAGAGAAATAATAGTCTTCATTAGATTAAGTCAAAACATGCGCTGGAAATGTTACAAAAACAGGGCTAATAGTAGAACTAAAAAAAAACATTAAGTCATTAAGGAAGTCATTATTCATCGGTTTAAAAATCTTATTTTTTCAAATTCACACCATTTGTTATAATATATATGTTTTAACGATTGACCCATTGAATTTTTAGTTAACCTCAAGTGTACTTTTCAGTAGTTTTTTTTGAGTCATCGTTTTTTTTAAATATGAGTAGAGTATTAAAATTTTTTTAATGTTTTAATGTTATTTGTTAACTGAAGGTTTCTTTTCAAGGATTTTTCAAGTTTATTCAGTAGTTGGATGGAAAGCACATACATTGAGTTTTGTTTGATGCTTTTAGCAGTGAGGGATTTTCAAATGAATAATGTATAGAATAGTAAATCCAAAGTTATGAGGGAGTGCTGTTTTGAGCTCTGATGAGTGGTTGTTTAAAGAAGAGGAAGAGCTTTGTCAAGTATTTTATTGCTAATTTGTGATGCAGAGCTTTTGTGGGTCACTATAACACTTATGTTTTTCAGTGGTACCGGATGATTAAGTATGAATGGCATGACAGTCATGTGTTTGAATCCTGGTATTGGACTAGTTGTTGAGCTATATATAGTCAGGAGTCACTTTTCATTAATGCTATCTTTCTAGCTTGTAGTACCAAATCTGGCAAATAAGCCCCAACCATTTTACAAACTGCCTAACTTACTATCTATAAGTTTCATGTAAGCTTAGTTTATTATTATTGAAATTAACCTTGTTTTTAATTATAAATAGTATAAAATCTATTTTCAATAATTATCAAATTTGTATTTTTCAGCAAATCAGAGAAACAAATCCAGTTTAGAAATAGATTATTTAGAAATATACTCAAGCACCAGGCATCCAGTGCAAAGCTGTTTGACTCAACTACCAAAAATAAGTCAATTAAAGTCCAGCCATCATTGATTGCTTTCAATATGACTTTAGTTTTAACTTAAAACAGTACAGTAACATTAAAAAAAAACTTGGATAAATCATATTAGAAAAAGTTAACTTTTAATCCATAAAGTACCACCAAATCTTCTTAAAAAAAGAAAAAAAAACAAAATTGAAAAGTCCATAGAAATAACCAGTAGTACTTTACAAATAACCATCAACTCAAGAATTTAACAGTAAACTGCAATCTTAATTACTCGAAAAGTATATTGAGGATCGCAAGAGGAAAGAGGAAAAACGTATTCCGTCATGAAGAATCCAATGCCTGTGCCCTTCCAATGGAAGAGCAAGTGCATGTTGACCTCATTCCTCATTGGCTTTTGCATAGGAGTGATGTTGAATTACTATGGCTTCTTGTTTGAAAAGATTCGCATTGCTGTGACCATCAACACCATCGAGAACTCCAACTCGAGCTGGTATGCTGAGCAAGCATTGCAGAAGTGGCCTCATCTGTCAAGGACAGCTCCATTCCTCAAAAAGGTGGCCAAAGGAGATGAGTTTGTAGTTCCAAACATTGTACACTTCATTTGGTTTGCCAAGGACAGTCATCGTGAAATGTCCTTTCTCAACTTCATCAGCATCTACAGCGCCTACAAAATCCAACAGCCTGAAATCATCATGTTCCACTGCAACTACTTGCCTTACGGCTACTGGTGGGACCGACTATGGGCCAAGGTGCCCTTACGACTCATGTACCGAGAGCCTCCAACCACCATCCACAACCAGAAGATTTTCCACCTCTACCACCAGGGTGACCTGACTAAGATCGACGTATTACTTGAGCATGGAGGTGTCTACCTGGACTATGACGTCATTGTTCTCAACTCCCTCGATCCTCTTCGCAAGTACGATGCGGTGCTTGGAAAGGAAAAACCACCCAAGTTGATTGCAGGCATCATTGTGGCTAGCAAGCAATCTCTTTTCCTGACCCTGCTGAAGGAGTCGTACCGGAACAACTACCGACCCCTCGACTGGGATTACAATTGCGCTAGGGTGGCTTACCAGGTGGCCTTGAAGCGTCCCGATCTAATCCATATTGAACCCTTTCGTCTCACTACCCCCGACTGGGGAGATCGACACTTGCTGTGGAATGAGGTGATCGACTGGAGTGGTCTGTATGTCATGCACGTGATGGGCCACTTTGATTGGAATGTTCACTCCCCTGAAAGCATCAAGACCCAGAATTCCACCTTTGGTCAGGTCATGAGGTACATCTACTACAACTCCTCGCAACTCATCCACTCCACCAAGCTGCATAAGTAACTGCTAGCTATCTGATGTCTTGGTTGCTTTTATGGGTTCTTAAATAACCTTTCATTCATTCATTTTTTGTATTACCTCAAGCGGATTCTTTCACCTCGACCTTTTCGTGGTTTCTCTGATGGTTCAATACCAAGATACTGATACTTATGTTGCTGTGTGTGTGTGTGTGTGTGTGTGTGTGTGTGTGTGTGTGTGTGTGTGTGTGTGTGTGTGTGTGTGTGTGTGTGTGTGTGTGTGTGTGTGTGTGTGTGTGTGTGTGTGTGTGTGTGTGTGTGTGTGTGTGTGTGTGTGTGCGCGCGTGCGTGCGTGCGTGCGTGTTTGTTGCGTGTTTGTTGCGTGTTTCTGTCTTCAAAGCTTGCTTCCAACTATTTTTGCCAGTTCATTCAAGAGAATTATCTGACGCAAAGCTGATGATTCACGTGTGTCGCTATCTTCTCTGTGTGAACCTTCATTTATTTATTTGTTTCTTTGATATATTAATTATTTTTTTAATTTTTTTGTAGCTTTATTGATATTTTTTTTAAATAACTTTTTTTTTCGGTTTTATTCATTTCTTTGTTGAAATTTTGAATAGATTATTTTTTTATTTTATATCAAGTTTCCAGTGAATTAAGCTTCCCATTGTAAAAGCTTACACACGTCACTGCTTTACTTTCTAATTAGAAGAAAATTAATCACAAATTTTGATTGCAGAATCCATAATTATCTTTCGTTTAATTATTCTATTATTATTTTATTATTTTCAAGTTTATTGATAGTATTATATTTTTATGGTTACATGATAAACTTTTATTGAGAAACAAAATTTTTTCTTAATTGTTTAAAATTTTTGTTCATTTTCAGTATTGTAAGTTTGATGTAGGTTATTTGATTGTATTTTTATATTTCCCAAATAATTGTTTCAGTGCCGTCGAATAATTATTGCTATATAACACCAGCACTTCATCAACGTTTTCCATCCTATCTGGTCTGGCTAATTTTCTACTAATCTTTTTATTCATTCTTTCATGAAAACGATGGTTATGCGTGGCGCACCTCCATTCAAACCTTCTCACGTCATATCACCTTTCACTTCTCCACACAACATAACATGGGGCTGATGCCACTATAATAATATTCATGTTTGTATTGTATTGTATTGTTTACCCCACTCCAAGGGTATTGATCGTTCTTTGAACAATCAACTCATACTATTACTAATTATAATAACAATAGTAATAATAATAAATATTTTTATTCTTATTTCAAGTAACGCTCAATTTAAAAAAACATTTTTAATTTAAATTTGTTTAGCCTTACATTTCAATTGTTTGCCTTTCGAACTGTTCTTCATCACGCACCTCTTGTGGCGCCAAACCAAACAACCAACCGTTCTGTTGCTGATGCTAGTCGCAGAAGAAGACACTAAATCGTTTAATTAGGGTTTTTAATTATTTATTTTAACTTATTTCATTAATCAACTCAATTACTTTTAAATGTTTAAATTATGTACTATTCAAAATAAAATAATAATAATAAATCAAGTATTAATCAAAATTAAACAACAATAATAACAATATTTCTAATACTACTACTACTACTACTACTACTACTACTACTACTAATAATAATAATAATAATAATAATTTTTATTATTATAATTATAATGGTAATAGTAATAAGTTAAGTAACTTTCTTACTTAGATTTAGTATTTAAAAAAATTCTATTGCTTACTTTTTCAGATAACACGATTGGTCACATATTTGAAGGACTCAGATCCTCCACTCATTCTCATTCTTTATACCGACTACAGCGCCTTCCGTTGGCTTCAGTAAATTATCAACCATTCCTTCCTTCGCATCCTCCCTCTCATTCGTGTTGTGAAATATTCAATCATTGCAGTGTGTTGTAGTGTCACTTACCTTATCGTAGTTACAAAATCTTTACTCATTTCATCTTTTGATTTTTATTTAAAAAAAAAATGTTATTTTATAAACTATTTCAATTAAAATCTCAAATATATATATATATTTTTAAAGTGATTTTCAAATAATCATGTCAACAACAATAATAATAATAATATTGACCTATTTTCAAATACAGTGGTCTTGAAGCTTTCATCAGCAGACGCCGCTTTATGGTTTTTCACCTAGTTCCTTCATGCATCATCATCATAGCACAAGACGTCATCACGTTTTTTCTCTTCGAAATTAACCACTTTACTACATTAATAATGCCTTTTTTCACGTTTTTTTAAAACTTCTATGGTTTAGTTTTTTTTAAACTTCTATGGTTGTAGTTTTTTTTTGTTGATTTTTTTGGTTATATATTTTTTCCAGTTTTTTTGGTTAGTTATAATCAAAAAAAAGTTTTTTTTAAAATTTCTTGTGGTAAGCTATAACTCGTCTTAAATTTTTTTGAAAAGATTTTATACAATTTTTTATTTGTAAAATTTAATACAAATTAATTCAAATAAAAATTATTTTTGTTTTTCATACTTTTTTTCTTTGATTTTTTTTTCATTATTTTTTCTTTTTATCAAATATTTATTACTTTTTATAACTTTTGAATTCTCTCTGAAAATCACTGTGAATTGGTTCACGTATTTATATATTTATTTTTTTCATTTTTAATGAACTAATAATCCGCTAATGTTTCGAGTACTTCATGTGGAATTTATTTTAATTCAAAATTCAAAGTTATTTGAATAATAAATAAAAAAAAACTTAAGATAATAAAAAATGTTTTTTAAACATTTTTAGAATGAAAATGGAAAAATAAAACAACTTTCAAGTATAAAAAATATTAAAAAAACAATTTAACTAAAAAAATAAAAACAAACTCACAATCAATAAGTTAGCTCGTTCAAGAGTATAACATTACAATAAGGTGGCGGTATTTTGTTCTTTTCTTCTCTTGCGCACGTCCCCATCAGTAACGTTGCGCATGGGACTGTTGTCTAATGATGTGTCTTCTCCTTATAATTGAGTATACTTATTTTAATTAAATGATAAAGTAATTTAAAAATTCTTGGACGATTTAAAAATCGAAACATATTTTTTTGAAAATAAATAATAATAAAATAAATAATATAACATTATTCTGTTGAATAAATAAAAACTATATAGTTTTATTAGATGAAAAATATAAATAATCATTTTTCATTCGGTCCCTCTGGCTAAAATATTTTCGTAGTCTGTTCAGGTTCATTCATTGATTATTTATGAACTTTAAATTTCGAAAAAGAAATTTAAATGAAATTTTTTAATTCTGCTCAAATTTTTAGTTTATTTCCTGCTTAAATTTTTATTTTATATTTGGCATAAAAATTGGACTTTCTATCGAAAAGTCTTTTATTTTGTGCATTTCATCAGACCTGACAAGACTGTCTTATGCACACTGAAGACGTACTTTTAAATGCCTGATCTTAAATTGAATGCTTTCAAAATAAACTGAGGTTGAAAGTTTCAACTGGTTTTATGAACTTTCAAATCTATGTGAAATTTCTTTTCATTAAGAATGATAGTTTTGCGGTAGCCATTATGTCATTTTTAATGTTACTGTCATAAGGTTACTATCAAGAAAAAAATTATTTGATTTTAAAAATGAATTTTATGAATGATTGAGAGTAGCCGAAAGAAGAAAAAAATATGAAATGAGATTTAATAATTAAAAAAAAATTGTTTTTTAGGCATACCTTCTTTAAACACGTTCTCTTTTGGTGATGGACTTCAAAATTGAATTTGAATAAGGTGAGTTATAGGAAATAATAAAAAAAGACGAAAAAAATTATGAAAAAAAAATGCAGTGGAATGATTTTTGTTTTCTAAAAAGAGTTATCTCGAAAGATTATAGGTAATCAATGATGGGATAGACATGTAAATAGTGTGCACGAAATAAATATTTATTCTCACATAATAATAACAGGTGCAATATAATAAATATAAATAATAATAATGGTATAAGTAGTAGTAGTAGTAGTAGTAGTAGTAGTAGTAGTAGTAGTAGTAGTAGTAGTAGTAGTAGTAGTAGTAGTAGTAGTAGTAGTAGTAGTAGTAGTAGTAGTAGTAGTAGTAGTAGTAGTAGTAGTAGTAGTAGTAGTAGTAGTTGTAGTAGTAGTAGTAGTAGTAGTAGTAGTAGTAGTAGTAGTAGTAGTAGTAGTTGTAGTAGTAGTAGTAGTAGTAGTAGTAGTAGTAGTAGTAGTAGTAGTAGTAGTAGTATTAGTAGTAGTACTAGTAGTAGTAGTAGTAGTAGTAGTAGTAGTAGTAGTAGTAGTAGTAGTAGTAGTAGTAGTAGTAGTAGTAGTAGTAGTAGTAGTAGTAGTAGTAGTAGTAGTAGTAGTAGTAGTAGTAGTAGTAGTAGTAGTAGTAGTAGTAGTAGAAGTAGTAGTAGTAGTAGTAGTAGTAGTAGTAGTAGTAGTAGTAGTAGTAGTTGTAGTAGTAGTAGTAGTAGTAGTAGTAGTAGTAGTAGTAGTAGTAGTAGTAGTAGTAGTAGTAGTAGTAGTAGTAGAAGTAGTAGTAGTAGTAGTAGTAGTAGTAGTAGTTGTTGTAGTAGTAGTAGTAGTAGTAGTAGTAGTAGTAGTAGTAGTAGTAGTAGTAGTAGTAGTAGTAGTAGTAGTAGTAGGAGTAGTACTAGTAATATCAGTAGTAGTAGTAGTGGTTTAAAAATACAAAAAAACAATATTAAAAAATAAATAATAATCCTCCACATTTTTTCTATGTATATATTATTAATTGATGATACGTTATAATACATCACATATATACAAACACACACACACACACACACACACACACACACACACACACACACACACACACACACACACACACACACACACACACACACACACACACACACACACACACACACACACACACACACACACACACACACACACACACACACACACAAACACACACACACACACACACACACACACACACACACACACACACACACACACACACACACACACACACACACACAGACACACACACACACACACACACACACACACACACACACACACACACACACACACACACACACACACACACACACACACACACACACAGATATATATAAACAATATTTTTCATTGTGCCTGCATCCACTCTTGAAAGCATTCTATTTTTTATTTTTTTTGGAAAGCATGCGTTGGGAGTTGTTTTTCTTGTAAGTGATATGCATTGAGAAAAATTTTTACTTCAGTGACTCACGTCCTCCAGAAAAACTCTTCAGTTATAGTCAAAAAAACTTCAATGTTGGAAGATATTTTTTGGAAATGGGTTAAAGAAGTGTTTAAAAGTTGAAGAAAGTTCATTTAAAAAAAAATTATTTAAAAATATTTAGTTGAAAATATTTGTAGTTGGGAGAAGTATACATAAGTATAATAAGTTTCAATTCAATTTCTAGTATAAATGAGCCCAGACGAAAAACTGAAGCTCTTTGTCGTGAGTGTGACTTCAAACCATTGAAAAGTATTCTCAAAAAAAAAAAACTAAATTATTTCTTTAATTTTTTTTACAATAAAATGAATTCTTTATTTAGTTTTTTTAAAATTGAAATATTTGTTTTTTTAATGTTTTTTACATTGAATTATTTGGTTTTATAAAATAAAATCATGAAGCTTCTATTAGTAATCGAGTTTGTTTTTGGATAAAAATTAACCATTTATTTGAGTTATTTTATCCAAATTAAGTAAAGTGATCAAAATACTACAAATCAATAATCTAATTAATCAAAACATTTATATAGCGTTGAGTGCATATTGTTTAGAGGGCCTCGTTACGAAATTTTCCAAAACAAAGCTTAAAAAAATTTACGGAAACGAGATCTTATCTAATTGATGAAGCTGTAAAGCAACTTGATGCAGGCTTTCAAAGGCGCTTCGGGGTTAAAAATTAACTGGCTGATGGGGAACCGTGTGGCGAAACCACACCAGCATGAAGCTTGTATTTTCACCTGTATGTCACTATTAATTCGAACACAATAGAAAACTTTTATAACTGCTTTCTTGACAGCTTAGCTTCATCGCCACTGAGATATTTCTGTCGGGGAAAAAGGCATTATAAAGGCTTTCAATTCATACAATGCAACAAAGTCGTTAGTGAAAGGTCTTTTTCTATCTTGGGTTCATCTTTTCCAAGATGAACTCCAATCAGCTTGTAGGAGTGAATCGATGGACATCGACTTTATTTTATTAATGTCATTAACAACGTCGTCGTGCATTAGGAAACTAATGAATGAAAAAGTTAATCTATAATAATAATATATGATTAGATATAGCTGACAGATGAACAGGCAATAGAAGGGCGTTTACTTCATACAATGCAGCAAAGTCATTAGTGAAAAGTATGTTTTTATCTTGAGTTCTATTTCTTCAACTTGTGTTTCCAGTTTTTCCGATTCTAGTTTATTTCTCTGCCAATTAAGCAAAAAATCGCTATCTGGGCCTGTTGCACGCTTGCCTCATAGAAGCTCTAACACGTGGACGAGAGATAAAGATAGTACGTTTATGGACGCGTTAAAAATACACAGTCATATTCTTAAGCCAGAGTGTTGATATGAGTAAGAGATGGATGAGTGAGTAGTGGATGAATGGATGAGAGATGGATAGAAGAGTGTATGAAGGATTGATGGGTGTAAGATGTGTTATAACAGTTACAAATTGCTTTTAGTTGTTATTTCAAAAATATAAAAAATTTGCAGTAGATTGTGAACGATAAACGAGATTTAAAATGTATTAAAACTGATGAATGCTGTGAAGCTTCGTGAATTTTTAAAGATCTGATACGACTATAGTTTGTCTAGAAAGTGAAAGTAATTTATTATTTGTATTATTATTCATTAAATTAATATTTTTCTGTTTTTGGAAAAGGTGAGATGTATTTTATAACAGAAAAGAATAGATAAAAAAATATCATTTTTGTGTTTCATATCATTATCGTCAGCATTCCCTCCTTCTCTTCTTCTTTTTTCGCTTTTCCGTCTTTTTCCCCTTCTTTTTTTAACTTCTTCCTTTTTTCATTTTTTTTCTCTTCATCATTCTACTATCCTCCATATCACCTCATTTCTAACTCACTACAGAACCAGGTTAATGTTAAAAGACCCAGTAGAAGAAAATGCCTGCTTCTCCTTCTAGCCACCACCTGCCTCATCTTCAACGTCATCCTCTTTCACTCCATCAAGGCTCACTTTTATTTTCTGGACATCTTTATAGCCAACACCCCAAAAACCAAACCAAACACATCCTCAATTCAACTTTTACGCCAGTTTCATTCCTCTATTGATACAGCCACTCAATCCGAACCTTTCACTCAACCTCTAAATATACCTACTCCATTCCATCTATTCACTCAACCACTCCATCAACCCACTTCACAACCCAATCCAACTACTCAACAATTCCATCCATCCACCCAGCCAATCAATCTACCTGTTCCACCACTCCGCCTACCTACCCAGCCACTCTATCCCCTCACCAAAACGAGTTTTCCATTCAAGCAATTATTCGATAGATCCACAAATCCAGCCGCTCAAAGACTCATTCTACCCACTCCACTTCTTCATCCCATCAACCCCCCGATCTACACAACATCCTTATCCAGTTCTTTCACCCATCCACTTCATCCACCCATTTGGCCATTTCACCAATCCACTCAACCATTAAATCCATCCAATCAAACACAGCTTCTACTCAACCACTCTGCCAACTCCAACGGTTTAACCACAGAGCTAGAGTCGCAATGTGCCACGAACGAGACAAATGGCTTGTCTCACCAGGGCTTCACGTGCATTCAAGAGCTTGTGGATGTGAGAATCATCGTGCTCACCTACAAACGACCACATAGCCTTCTCAAAGTTTGTGGCTTGAGTGCATTTGTTTGTCTGTGTGATTGTTTGTGTGGTTGTCTGTTTGGTTGTTTGTGCAGTTATTTGTGTAGTTGTATGATGGAAAAGATAGTTAATTTTGAACCCTTGTAATTTATTTGGTATGCTAGTTAGGGTGTTTCTTTTAAAAAAAGGTTTAATTGGTTTTTCATGCATTAGAGACGCCAACTTGACTCGAGTAATGGTCCTTGCAGCTGCTGAAGAGCTTGAACGAGTTGCATTTGGACGGGGACAAGGGCGTTGTGGAGGTGTGGGTAGACAGGTCAAGGAACGGCAGCATAGACGAAAAAACGATTCAAGTGGCGCGTTCCTTCAAGTGGTCTGGAGGCCGCTTGCAGGTGATTATGCAGACGAAGCACGTGGGGTTGATAGGCCAGTGGCTGGACTCTTGGAATCCTGTCGAAAAGACTCGAAAGGTGCACGGCAGCTTGGATCTAGACTACGAGATCGCCCTCATTCTCGAAGACGACCTCGTCGTGTCTCCCTTCGCCTATCGCTGGCTCAAGGCGGCTCGCAACCGTTTCAGGAAGCAGAGGAACGTGGCAGGAATCACCCTGCAAGGGGCAGACCTCATCAATGCCCGCAACGCAGGCACCTTCAACCCCTCTCCCGCTTCCACTGGTCCCAGTTTCCTGTACCAACTGGTCAGCTTGTGGGGCCTCGCACCAGACCCTGACCATTGGGTCGATTTCAAGCAATGGTACAGCCGCAACCACCTTCGAATCAAGCCTTATGTTCCTAACATCATCATGACCACGTGGGTTTGCGAATGAATGAGTGGATAGATAACTGTATGAATGAATGGGTGGATAGATGGATAGACGAATGGATGGGTGGATAGATGGATAGACGAATGGATGGGTGGATAGATAGATAGATGGATAGTTGATTATAAAATGAAGTAAACCTTTTTAGGTGTTCAACATTTCCAGAAACTAATCCATAGCCCCCTATATTAATTTATCTCCTTGACCCTTCAATTTTACTCTTTTCACAGATGGTTCAAGAAGTTTGAGCGAGAGAAGAAAACAGAGTCCATGTGGACCATGTGGTTCATCTACTACACCTTCAAGCGCAACCTCTTCATCCTCTTCCCCAACCTGCCCCGCTCCAAGGCGACCAAAAGAACTCCCAGAAACTGCCTGGCCTACAACCGCAAGGAGCCAGGCCTGCACTACTCGCAACGTGCAGCCAAGAACTCACCCTGTCTCTCGTTCGCCTGGAGTGAAGCCTTCCTGGCCTTCAAGCAGCCACAAACCTACTTCTTTTTCAACGGCTCCGTCATCCACCCCAACGACCTTCCCACACACACACACGCTCCAGCCCTTCTCAGTTAGATTTTTGCAGTATTTCAAAAACATTTTCACAAAATGAAAAAAAAAACGAAATAAGAAAAGATGGAGAAAAAAAAAGGGGAAAAGAAGAGAAGGAGGGAGAGGAAATAAAGGAAGAAGTCCAGAATACGGAGGATAAAGATGAAAAAGAAAATAAAGAAAAAAAAATGAAACAAGAAGAAAATTATATTGAAATAAAAAACAAATAAAACAAAAAAAGACAAGGAAAAAACAAAAGAAAATGAAGATGACAAAAAAAAAGCGAAAAAATGTGGAAAAAAAAGAAAAATGGAAATTAAAATTAATAATAAAAAAAAGATAACTTGAAAAAAAAACTGAGAAATAGGTAAATCTGGAAAAAATAATAATAAAATAACAAGAATGAAAAAAATAGAGAAAAAAAATTAAAATAAAAAAAAAGCGCAAACAATAAAATAAATAAAAATAGTAAATATATATTTTTTCTTTTTTCAACATTTTAATTTTAAAACTATTTTTATCACTATTTGAAAGTGTTTAAATAGTTTCATATCTAAGGGTCATATTTTTTAAGGATTTTTTATCGCCACCACACGTCCAATTTCATGCCTACACCACCTTCAAGCTCATTCGAGGCTTGTAGCAGTCTCAAAACACAAAAGCTTGGTATTCAATTATTTCAAAAGCTGATATAAGGCTAATTAAATAATTTTTTTGTTTAGTATTCTTCTAGCTCACAACGTTAGTTCATCAAAAAAAAATTTGCGTTGTAAAAAATTTCCGAGCTTCCAAGAGCAGTTCACCGCAAAAAAATTCCGCTGTGAATCCTACTGAAACTGCAACAAAAAACAACCATGATGTGAGCCAGAACAAAAGGGGTTTTGATTAAAAAAATCGTTTTCCCTAAATCATCTCTAGTCAAACCCTAGAAATTTTACACACCTTGGCGAACAATCGAAATGAGAAAATGGCAAAATTGGAATCGACAAAAAGTGAACGTAGAAAATGACCTGCACTCGGCATCAATAAAGCTGCATCATTCATCAACCACTTGGCTCACTCCCACCAATAATAATAACTGCCAAGCTTGATTCATTTTTTTATTCCGTGACGGAAACAATATTTCTTAACGAACAATTTTTATTTCTATTTCATGGTTAACTTTTTTCGGGGTTAATTTTGGTATTTCATGGTAAGTTTTTCATTTGTTTCGTGATAAATTATTGATATTTCGTGATAAGCTATCATATCTTCTTCCAAACGCTTCTCATTAATTCCAACCCTCGGTGATTGGTTCTGTGACTTGCTTGCGAAGTTGCTTCCTACAGCGCTGATTATGATTTGCTACGAACTGTTCAAACAACAAAGTTTCAAAGGCTTTACGGAATGAAAGTAGTTTGCTGTCTGCATCGTCATTATTTCAATCCCTGAAAGACTCATGGAAGTGTGTGGGTGTTTGATGGACATTGGAAAAATATTCTTGTGGGAGTTTTAATTTCAGTTTGAAATGTTAGAAAAAATAATACTAGTTTGGATCTAATTTATTTTCTAATAAGAAATGTTTTTATAAAAAGGTAAAGAAGAAAGAAGAAGAGCAACGATTTATGATAATATATCGATAATATATATATAAAATAAAAAATAATAATATAATGAAATGGAAAATATTATAAAAATATAAATAAAAACAAAAAAAATAATAATGGTCATAATAATGCTACTATTATCACTAATAATACTACTAATGATGATCCAAATTAAAATAAGTATTATTAAATTCGTCAGTCTGAATACTGTAACATTCAAAGAGACAATACTAACATTAATGAGAAAAAAAAGAAAGTAAGATTGTTTAAAAAGTTTAATGCAAATCAATTGGATGAGAAACAATAAGGATAAAACTATAGAGAAATAATACAATGATTTAGCATAATCGTGTTGCGATCATGTCTCCGCAGCGATAACAGCAGCTTGTGTGGTTGTTCAGAAATGTTTGGGTTATTTTCACAAAGTTCAGAGAGCCCATGGGTGATGTTACGTGTCAAAACCACTGCTAAATAACCATGAAATGAAAAAGAAAGAAAACGAAGAATGAAATGACAATGATAATAGAAAACATATGAAAACAACAATGTCAAAAATGAAAAAAACTAATAAAAAAATAACAATGAAAAAAAAACAATAAAGATAATTGAAAAACAAAGAAAAAACAATAAAAAACAATAAAAATCAAAGAAAACATGAAAATAAAAACAATAATAACAGGGTAACGACGGAGAAATAAATTCGAAAAAAAGATTAAGTTGGAGAAAAATAGTTTTTGAAAAACTCCGATGCATGGTAGTTGCTAGTAGTTTTTTTGAAAAATAAAATAATTTCAATTGATTGACCTTACTAGAAGGACTACATAGGAAAGAAAGGGTAATGCTGGGTGGTGGCTGGAGGGTGCCTGGGGGGTGCCTGGGGGGTGCCTGGGTGGTGGCTGGGTGGTGGCTGGGGGGTACCTGGGGGGTGGCTGGGTGGTGCCTGGAGGGTGGCTGGGAGGTGGCTGGGGGGTGGCTGAGTGGTGCCTGGGGGGTGGCTGGGGGGTGGCTGGGGGGTGGCTGGGTGGTGGCTGGGGGGTGGCTGGGTGGTGGCTGGGGGGTGGCCGGGAAGTGGGAAGGAGCATGGATGTATTGTTAGTTTATTCCACAGAGCTGGAACACCATTGAGTAATTATAAATAACACTTAATGACATAAATTATCTATAAATTACGTAAAGTGTTTATAAAGAACATGATGTTTCTATAAATAGTACAAAGTAGCAATTAATAGCATGAAGTATCTATAAATAACAGTTCAAAACTGTAAGATTAAGTAACCTTGCAACAGTGCAAAGCGAATTAACACTGCACACAAAACAAAACTTGAACAGATCTTGGAATGGCAGGGGAAAATTCGAAAATTAATTAATTTAAAAAAAAACAATTTTTTGAAAAATTAAAAAAAATTAAATTTTTTTAAATTTAATTTATCACGGCTTGAACACCTTTCGGAATGGTAGACATATGAAATTTTACTGAACCGAAGCTGTTATCAGGCTAATTACAAAAATATTTGGTAGAATTAATATAGTGTTTTAGGTAACTAAAAGTTAAATAATTTAAAAAAAAGAAAACAAATATTGGAAATGTCGGCATGAAAGGTGTTTTATGGGCTGTAGTAGAGTAACCCATTTTAATGGTGAGGCAAATAATATAATGAAGTTAGAATGTACTAAAGCTGCGTGACTCCAACTACTTCATGATTGATTTATGTAGCGTTGCTTTTCGAAAAATAATTCATTTTGTGAAAACTCTAAAGCTTAATGTATAATTTGAGTGCCAAGTTAGTTGAAGTGGAAAGTGAAATGACTTTTGTTTGTGTTTTCGGCAAGTGATTGAAAGTTTTGTGCGGAGAGGAACAATATAAAATGTGTGGCACAACACACCGAATTATTAACAAAATTCAGTGAAAATTAATATTTAATTTTACTTTTAATTGTTATAATAATTAAGAATAAAATAAACTTGTTTTAATTTATTAATATTAAATAATAAAATTAATTAAATATTAAATAAATTAATGACAAATTAGTAGTGATCTCCACAAAAAACCACAAACGAGCTGGCAAAACCAATGTTACAAACTTAAAAAATTAGTTTTCAAAAGAAGATAATGAATTTTGAAGCAAATTTAATCAATTATCACGAATTAACTTTTGTTAATCACCAAACAGACAATAATTTTTTGTGAAAAACAAAACCAGATTGATAAAACGAACGGCAATGCAAGAGGTATGAACAAGCGAGATGACACAAAAACGTCGTTGCATGACTGTAAAAGTTGCGAAGCTAATGAGTAGTAGAGCAATACAACACAAAGGGATTTTCATACGATATGCTAGCATTTCATGAGAGATAGATGAAGAGTTTCGAAGCTTTTCGGGGTTAACGCCACTATAGTAATATACGTAGTTGTATTGTTATGAAAAGTTCGTTTATCAGAGCTTCAAGAGCATACTGTGGTTGGGGTGAAAGTGCCATGCAAACTTTGGAAAAGCTTCAAGAAACCACCTTATAAACCAGGAGTAAGTATCAGCAAGGATCGTTTGGCATGTCGGAGAAAAAAAGAAAAAGAAAAATATAATGATAACAAAAAAACAATAAAAAAATAAAACAATAGAAAAAAAACAAATATGGATAGGAAAAACAAAAGTGTGGCAATAATTCATTGAAACATCTTTGAACAAGCTTAAGCCAGTTCCAATATGAACAATAAGAATTCAATTTGAAGGTTAAAGGGCTCTTTGATCTGCCCTTATAATAATGCCTTCCTTTCTTTGTTTTCATTTTTATCGTTGTTTTCTTTCCTTCTTTTTCATTTCTTATTCCTTGTTTTTTCCCCTTTTTAAAAAAAAAATTCTATTTCCACTCCTAAAAAACGGAGGCTGGAGCGTGTGTGTGTGTGGAAAGGTCGTTAGTGTGGATGACGGAGCCGTTGAAAAAGAAGTAGGTTTGTGGCTGCTTGAAGGCCAGGAAGGCCTCACTCCAGGCGAACGAGAGGCAGGGTGAGTTCTTGGCTGCACGTTGCGAGTAGTGCAGGCCTGGCTCCTTGCGGTTGTAGACCAGGCAGTTCCTGGGAGTTCTTTTGGTCGCCTTGGAGCGGGGCAGGTTGGGGAAGAGGATGAAGAGGTTGCGCTTGAAGGTGTAGTAGATGAACCACATGGTCCACATGGACTCTGTTTTTTTCTCTCGCTCAAACTTCTTGAACCACCTGTCGGTCAGCCATTGAATGTCTTCAATAAGGGATTGTTGGTAGGATTAAATTCCACATTCAAAAAATGATACAGTGTTTCAAATGAATAACAAAAAAAATTAATTACTCATATTTTGTTTAACTTTTTTGTTCTTTCCATTGGTTGGTAGCAAGTGCTATAGCCAAACACTCATCCTTCTATAATCAATTTGAATTAGTCATACTACTATGGCGTAAAAGTAACTAGAGGTTGAAATACAGTTTTAAATGTGGTTTTCCAGATTTCAAAGTGATCTGCAGACTTTTCACTGTCTTTCTCAAAGTTTCGTAACAACGGTACTTTATTGATGAGAAACAGGACGAAATTTAGCCTAAGTGCATCAGCAGGGAATCACGCTGAGAAATTTGAAGTTTTTAGGGAATGTATAGGAAAAAAAAATAAAAAAAATACAAAAAAAACTCTGAAGTATCAAATAAAAGGCTTCAGAAAAGTGTATAGAAAAGTATAAAATTTTAAACAGTTTAGTTAATTTTTTTCATGAGTCAACTTATCCATATACTCACCCATCCATTCGTCTATCCATCTATCCACCCATCCATTCGTCCATCCATTTATCCACTCATTCATTCGCAAACCGACGTGGTCATGATGATGTTAGGAACATAAGGCTTGATTCGGAGGTGGTTGCGGCTGTACCATTGCTTGAAATCGACCCAATGGTCAGGGTCTGGTGCAAGGCCCCACGAGCTGACCAGTTGGTACAGGAAACTGGGACCAGTGGAAGCGGGGGAGGGGTTGAAGGTGCCTGCGTTGCGGGCATTGATGAGGTCTGCCCCTTGCAGGGTGATTCCTGCCACGTTCCTCTGCTTCCTGAAACGGTTGCGAGCCGCCTTGAGCCAGCGATAGGCGAAGGGAGACACGACGAGGTCGTCCTCAAAAATGATGGCGATCTCGTAGTCCAGATCCAGACTGCCGTGCACCTTTCGAGTCTTCTCGACAGGATTCCAAGAGTCCAGCCACTGGCCTATCAGCCCCACGTGCTTCGTCTGCATAATCACCTGCAAGCGGCCTCCAGACCATTTGAAGGAACGCGCCACTTGAATCGTTTTGTCGTCTATGCTGCCGTTCCTTGACCTGTCTACCCACACCTCCACAACGCCCTTGTCCCCGTCCAAATGCAACTCGTTCAAGCTCTTCAGCAGCTGCAAGGACCATTACTCGAGTCAAGTTGGCGTCTCTAATGCATGAAAAACCAATGAAACCTTTTTTTAAAAGGAACACCCTAACTAGCATATCAAGTAAATTACAAGGGTTCAACATTAACTATCTTTTCCATCATACAACTACACAAATAACTGCACAAACAACCAAACAGACAACCACACAAACAATCACACAGACAAACAAATTTACTCAATCCACAAACTTTGAGAAGACTATCTGGTCGTTTGTAGGTGAGGACGATGATTCTCACATCCACAAGCTCTTGAATGCACGTGAAGCCCTGGTGAGACAAGCCATTTGTCTCGTTCGTGGCACATTGCGACTCAAACTCTGTGCAGGTAGTGGTTGAGTGGATGTTTTGGTTAAATGCGTGGGGTGGATTGTCTGGTTTTGTAGATGTTGTGGATACAATAAAATACAATACAAATACAAAGTCCATATAGTGGCGTTAACCCCGTAGAGTTTTGAGGATAAATGGATAGATTGGTTGAGAAGATAGAGGAGGTGATGGAGCCAACTCGAATATCCAGCATATACACGCTGTTGGACATCTGATACATTCTAATCAAAAAACTCATTTGTGTTTTCTTACATTATTACTTTTAGTCCATACACCATCCTTCCTCTGTTTTTCAGACCAAGGTTAATTAAGATATCAAAATGAAGTGTAAAAAAGCACTCATGCAGGAAGCTTTTACGCCAATAATTGAGTAAATTCACGTTCATTTTCTCAATTCAATTAACCGGCTTTTTACAAAGAAAATAAATTTAGAGTGACAATAGTTCCAAACATTTGATGTTTTTCAATAATCTATAAAATATAACGAATCTATAAAACGAAACACGCGACATACTGGAAGCTAGCTCCTTCTTTTGTTCAACAGTGGGAAAGTATTCGAGACCATACAATGCAAAGCACAAACATGAAGAGATCATTGTTCTAGAAATACAATACAATACAATACAAAACGAATTTTATTATAGTGGCATCAACCCCGTAGAGTTTCGAGGCCACAATTATATAATTTGAGTTTTTCCAGCCAGGAGCTGGGGTTTCAAGTGTTTCAGTGAAAACTATTGAATATTGAGTAGTTAGACGAACCGATTACGATCTGTGAGAGCCCAGCTCAATATATGGATAGAGTATAAAAATAATAAAAAAGAAAAAGAGAAAGAAAAAAAAGAAGGAAAAAAAGAAAAAGAGAAGGAAAAAAAAAAAAGAAGAAAAAAAGAAGAAAAAGAAGAAGAAAAAGAAAAAGAAGAAGAAGAAGAAAAAAAAAAGAAGAGAAAGAAGAAAAAGAAGAAGAAAAAGAAGAAAAAGAAGAAGAAAAAGAAAAAGAAGAAAAAGAAGAAAAAGAGAGAAAAAAAAAAGAAACACATTTATTTATTTATAATGTATTCGGATTTTCAATACATACATTTGTATAGCTATTTGGGTACCATAGGAGTATATATTGCCTAATTGCCTCCGTAAACTTACAGCCATTATTTTTTTAGGAATTATACTCAATTTAACTCAAGTGCTATGGTAATCATGAAAATAATTACTATAAGTTATTGTTTTTTTAGGGTTTCACCACTACCAGATGGGTTGTAAAGTGTGGTAAATAAAAGGAATAAAATAAAAATAAATAAAATAAGAATAAAAACAAATTTGTGAATATTATTATATCCACTTTTAGAAAAATGTTTTGCTATTATCATTAATATAATTTGCTTTATAAAAAAAGTGTGATAGTGGATTTTAATGGCCTTGAGACAACACAGGTGTTAGTATTGGCGTTCGTGATGTTGGGCGAAATAGTTGTTGTTGTTGATGTTGTTGATGATGTTGTTGTTGTTGTTGTTGATGATGATGTTGTTGTTGTTGTTGTTTCAGTCTCTAGCTATAGAATTTAGGTTGAATAAAAAGGTTCATGAGGAAGTTGATGTTTGTGTGAATGGGATCGAAGGATTAGGTGTAAAAACCAATGAAAAGAATGAAAGGAAGATAACAGAAAAAGAGGAGGAAGAAGAAGAAGAAGAAGAAGAAGAAGAAGAAGAAGAATAAGAAGAAGAAAAAGAAAAAGAAGAAGAAGAAGAAGAAGAAGAAGAAGAAGAAGAAGAAGAAGAAGAAGAAGAAGAAGAAGAAGAAGAAGAAGAAGAAGAAGAAGAAGAAGAAGAAGAAGAAGAAGAAGAAGAAGAAGAAGAAGAAGAAGAAGAAGAAGAAGAAGAAGAAGAAGAAGAAGAAGAAGAAAAAGAAGAAGAAGAAGAAGAAGAAGAAGAAGATGAAGAAGAAAAAGAAGAAGAAGAAGAAGAAGAAGAAGAAGAAGAAGAAGAAGAAGAAGGAGAAGAAGAAGAAGAATAAGAAGAAGAAAGAAAAATGAGACAAAAATAAAATTAAGAGAAATAAAAAAAAAGATTAAAAAAAGACAAAGAAGTGAACGAAGAAAAAAAAAAGCAAAGGAAGAAAAAGAATATAAAAAAATTAACAGGAAAAAAAGATGATGACGATGAACAAGGATGTTGTTTGCGACAGGGTTGATGTAATTGGAGAATCGACTGATACAGAAGGAAGAGGAGGAAAGATAAAGGGAATGGATGGAAGAGAGTATGAAGGATAAGAGAAAAAGAATATACAAAGGAAGGAATCTAATCTAATATAATCGAAGCATTATCTTGCGTTGATTACACATTGTTTAAAAGCGCTTCATGAAAGCCAGAAAAGGAATAAAATGAAGGGAGGAAGTGATAAGTGGAGTGCGGATAAATGAGTCTTCAAAACGTACAGCTGATTATACTGTGTAACCATTGCATTAATGACCGTAAATCTTATCAGCAGAGGATTCGAATTCATAGAAAAATAATGAGAATAGTCATAAGATTTCGGAATCTCTTATGAAGCGTGTTTTATTTTGGTATATTTTTATGTTTTGTATTGATTTTTACAGAAATATTTTGTATTCATTTATACATTGCAAGGCTAGAGTGGCCTAGAAGCTCATCGGTTTGGATCCCACTATGAAAATATTCGTAAACAAAAGTATTCAAATAGGTTTTCGTGTATTTTTATTTTTTGTATCATATCATATTTTTATGTATCGATATGATTCAAATTGTATCGCAATTTATAACATTTCATTGTATTTGTTTTCATTGTATAAAATTTTGTTGTATTTTATCGCATTGTATATTATTTTAGGGTATTTTCTGGTATTGTATGGTATTGTATGGTATCGTATGATATTGTATGGTATCGTATGGTCCTGTTTTTGTATTTGTTTGTTTTTATACTGTGAGCATAGCACAATCTGTTAAAAGCACTTTGACCGCCTTGGTACAAGGGACAAGGAGGAGTTGAAGGGTCGACATTAAGGCTTCAAGGTCCGCGTGATGTCTCTTAAGAGTCGACTTCGACCACAGTGTGGCGTACTGACAAATAAAGTGGCTGATGAAAAGGATGATGGAGAGGATGATGAGGAGGATGATGAGGAGGATGATGAAGAGGATGATGGAGAGGATGATGAGGAGGATGATGAGGAGGATGATGAGGAGGATGATGAAGAAGAGGATGAAAAGGAGGATGAAAAGGAGGATGAAGAGGAGGATGAAGAGAAGGATGAAGAGGAGGATGAAGAGGAGGATGAAGAAGATAATGAAGAGGAGGATGAAAAAGATGATGAAGAGGATGATAAAAAAGACGTTGAAGATGATGAAAACGACGATGAAGTGTGCATTGAAGATTATGATGATGTCGCTAAGTATCATTAATCTAGCCTATTTTCATCTTCCTCTTTTTTTCGTCTTTTTTCGTCTGTTTTCTTTATTTTTTCCATTTGTTTTTTTTTATTTAGTTTTTTTTATATTTTTTCAAATTTTTTCATTATCTTTTTGTTTTTTTTTCGGTTTTTTCCGCATTCACATGATTGATTTTTCGATGCCACGACAACAACCTCTTGTCATCCACTTCTCCAACCGTCTCAATGCAACCTTCCAATTTCACTTTCTTCCAACTTTCTTTTTTCTGGGTTTGAATTCCTCAATTGTATGCCTATCTTGTCATTTTATTTCTACTTTATAAACCATTCTTCTTATCTCTACCTAGTTAAAGCCTCCGTTCTCTTCTCACATCCAGCTAAACCCTTATACATTTTTACAACCACTTAGCTTCTGAGTTCTTTATATTATTAATGTAGGTTATTTTCATTATTTAAAATAATAATATTATTATTATGGTTATTACAATACAATACAATACAACTACGAATACTATTATAGTGGCGTTAACCCCGTAGAGTTTCGAGGCCAATATTTCGAGGTTAATAATGCTTCATGTTATTATATGATATTATTATTTCAGCCTGTTTACTAGTATTGATATATTTTTTCAAATAATAATATTCACAATAACATTTATGGCTTGTTATTATGTATAATTAAAAGGAAAAGTACTAATATCATTATTAGGATTTAATTTAATTATTTCAAAATCATTTTTATTTGTTTTTTCAGATTTTCATGTTTCGTCGCCTGCACACGAAGCTCTTCAGCATTCTTCCTCTCACTTCATCAGCCAGCTAGCGAGCTTGCATAGAAGAAGTTAAAAATATTCCCAAAAACGCCATAATGTTTCCATATTAAAATGAAATAAAAAATAAAATAAAATAATAAGAAAAGTAAATTATAGGACAATTTAAAAATAAAATTATAATAAAAATAAAAAATAAAATTATAATAAAAATAAAAACTAAAATTATAATAAAAATTAATAATAAAATTTTTGATTTCTTGCAACACAAAATTGACAATTCTTGTGACATTTAGTTAAAGTTGATTTTAGTTGTTTTTTTACTCTTTCGATTGTTCGCCATGTTTGTGGCATCGGTTGTATCATTGTTGATTTAATGAAGACTATAAATAAATGACTATGATACAAAATGAAATATAGGAATGACTTGAAAACAAAAATTAACACCAAGTCCAGACATACGCTGGGTATGTATATTTAATATTTGAAAAAAGATAAAAGTAACCGCAAAGAAACCGTTGGCCTCGAAACTCTACGGGGTTAATGCCACTATAATAATATTCGTTTTTGTATTGTATTGTATTGTATTGTATTTTATTGTATTTTATTGTATTGTATTGTATTGTATTGTATTGTATTGTATTGTATTGTATTGTATTGTATTGTATTGTATTGTATTGTATTGTATTGTATTGTATTGTATTGTATTGTATTGTATTGTATTTTATTGTATTGTATTGTATTGTATTGTATTGTATTGTATTGTATTGTATTGTATTGTATTGTATTGTATTGTATTGTATTGTATTGTATTGTATTGTAGAGGCTTTAGCGCCATTAAATTAATCATCAATTGGAATCGTGTATTCCATAAGGAATAGTTCAAAACTACGATTCAGTCACTTCATCAACTATTCTTACATTAACTCTACTTCATTTGCTCAAAGCCCTCAGATGCACATTGTTCAAACGGTTCTTAACAAGCGCCATTAAAATGTCTTGATTAGATCTGATTGTGGCCTTGAAACTCTACGGGGTTAATGCCACTATAATAATATTCGTTTTTGTATTGTATTGTATTGTATCTGATCAGTTCAACCGCGTACCACAATTTCCGTGTCAAGGGTTTTGCATAAAACATTCTATTCTGCTATTGCCAAGCCCGTTAAGATGATACCACTTGTTGTGTCTTGACGCAACTTAATGTGGTTGTTTTAACTACTTTTGAAAATTTGTGTTTATTATTTTAAAATATTTTGTTTTTTTTTCTCACAAAATGTTATTTATTATTCCAAAATATTATAATTAATTTTATAAAATAATTATTTTTTTATTTTGAACTATTTAATTCATACTTTTAAATTAATTTTTCCAAATATTTATATACCACTTTGCATGCAAGCGTTCAAAAAAACTTTCAAATAACGGATTATTTCGCTGCTGGGTTCCTAGACGACCGCTCTGGCAAGCTGTAACAACGTCTGTTTTCCATTTGGATTGTCGTTTTATTATTATTATTATTATTATTATTATTTTTATTATTATTAATATTATTATTATTATTATTATTATTATTATTATTATTATTATTATTATTATTATTATTATTATTATTATTATTATTATTATTATTATTATTATTATTATTATTATTATTATTATTATTATTATTATTATTATTATTATTATTATTATTATTATTATTATTATTATTAATTTATTTTTTAATTCTTTTAATTTTTTTTATAGTCATTATTGAATCAAATTCAATCAGCTGACAGAGAGATTCCACAAAGCTTTCACCACTGAAACTCGAGTTCATAGCCGATTGAAGCTCTGAGTCTTAAACCCCACAGCATGGCATTTCAAGGTTGATTTTGATGAGTGATAACTCAACCCTCCTCTCACAGCACTAACAATCAAAGGCTGAGACAGAAAAAAAAGTGTTGAAAAATAAAAAAAAGTGTTAAAAATGAAAAAAATGTTAAAAATAAAAAAATTGTTAAAAATAGAAAAAGTGTTAAGAATAAAAAGACTTAAAAAATACTAGAAATACTTCAGCAAAAAGTTAATTGAGCAGTGAAACGTACTGTCGTAGTTGATTGTGGAAGGGTGGAAAAAAGAGCAGTTGTTGCTGATGGAGTGGGAGAAGATGAAGACGGAGAAGATGCAGATGGTGGCCAGAAAAAGCAGACATTTTTTCCTGCTTGGTTTCAAGGACTTTACATGCTTCTGTGGTGTGGTGGTAGGTTGTATGGTGATGTGGTGGTGTGGTGGTAGGTTGAATGGTGATGCTGATGGTGTGGTGGTAGATTGGATGGTGATGATGAAGTAGGATGTAAAGTGTTGATTGTGCAAGGAAGCAACGCAATTGAAGAGCTGATCAACCACTAACTAAATTGGAAATAATATAACTTCTAACAAACCTCCAGTAACTAATAGTAAAAGAAACAGCGAAACAATGTGGTGCACGGTGAATAAACCACGTGAAGAAGCTCCTTTTGAAAACGCTTACTCCGATATCAACGCCGATACATTCAGTAGATATTTTGCTTCTTTATCTTACTCATCAAACTATATTGAACCTAAACATAAGTTATCAACACCATATAGTAATAATTATATCGCTTCTTATTCTGTCTATCACCTCTTTACTAAAAGTTGCCCTAAAAAACAGATAGTCTCCCAGACTGGTTTCTCAAACTTATTTCCGCTGCAATCTGTGAGCCTCTGTCGACCATCTACAACAACTGCATCAAACGGGCATTCTTCCCAGCTCAGTGGAAAAATAGTATTTGTCAGCCTATTTAAAAAAAATAATCCAACCCAATCAATGTCGCCACATTTACATTACCCCTATTCTTTTACGAATAAAAAAAAACATCGTTGAAGACCATATCTACCCTTGTTTAACTAACCCCCTCATCAAGTCTAGATTTGATGACCAATTTGCTTTCAGGCCAACTGGCTCACCCACTTCAGCCCTAATTCATCTCATTTCTGTCATAAACTCTCTTTTAATTTCTAAAAAAATTTTACGTCTTTTTGCTTCACATTTTTTAAAACATTTGAGCTAAAAATTGATGTGGCTTTGTCTAAATAAAAATTAATTCTTGCGTAACGTGGAATTTATGGGTGATGAATTTGAAAATTGACAACAAAGGAGGTTGAGCCGAAATAGGTTTGGTGTTCAAATCAATGGGAGGTAGACGTAGAAACAGGAAAAAGACTTTTTTTAATGTTTCAAAGCATGGCTCGAAAGGTCCCTGCGAATCAATGATGAGCTGAACAGCTGAAAATGATTGAGTATGATCAGCTCAAAAGCTTGAAGTTGAAACAAATTAAATGAATTAAAATGATTTGATAAATTTAATTCAATGAAATTTCATTTTTTGAAGTTTTCACACTTTTCAGCAATTCTATCAAAAAATAAAATTTTATAGTTTATGAATTATTGACAAAAAGTCAATATATTACTCGATACCCAATGAAAACCGTCATTCAATTTGTGCTGAACATTTTAAGCTTCTCTGGAAAATCTCCAAAAAATAATTTAAAAAAATAAAAAAAAAAGACTTCAACAAAGAAAAACAGACTGATGGCCTCGGAACTCTACGGGGTTAATGCCACTATAATAATATTCGTTTTTGTATTGTATTATAAATGTGTAATACTAATAGTGGAAATAGCCTATAATGAATAAGCTAATTTAACAGGCAAGCGGGTACACAACCTGGGCCTAATAGCTGTCATCAAAAAGCTGGCAAAATGTTTATACTTCAAAAATCCATAAAATACGAAAACATTTCTAAAAGTCAATAAAATATCGATTTGCTAGTCGAAAAACGTTTCAGCGTTTTTATACTGTATAAGAGCACTTATTTATATGGTTAATAATGATGAAATCTTGCGAAAAGCAATAATATTTCTTTATATTTTGTATTTTTCTTGTTCAAATGCATCAAATCAACAATGAAAAACTAAGAAAATGAAAAAGAACAAAACCGTTGGAAGCATGAATGGAAGTACATGGAAGAAAGTATGAAAAGGTCTCATTGAATGATCGATCCCGTGAATACAAAAAAAAAATTTAGAACAATTTGGAAAAAGATGACAAAAAATTCGAAAAAAAGAAAATAAAAAAAAGAAAAATAAAAAAAAGAAAAATAAAAAAAAGAAGATTAAGATGTCAAATTCAACTTACATCTGTGAGCGTGGGGTGCTCTTTGGGCGAAGTAAACATGAGAGGTAGGAGTTGCTATCAATTTCTTTGAAAAACAAATAAACCACCACGTGTTATCGTTGCATCTGTTGCTATTGTAACTTTTGGTTGTTACTCATACATTGTTATGGTTTGTTTGTTTTGCATCTAGGTAAACAAGGCTTGCATGCATCATTTGCCTTGATTGTTTGCTTTACAAGTGCTTTGATTAGATTAGATTAGATTAGATTTTGTTTGCATTGGAAGAATTCTATTACATCCATTATGCATTGAACTTTATATGACTTTTGTTCGCAGTTGAATTACCAGCGTCATGTGCCTTTTCAAGGAACCTTGTTGATAACGACGGATATTTCAGTATAAGCTTAAAGCATCGAATCTATAAGCCAAATCCACAGACTATGAACATGTGCAAAACAATTACTGTAGTTAAGCCAACAGTCCTTCAAGCACCGATAGCTACAAAAAAGACAACTAAAAAGACCTAATTTCGTGCACGTCAACCTACTTCAGTAAGGTTTGGCGTTGAGCTAGTGAACATTTTAAAAAACCAGCAAACTCAAAGCATTACAGAATCAGTAAAAGCTTTTTCATACCCACTGCAGCGCGTTGCAAGCGGTTTAAATAGGATGCAGCTCATGGAAAGATGTATGCGTATATGTAGACAATCATATGTATGATTGTATAAACATTTGTATATGGGTGGTGTGTGCATTTGTATAAAAAGCATAACTCAGTGTATGTATACATGCATCTTTGCTTTTGTATGGATTTTGAAAGCTATTCGAAACGTGTATTTAACATAAGTTCTCTTGTCAACCACGTTGTCATTGTGTTGAAATTTATTGGAAGAATACAGAAAATACCAATAAAATCTTTGACATTAATGCCACTGTAATAAAATTCTTATTTGCAGTGTATTATATTATATTGTATTATATTTTTTAGCTTTTATATTATTATATTATATTATATATTATTTTTTAACTTTATTTTACTATCTTTTTTTTTTTAATTTTTCGATGTTTTATTATATTTCATGGAGTTATTTTGTATCGTCAAACAAAACCAGAATAAGGACGAAAAACTTGGAAGCAGAAAGTAAAAAAAAAAATGAAGTTATTGATGAAAAATCATTATGGGATTTAAGCCAATTTTTCATTTTTCCTTTCATTCTTTTCGATAACAAACGTAAAAAACATTTTGTTGAGCGTCAAGGCAAGCAACTGAGGCGCCTCCATTTAGACAATGCAACAAGAAGGCACTACAGATTATAAGCTGGTTCAAATAATTATGACTTAATTTGAGATTTAAAGAAAGAAAAAAAAAACTTAAAAAAGAGCATTCGAGTCGCAAAGAGCATCCAAATGAGACGCAAAAGGCAATTTTCATCTGATAGAATAGCGCACAAAAATGAATTTGATTCTTAGCTGAATGTTGATTTATCAGTCGCTTCCCATCAGTTCTATGGTGTAAGTATTGGATGTCTTAAACACGTCCTTGTTACCCAGTTGTGTGACCCTTTCAATCGTTGTAGAGACAAGGATTTCAAATTCATGGTTGGATTTATATATTCTTTTTCAAATCCGGTGGTTGTCTTTGTTTAATGCCAGTTGACTTGAAAACTATTAAAAGACTTTTATTGCAATCTGGTTCAGCAGTACAATACAAAACAATGCGGTTAAATTGCAGTTACAGTGGCCTCGAAACTCTACGGCGTTAATGCCACTATAATAATATTTGTTTTTGTATTGTATTGTATTGTATACAGGAACTATTGTCATCAGGTCCAAAGAATTCAAAAATCTACTCTACCTCGAACCGCTAAAACGATCAGTTATATGTGATGATTGTATAAAAATTACGCAAAATGAAAGGAGAAATAAAAGAAAAAAGAAAGATAGAAAAATTAAAAAAATAAGATAAAAAAGGCGAAGAAAAAAAAAGAAGAAGAAGAAAGAGAAGAAGAAAAAGAAGAAGAAAAAGAAGAAGAAGAAGAAGAAGAAGAAGAAGAAGAAGAAGAAGAAGAAAAAGAAGAAGAAGAAGAAAAAGAAGAAAAAAAAAAGAAGAAGAAGAAGAAGAATAAAAAGAAGAAGAAAAAGAAAAAGATGATGATGATGATGATGATAGAAAAAAACAGATTGATCAATTATATGTTCCAAAAATGATGCTTATGCTAATCATCCGGTGATCCTTTTCTTCTTGGAAGCCTTCATTTAGCTATTTGATTCTTTTTTTGATTATAATAAGAAGACGTTTTAAGTGGCCTCGAAACTCTACGAGGTTAATGCCATTATAACGAAGTTCGTATTTGTATTGTATTGTGTTGTATTGTATTGTATTTTATTGTATTGTATTGTGTTGTATTGTATTGTATTGTATTTTATTGTATTGTATTGTATTGTATTGTATTGTATTGTATTGTGTTGTATTGTATTGTATTGTATTGTATTTTATTGTATTGTATTGTATTGTATTGTATTGTATTGTATTGTATTGTATTGTATTGTATTGTATTGTATTGTATTGTATTGTATTGTAATTTTTCTGAACCTTTCGAAAAATTGACTTTTCTAATTATGTTACAAATGTGCTTTTTTCTATCCTTGAGTAATGCAATTCACCAAAAAATTGGAAATTATCCAAGCAAAAAGATTTTTCAAAAAAATATATTGAAATTAATAAAAAAGTTTAAAAAAAAATTCAGACTTGTTTCTAAATAATTTTAAAATTGGTTTGAGTTTGATTGGAAGAATAAAACATTTTGTATATTATTTTTAAAGTTTTTAAAAATTGAGTTTAATTCGTTAAAGACTATAAAAAATAACTAAACTGAAAAAAAATTATTTTAAAATTATTTATCCCAAAAACACGAAAAAATCACGAAAAACAAAAATTTTGTTAATTATATTTTTTACAAATAAATTATCAATTTATATAAAATTAAAAACAAAAAAATTAATTATTAGGAATAATCAATCTTTGCGCAAATTGTTCTATTATTAGTTTAATTATCATTGAAAATTGAAAATACCATTGGAGGATGAGCAATCCAAGCCATAACTACATGGGTGCCGAGGTTAGCGAGATGGCTTATATATATAACGCTATGATACTCAATGTACCTGTCAACTCTTGTAAATATAATCAAAATAAACTCGACGCCAAATCATCAGATTCATAGTAAGTTACACGAGATTTTCATCGCATGGAACGAAAGGTATATATGAGCGCTCTTGAACAGTGTGGAATCAGCGCTATATAAACGGTTTGATTGGATTAGATATTAGATTATATTGGATTAGATATTAGATTATATTGGGGTGGTTTTGAACACCATATTTGAATATGATTGACAACATTTCTTTGGTCAATCGCTGTCTTTTTCCACAATGGCGAAAATGAGTTAGAAAAAATATTGAAATGATGAAATCAATATTTAATCAAGCTTGCTTATACAAATTAAAACTTTTAACTTCTTTCAAATATATTCTATTGTTTGTGAAATACTTTTAAAAGTTTTCTATTACCGTCCGTTTGTCCATTTAAGTTTTTTATTCTTATCTGGAGTTTTAACAAACCACTACAATACAATACAATACAAACACGAATATTATTATAGTGGCATTTACCCCGTAGAGTTTCGAGGCCACTATGAAATCGAAAAAGACATTCAAACGTGCCTGTCGCATAGTCTTCTTCATTAACTCATTCAGTGGAAAATCAAATCTAATGATTAAATCTAATATTCAAATTTAATGAAAATGTTTCAAAGTACTGATTAAGCCGATGAAAATCGAAACTAAAAGTGAAATTGAATAGAAAATGTCATTTAAATTTAAAATAAAAAATAGTGAATGTTAGAAGCAGAAAATATTGATTTATAGATTAAAGAGAATTCCGTCAAAAGAGTGTAAAGATTTAGTAGGAGGTTTAGCTAGTCCTATGAAAGGGAAGAAAGAGGGAGAAGCAGATCGTAAGAAGGCAGTTGGCATTTTTTTACTACCTTGAGTCTGAACAGTCTGAGGAAGGGTTAGAAGAATAAATACAATAAAAAGTTATTGAAAAAAAATCTAGTACTCAAAATAAACTAAGTTTTTTTAATAATTTTTTGAAGCTGGACGAGAGAATGAGTTGGATGATATGTTTTTTGGTTCATTATAGAAATTGTTTCAATTGAAATAGGTTCTTTGATTGGAATATGGGTGAATTAAATGGTATCTTTTAGTCTAACAAGACAAAGAGGGCTAGCAAAAGATGAGATCTCTCGTGGAAGATTGGGAGAAGACGTCATGAAGGTTGATACAAAAACATTTCCCAAACCAGCATCTGATGCAGGAATAGAAAAATAATAAAAAAATGAATAACGTTTTGATGAGCAATAAAAAAATTAAAACAGCCTGCAGCAAAACAGCCGTTTTTCCGATGCTACTGATTGACTTCATTTTATAATCTTGGTTATTTTTATTGACGTGTGATACCCTCGTATTTTTTATTGTTATTTTCATAGGATAAAATTTCCAATTACATTCAAGTTTTTTCTATTTTTCTTTTTTGCTGTGTTTGGTAACCTTTCAATCATGGACTTGATACGAGAAAAGCTTTTAAAAGAGTATATAACCAAAGAATAGCTAGTAAAATAATATAAACAAATTAGGTAGACATAAAAGGTAGAAAAATTAAAAAAAAGAAATTATTTTCAATAGGAAATTCAATGGAAGGTATAAAGTGTCATCAAAACATCCATTTTTCTCTACATGAAACAAAAAGCACTACTACTACTACCTAATTAACAATTAATTTTTTATCGTCTTTACCTTTATCGAAAAATAATTAACTTCTGTCACAAAAACATTGTAATCATTATAATAAATAGAAAAAGCTTTTAAAACAACCGCTTTCATTAGTTGAATAGATATTTTGTGAATATAGTCGTGAAGATTATTTTTATATTTATCATTAATTTAAGTTTTTATCATTTTTAATTATTCGATTTTTTATATTTATTAATAATTTTATTTTTCATCTTTATTTTCACAGCTTAGAGGTTTGCTTGCGGAAACCCTAGAACTTACTCTTGTGGTCAACAGTGTCGTTATGGATTGAAAACAACTTGCTGAATCATAGTCACGCAAAATGGCATTTTCATTTTGAACATAAAACTTCTATGTAAAGCATAACACTTGATTCATACGCCTGGCTACTAAGATCCAACTCAGCTGTTCAAAAACTCGGTAAGAGGATAAAGGTACTGAAGTAATCATTTGACGGTTATACACTTTGCTCAAGTGTGCGATACCTGCTGTACAAATGGCTTGTAGTTCAATTAGAACTCTCAGACTATGGTTTCTATTGCTGTTTCCACACTATGTTTAAAATAGACACCGTGCTAAAAGTGTAACCAAGTGTTTTGTATACTCTTGAACAGTGTGTAGTTAGCGCTATTTTATTCATTGGGGAAAAATTCACGGACAAGAACAATGTCTCTATGTCCAAATGTTTTGATTAGATTGTATTGGATCTATGACGTAAATCTTGACTTTACGCAACGGATCAATTCAGACAGACATCAATAGCGTTGTTTCGGGAGATGTTTTGAATTTCATGTGTTCCATAGTCTTTGTAATAAAAGCTACCAAAGCAGAATATATACCACATAAGAAAGCTGAACGTTTGATTTTTGAAAAATAAAATTTTAAACATTTATTCTAAAATAAACTCGTTTAGTGCTTGTTTGAAGAACTGTTCATGTTTTAAAAAAATAATTTTAAATGATTTATTTAATCTAAATCAAAATTGACAAAATATGTTGAATCTTATGACATATCTGATGATTTCAGTAACCAAAGAATGGGAAGGTAGGGTTAAAATATATAAATAATAATAATTATTAAAAAAAAGACGATAAACGTTTATTATTAATAAAGAAATGGAGATTATACTCACATAAACGATAATAATAATGATAAAGAAGATAATCTAAAAAATATATAGCTTGAAGAAAGTAAGAAAAACAACAAAATAAGAAAAAAAATTGAAAAAAGAATTAAAGAAAATTTTTTTTTTCAAACAATAATGTGGCCTCGAAACTCTACGGGGTAAATGCCACTATAATAATATTCGTGTTTGTAATAATAAAATTTATTTATTAAACACTACTCA
>OX387255.1:7522900-7547900 GCA_947562095.1 Branchellion lobata | reverse complement strand
TTTCTTTTCAGGAAGCAAAAAAACCTGCAAAACACGGTGAAAGTGTAACTGTAACAAGAAAATATTGAATTTTTAAGTACAATCCTTTTACTTATTTCTAGAAGATAAACAACCATACATTGAAACTAATCTAATCTATGTTAGCCAACTGCAAGGAGTATGGATTATGGACTAAAACTTTGAATCTCTTTGGATAAGGTCACTCGATTAATCTTCTTGACTGTCTATAGCCACCCTATCAATCACTCACCACTGAAGCTACATACCCAGTTACCGATTAGTTGCATCAACATCACCATAACATCAAACAAATCTAGAAAACCTACAAAACTAATAATCTCACCAATATTTCTGTGACTAACCGCCATATCACTAACTACTCTATCATTTAACCACAGCAATAATTCTAAAAATCTTACCCCAACCATATCATCACCCCTCAAAAACACCAAAACACTTTATTCACATTAAACCAATACCCAAACATCAATTCTAAACCAACAACTTTTATTAATTCTCTCCCACCAATTTCAAATCATCAACTGCAAACCAACCAACCACACACCCTGACGTATGGATCAGAAGTACCACTAGCATCCATTGCGGCCAGATCTGCCAACTCCATAACTCCCACTATCAGCTAAGAAGATGCAATTTGTGTATTTGTTATTTGATGGAAAGTTGATGAGGTTCTAGGTATAAGGTTTACTCATCGCTATCTTCCCCCTCGTTTCATCCCGATTGCCATCTTCATGATATTTCACCTCCTTCATCATCACCTTCTTCACCATCATTCTGTCATTTATTCTTCTTTTTTTGCTTTCTTCTCCTTCTCCTTTCTTTCTTTCTATCTTCATCATCACCATGATCACATACCTCTCCCTTAGTGAAGTCGTAGTCAAGGGAGTAGTGCAGACGACCCAGTTTCAAATTGTTATCTACGTCATTATCCAGGTTCTCCATCTCCGGCTGGATCTTTGTGAATAAGTGAATGGGTGGAAGGGTGGATGGCTGGATGAATGAGAGGATGAACGTAAGGATGGATGGTTGGATGAATGATAGGATGAGTGGGTGGATGGATGGTTGGATGAATGAGAAGATCAATGAACGAATGGTTGAATGAATAGATGTGTTGTTAGTAGATGACTTAACGGGAAAGTGAATGAATTAATGAGTAACTATATGAATGAGTGAGTGAATAAATGATTGAATAGATGGATGAGTGAGTGAATGAATGAATGGATGATTGAATAGATGGATGAGTGAATGGATGAATGAGTGGAGCAATAAATGAGTAAATAAATAATTGAATGAATAAATAATTAAATGATTACATAAATGAGCAAGTGAATGAGTTAGTGAATAAGCGAATGAATGAGATTCAATGAGTGAAGAAATGACAGAATAAATGAGACGTTAATTGTTCGTACAAAGCACACTCATTCATCATCCAACCATTTCTTGGTAAAAGAGACTTAGCTTGTTCCCATCCTTCATGTCGATGTTCTCCTTTTTTTTCTTCTTTTTCTTTCTCATTCTCCTCACTAGTCTACACAAGCAGCATAGCATACAAAAAGCTACGATAGCTGACACAACTCCCAACAGCAACAACAACCACACGGGAACTGTCGTGTAGTTTAGGTTTCAAAAACTTAAGCTGTTATTGATGTCAATTATGTAAATTGGTTTCAAATACCATACAATACAATACAAACACGAATATTATTCTAGTGGCATTAACCACCATAATAACCTCGTTTTGCCGTATCGTATTGTTAATAACACCACATGCCACTTTCACGATAAATTTTTTATGAAATAAAACTTTCTTGTATCTAATTATCTCACTCCATCATCATCATTCACTGTTATTACCAATATAATATAATTTATAATACTACCTTTTTTCATTATAAAATTCTAACCTATTCCAGTATTGTTTTTATATGCTAAAATCTTAAGATTCTTTTTTCAGTATAACTCCTTCATATTAGACACAAAAAATTGTTTTTTTCTTGGAACTTTCACTCAATAAATAAAAATATTGGATTTTTCGCCTTCATTTGATACTAAAAACTGTCCATTTTCTATGTTCTTCATGTCATTATCAATCTTCTAATTTTTTTCATTGGTTTTGTTTAATTTTTATTAACTATTATTATTGTGAATAATATTAATATTGATAAGGATTATTATTGTTAATATATTTTAATATTTTGAGCCAAATTATATTAAAAGTTGAAAAAGTACTAACGCTTATCGATTCAATACAAAAAAACTAACTTTTCGAAGGTTTCATCTCAAGGTTTCATCTTTCAAATGGGAAGTTAACAAACTTGACTCTATCTCGACTTAAATTGAATTAAATTAGTCTCACTTGAGTACTAGAATAAATATAATATTAATTAAATGAATTATTTAAAAAAATTAAGTTTTTTATTTGCACGAATCAAGTACTATCAACTCTTCATCGTCAACAAAGTCAGTTTCAATACATACCAACAAACAAACATTGATATTTTTAAACGACACCCGACAAAAAAAATCCAAAACAGCAGCAGCTGGGATGAAGTCCTAGGGAAAGCAGAGGCAAGTGAGAGAGAGAAAGAACTATTTAACAAGCCGTATATAATGCGCTACTTGACAGTTATTCTATGAATGTGAGTGGTACACGAGTCGTGTTCGGTTCGACCAGTCACAAAGAAGATTGATTTTCGATTATAAAATGCTTCAGAATGCATCGATCAGCCTTTATCGAACCTTTCCACACAGCTGAAAACAACTTGATGAAGAACGAAAATCACTAGTTCACCATCACAACAGCTCTCCGCTGTGTGAGTGCTTTTTGAGAGGATCTTTTTGAAAGACTTTGACAGGAAATTTTTTTTTTTTTAATTTTTGTTGTTGACTGACTAGTAAACAAAATAATATATTGAATAATTATTTTCAAATCGTTTGAAAAAATAAAAAAAAGAAAAAAATGTTTTTTTTTATCCGAGAAATTAATCGTTCAAAATAAATAAATGTTTTGATAATTTTAAGTTTTATTGAATAAATAAAAAAATACCTTAAAAATATGAGTATAGATTTCCAGCTATTCATCTTCAAACATCCATTCTTATGAATCTTCCATAAAATACCTAGCTTTTATATTTATATTAAAGCTTTTTAGGTACAAAAATATACACGTGAAAATAATAATATTTCACCCAGAAGTAAAAAGGTATTTACACCATAAAAAAACATGGGTGTACGCATTCAGAGTCATTTATCGGCCAGCGGAGGTGCTTTGCTCTTCTTTATGACGCCATTTATCGAACTTTACTTAACTATATCCAGTAAGACGATTTATTTTTGTTTTTTTTATTTCATGGATAAATATTTCGTTTATTATTTTAATTATTTTGTTTATTTATTTAGGAACAGATAATTATTTTGTTTATTTATTTATGAATAAATATTTTTTTTGTATTTCGGCCATTAAGTTTTAATTTTAATTTTTATGAATATTTTACAAAACCTTTTCGTCAAATAATTTTTTGATACTCCAGTAAAAGTGTTTTTGATAAAGTACAGTAATTCAGCTATGGTTAAGTGTATAGAAAAATACGACAGACGTCACACAACACAACACCAATTAGTGTTGGTGTTATGTTATGGATAAACAGGGTGGTCCCGCTGGGAATATTTTACGTTTTGAAAATATATTAAAAAATGAAAAAAATAAATTGATTTGTTTTTATTAATAGTATTTGAAAAACAAATTGACGTATATTAACATATCTTCAAAAAATATTTTTTTCAAATGGCCGCAAATATTTAAAAAATAAAAAAATATGAAATTATGTATTAAAACTATCTTTTGAACATAGCAGTTATTCTTTCAATCTAACCTAACCAGGACATTTGTGGCGAGTCTTTCAACACTTTCTTCAAAGGCTCTTAGACGCAGGTCTTCAAATAAATTAGCTGTCAGAAACTAATAGTATGGTTATTCATGAGAGATTTAGTTTTTATTGAGTTTTTTTAAAAAAGATTCAGCTTTTTAATAAATCAAAGAAAATGTCAAATCTTTAATTTTCAAAAATCTTCACTTTGAATCATTTAAGTATTCAAAAGTATAGTTTGGAAGAATTAACTTCAAATTAAATGACAAAAAATCCGTTTGCACCGACTTAAGTAACCTCAAGTACAAAGCAGTTCGTGTAGTAATCGACGAATCCAGTGGTGATCTCGTGCAAAAGTTAGTGAATGTCTAAAACGAAAATGTTTCACAAAAACTTCAAGTTACACATCAACATTCTCCATTATTACCTTTCTACTACCCTCCTGTCCTTTACAGGACATGAGGACCTCCTTTCCACTGTTACAGGCTACAATCATTCCGATGATTTTTATATTATTCATTATTTTATATTTTCTTCCGTTCAATTCCACGACTGATTTTTCTCCATTGTGTTGGTATCCACCTGGAACAACCACATGAACCTTTTCATTAACCAAGCCTCGACCGAGTTATTATCAATTCACATTCGTTTCGTATCAGTTCATTCATCCAACCCCTTTCTTTTCCATTATTCATCAATCCGAAACACCCCAGAAACAAAGTTCAGTACTTTTGAATCCTATTCAGCTTCTTCATCTCCTCCCTTAACCACCCATATTCCACTTAATCCTATTGATCTACCCACCTTCCTTATAACTCTTCACATAACTCATCTGAACTTCAATTATTTAAATCCTCCACCCTCCCTCCAACTCCAACCATCTACTCCAACCATCTACTCCAACTTCTATACCACTCTTCAAACACCACCCACACCCCATCAAGAGCTCAGTTCCATTGGGAATGACCACACTTCAATGGTGTGTATTGTGAAAGATGTTCCGCTAGTAAGAGGCTCGCTGTTGAAAGTTTTACATGCGTAGGTAAAACCTTTCTCCAGGTTTTCTTCTATGCACAAACCAAACTTGCTTCTGTGAAATGGTTTTGTGTCTGGTTTAATTTTTATGTTTTATGATTTAATTAATTAATTTTTTCTTATTTAATCAGGTTTTTAACTCAAAATGTTTCATTAGCTGTTAAGCTTTCAGTTTATTCATTCGACCAAACATTAACTTATCAATATTCTTTAACTAAGAATACCTGAATACAATAAATTATTCTAAAGTTCCATAAAATGAAGTCTCACTCGAAAGCTCCCACGATGAACATATCTGATACCCCCTTGGCTACACAATCATTTTCGCCAGACCAAGCGAATTTCTGCATTGAAAATACAAAAATAAAAACACGAATATTATTATAGTGGCCTTAACCCCGTAGAGTTTCGAAGCCACGAAAAAAAGTTTAGAAAATTAATTAAATTTAATTATGGCCGACCAGACTTTCAAAATAGTTAATAACTTTCAAAAAAACTTTTATTTAAAGTAAATTAAATCTGATTTATAAAGCACCGAGGCAAGCAACCGAGGTCCTACAGACCTGGAAGAAGTTGTGGAAGGTGAAGAGAAATGACTCTCCTGTGCCATAGAACGTCTTGTTCTTCTTCACCCCTCCCCCACATATCAGGGCTCCAAACACCTGTATTCAGTGAAGGATTTATGTATTGAAAAGGGTGATTGAGTCTCGATAGAGCTATAAGTTGATAACACTGGTTTTTCCACTATGTTACAATGAAGTTAGAGTTAGGGTTGAGGTTAGGGTTAGGGTTGAGGTTAGGGTTAGGGTTGAGGTTAGGGTTGAGGTTAGGGTTGAGGTTAGGGTTAGGGTTGAGGTTAGGGTTAGGGTTGAGGTTAGGGTTAGGGGACAAGATTAGCTTTAACACTGTTTTTATCAAAAAAATAATTTGGATGCATTGAAATACCCATAAAAGGTCCAAATGTTTAAGAACTACATAAATAAACTTGCATTGAATCTAAATTAAATTTTTTAAACTATTTTATTAATAAAAATAATTGGAAGGGTGTATTTGAAGCTGATTGGCTCACATGATGGGAGGTGTCTCCGATTATAAGAAGGGCAACGCTATCTGCTGGCTGGTTTTCCATGCACCTGGCGAATAATTTAAAAATTTGAAAACTCTGGTCAAAACAATACAACTCAGTAGGTTTATACCGATAAAAACAGGTTTCAAAACCTTTTATTTTTTAAACAAAAATATAATTAAAATTGAGAATTTATTTTTATTTTAAAATAATTTTATAAACCATAAATATAAATTAAAAAAAAAGTTGAAAAAGTAAAAAAAGTTTTGGACAACCTGTACATAGTGGAGAGACTGAAACCATGTTTCCAACTGGCATACCCGAGTTCCCAAGGCCTCCCATCCACTCTTGGCGGAAGAAACTCTCGGAACTACGAAAAATAAAAACAATTGAGTTATTCATCAATAAACAATTGTTCAAGTGATAAGCAAAACATTTCAATGATCCGTGGAAGTTTTTGTGAAAAATCTATCATAATCTCTAACCTTTGAAGCCATCAAGTACTTATAATTTCATTCTTGAAGCCAACAAGTACCTCAAACCTCTTTCAACCACTCAACAAAAATTCGAACACAAGATCCGACTACCACACACCCTCCATACCACCACAAATCTCCAAAACCCTTTCCAACCACCATTATCAATTAGCACTCACCACCAACCACTCTAATGTGTCCATCTGTGAATACATGGCTGGCCTCAGACATTTCAGGAAGGGCAAGATTGCACAGCTCTGCCACGCTCAGTGTCCGTCTGAATGTCTCTCTCTTTGTCTGGTTGTGTTTTTTCAACTCAAGTACAAAAGGAAAGTCTATATTTATAACTCAACTGAGTGGTTAATAGGTAACACAGGTAGTTTAGATTTTACAGCAACTATAGTGATAAGACAAATGTACCTTACTCAGCAATCAATACTACAACTCCCCATCAGAGTACTTCATATTCAACATAACAAAAACGTTTTTTTAAAAACACTCAAAACATAATTTTCACCACACCAGAAAAACTCACCTTCACGGCAATCACCACTCCAACAAGAATGGCCACTATAGTAACCATCACACAAACGATTATTATCACCTCACCAACCACCACCACACCAACCACCACCACACCAACCACCACCACACCAACCACCACCACACCAACCACCACCACACCAACCACCACCACAGCAACCTGTATGTCGGTGACGTTAGGAAGAGTGGCATTGAGATCCTCATCCAACTCCTCATCAGGTCGGTTGTAGCGATCGTAGTAGTAGTAGCGCATGAAAGTCTCAAATTCACCGATACTGTATAGATTGGAGGTAGACGGCAATGTTTTTATTACCATTAAATATCTTTGTTACTCCATGATGTGAAGGTGGTAGATAATTTAAGTTTTATAACTATCAATAATCGTTGATATTGTGTGGTGTGGAAGTGGACAAGTCGATGGGACAATCATATGTTAATGATTTAGTTTTTAGACGTCTTAATCACACCCTAAATGGACTTTTAATAAACGTGAAATGACCATTCAAAAGTTGTTATAAGTTTCTGATAAAATTTAATTCTTTAACAACATTCTAAAAAATAAAAAAAAATTGAAATTTAAAAAATAATTATTTTACAATTATCCAATGCTTGTTCAACAAACGAATCAAACCAGGCACATTTCCGTGGGAATTTGGAAGAAGTGTTCGTAATACTTGGGACCTGGCAGAACATTCCTTATGAGCACCTCTAAGAAGGGAGTCTGACCTTTGGAGGGTTGAAGAAAATTAAAGAGAGAAGATGAAAAAAGGGAGAAAATGAGGAATGATGAGAGTGAGAGAAGGTTAGGGTGAAAAAACTATAAGAATTGGTAAAGTTTGATTAGAAGAAGGTTTGAAAGTTGGCGTTTTGATGTAAACGAAAGATGAATGTGAGAGAAGGGGTGGGAAAAGAGGACAAGAATAAGATTTGAAAATTTGGATATGAAAAAAAGTTCAGAATTGGAAAGGAAGGGAAGTTGAGTGAACACGGAAAGGCTGGGAGAGGAAAGAAGATAAAAATCTTAGAATGAAAAATGATTGGCGATGAGGAAGGATTGGAGTGTTGGACTCATTTCCAAGCTGTTTAGGTAGATAAATACTCTCTAAACAATAATTTAGATTCTGAACAGCAATGAAAAATAACTCAATTTTTCAATAATTTGAAAATAATTCATTTTATCAATTAATTTATTTATTTAATGTTTCATATAAAAGAGAAAAAGAAAATTTAGTGGAATATAATGAATATAATAATTGAAAAACTCCGAAAAGGTTTAAAAGTTCAAGTGGCAGACGAAATTAGCAGTTCAAAAGCAGTTAATTTCATATAAACTAAATATGAATACAATCTATACGCAAGTAGTTCAATAGATCTAGACTTTTCATTTTAGCACTGAACTGTGCCATAGTCTGAGGTTAAAACACCATATGGTATTTTTTCATAGTATTTAATAGATCAAGTCCAGACATACGCTGGAATAGTACATAACATGGCGAACAATCTAACTGGAAGAAGAGAAAAAAATTAAAATGGTATCATTTCGTACGGTACAGTATGAAACACAACAAACTAAAATGCAAAACGCCTCAATGAGATAGACCGAGATACAAAAAGATACAATAAAATACAAAACATTACTATACAACAGTGTAGTACAAGTCAATACCACTGGACATGTGATGAAAGTGGCAAAAAGGCTACTCAAAAGCCTCTTAATGAATCCTCCATGGTGGAAGCGAACAGAAGAAAACCGCTGTAGTCTTTATTTTGGTCGCATAAAAACAACATGAAGATGAAGCTGTTATTATTACATAAATAAAAT
The DNA here is from genome assembly GCA_947562095.1 of Branchellion lobata. Classification (NCBI taxonomy): domain Eukaryota; kingdom Metazoa; phylum Annelida; class Clitellata; order Hirudinida; family Piscicolidae; genus Branchellion; species Branchellion lobata. Next base: position 7,539,071 of record OX387255.1, on the reverse strand, counting down.
TGAAACAAAAATAAAAATATAAATATAAATATAAAATATAAAACTGAGACTAAAATATTAATAAAAAAGAAAATAAGATTTAAAATACAAAGTCGGAAGGCGATAAAAACATTACCGGTTCTGATGTTCTTCTTCTTCACGAGTCTCAGGCACAAGCACTTGTATGTCTTGTTTGATGCTGAAATTTTATTGAATTATTGGAATTTTTTTCAGTTTAATGTCAAAAAAAAGTGAAAAAAAACCCACATTAGCAATAAAAACAACCGCAAAATAATGGAAATATTCACGATAACAAAACATTTTTCATTTTATTATTTAAAAAATACATTCAACTTTGAAGCTAATTAACCGGTTGTTGGCGCAGATTTCTTTTCCGAATCTTTTTCTTCGTCAGTTTCAGCTCTGGAATAGTTGAATAATGAAAAATAATCAAAACTCCAATGTACAAGGTGCTGTCAAAATCAATTAAACTTCACTACCAAAAATACCTAACCCTCGAAATAACTACCAGTCTTGACATCTTTACTACTATTATTAATAAACTATCATTCTCAATTTTTATTCGTTATTATTACTGCCCAATAATATTCCAAACTTGTCTTCACCACTAACAGCGCCGCCAAAAACATCTCGACCTATCGAACAACTATCAAATTAAATATTCTCACCTCCCCCCCCTTCAACACCACCACCACATCACCAATATTTCCACCACCATATCACCAGTGTTTCCACCACCACCACACCCACCGCAAGGGACACTGGTTGAAGAGGCAGGCACTGAAGAGGACATTAGCGAGAGACATTCGATGCTTGACGAGGTCGTAAACAGCATTCAGGCTCTGCTTACCTTCAGGGTTTTCCCTGTCGACCTTCTTGAACGGTTCGAACCTTATATCGTTTGCTGTGATTGCTAATAGACCGGAGACGTTCTGGGGGTGTTTGAATGAATGGTATTTGATGGTGGTTGAATTGATGGTGGTTGAATGGATAGTGGTTGAATTGATGGTGGTTGAATGGATGGTGGTTAAATGGATGGTGGTTGAATTGATGGTAGTTGAATGGATGGTGGTTGAATGGATGGTGGTTGAATGGATGGTGGTTGAATGGATGGTGGTTAAATGGATGGTGGTTGAATGGATGGTGGTTGAATTGATGGTGTTTGAATGGATGGTGGTTGAATTGATGGTGGTTGAATGGATGGTGGTTGAATTGATGGTAGTTGAATGGATGGTGGTTGAATGGATGGTGGTTGAATGGATGGTGGTTGAATGGATGGTGGTTGAATGGATGGTGGTTGAATTGATGGTGTTTGAATGGATGGTGGTTGAATTGATGGTGGTTGAATGGATGGTGGTTGAATGGATGGTGGTTGAATAGATGGTGGTTAAAGGGATGATGGTTGAATGGTGGTTGAATGGAAGGTGGTTGAATGGATGGTGGTTGGATCGATGGTGGTTGAATGGAAGGTGGTTGAATGAATGGTGGTTGAATGGTGGTGATTGAATGAATGAGGGTTGAATGGTGGTTGAATGGAAGGTGGTTAAATGGATGGTGGTTGGATGGATGGTGGTTGAATGGAAGGTGGTTGAATGAATGGTGGTTGAATGGATGGTGGTTGGAATAAAAAATGCGATAAATAGTTGTGGTTGGATGAATGATGGCATGGATAGTTGGTGGTGAGATGGTGGTTGGAGAAATGGTGAACTAATAGATGGTGAGAGAATGGGTTTTAGATGAATGATTAAATAAATGAATGAATGAGAGATGCATGAATGGATAAGTCAAAGGATGAACAAGCAAAAGATGCTAGGAGGATGGATGGATGTTTGGATGAATAAAAAAAAAATGTCGTGTTAATAACACTCACTTCAGCCCCCGTTATGTATTGAAGAGTTGCCGAGAAGACATTACTCTGCAGGGTTCATTGATTGTTGGAGGCTCTTTAAATAGAAGCAATTACTCATCTTCAAGAAGAAAAGAATGTTTACAAGAAAATAATTGAAAAATTTCTAAATAATTTTATGATTATTTTTTTTAAATATTAAAAGCAGATTTATATTCAAATAAAAGATAATAATTTTAAAAAAATCTTGAATATGTTGAAAAGTTTAATTTAAAAAAATACTTTTGGTTTTGGTAGATTCAATTGATCGAAATTCGGTGTTGAGTGGTTGGTTTTGTTGATGGCATTGTTGGATTTTTTATTTTTGTCGTTGCTGTCGTAATTTTTGTTGTTTTTATTGCCTTTGAAAGCTCCAGCCAGGTTTTTGATGCTACTAATTCCAATCCCACCCACCACACTACTCCTCCTTGCTCCTGCTCCTTTGTTTTCGTTCACCTTTAAGCCTCCTCCTATCAAACCACCACTGCCTCTCCTACCACTTCTTTCAGCACCATCACTTTTTCCTCCTCCTTTCTCACCACCACCACCACCTCTTCTTTCTTCTCTTCCTCCTTGTTTTCCTTCATTATCATGGTCTTCATCATGGTTTTCTTCAGTCACAATCCCCAGCTTATTGTGACCGTCAGTATCGGAGTAGTCAGCTGAGGTCTCGGATTCACTCTTAAACTTCCTCCGCATGACTGTCAGTGGCTCTTCTGGAATATGAAGCACCTTGGTTTGGATGAAGAGGAGGATGAGGATGAGGATGAAGGGGAAAATGAGAATGAAGAAGAGGAGGAGAAGGAAGGAATAAAGAAAAGAAAAAAATGAAGCGAATGAAATTTTAAAAAATTAAAAAAAATGATGGAAATAAGAAAATGAAAACAAAACTAAATATAAAAAAATAATAAAGATGTGAAAAACAACAAATAAAAAAATGTGAAATGAATGATTAGAAAAATGAAAAAAAAACCTTGAAAAAGTGAAGAAAAAAAAAGATGAAAGGTAATTTTGATTTGATTTTAAAGTAATTGAACAGCCAAAGAAGTTTGCAAAGAATTTTTTAATTTATTCCGCCGCGAGCGATCAATGTGTTGAGTTTCTGGTTATTCATACTCTAGTTGCTTTCAATTAAGATTCAATAAGTTATGGACAAGTTGCATGCTTACAGTTCTCTTCTTGAACTTCATCTTCCATTTATCAATTAAATCTTTATCAAAAGTTTTATTGAATTAGAAAAATCATATTAAATTCATAAACCGAATATCAGAATTCCGATGAAGGTTATTAAAATTTAAACTTCTCAATTAATAAAAGTTTAATTGCAATAATGAAACTTTCAGAAAGCTAATGTTATTTTTAAAAGTTGACACAGAAAGTTGATTTTACAATGAAATAAATAGATTTCTAGGAATATAAGCACTTGTTCTGGGAAGACCATATCATTCATGAGTCTGTTGAGGAGTTTGATTTCTCCCACCGTTGACTTGTATTTGGCTGCAATCGATGCTAGGGTTTCTCCTTGTCCTACCTTTGTGTTTAGGGTGTTGTTGTTGTAATGTTGAGGTTGTAGTGTTGTTGTTGCGATGTTGAGGTTGTGGTGTTGTTGTTGCAATGTTGAGGTTGGGGTGTTTGTTGTTGCAAGGTTGAGTATTGAATGCAGATGATTTTGGTTCATGTTGTCATTCTTGCTGCAATTAACAAACAAGTTGAAGGTCGTTTCTGCTTGGATTTTTGTTGTTGCGTTTGCGGCTTTTGAATCATTCTTTATTTATAACTGAATTTTGTAAATTTTCATGGCTCCAGCACTGTGAAAAAACCTTCATTGATGGAGAATCGAGTTGTTAAATGTTGATGTTGAGTGTTGAATGTTGAGTTTTTGCGAATTTTTGTTGTGAAATGTTGTGTTAGGATGTTGCAGTGGGTGTTGTAGTGGATGTTGTAGTAAGAGATGTTGTGAAAAGATAATGTGATGGGAATGTTGTATTGTTTTATTTCTGGTTTTCGATGAATGCTGTCGCTATAAAAAGAGTAAATTATTCGCTGGTGGTTGTTACTTAATGCGACTAAATGCCCCTCTAATCCAATGTAACCATTCGCACAGTGGTGATTAGCATGCACTGAAATACTCTCATTCTCAGAAAGGCTGCATATGTCCCATGGCTGCATATGTTGAACAGCACATTGTGTTAAGCTTATCGATATAATTTGGAGCTTCAGCCACTCACCCACGCCAACTGCGTCTAGCCCCCAGCGTGTGAAATTTGTTTTTAACTGGCATGAAAACTAAGCTAGGGAACTCGTGGTTTTAAAAACGTTTGAAAACGATTTGAAAGTGGTAAAACGAATGTATGTTGGTTTTGTGAGGTCTCAATGGTTTTATGATGAGTTTTGGGGTTGTTGTCGGAGTTGTTGCTGTAGTTGTTGCTGTGGTTGTTACTGTGGTTGTTGCTGTTTTGTTTGTGGTAGTAAGAGGGAATTTCGGTAGAATTTATTATTGTTGTTTTCATAAATGCATAAAGTGATGGATACTTTGATAAACAAGTTGTAATTGTGGCAGTGATTATTACGGAAATTGTGTTAGTTGGGCAACAAATAGTCGGTTGTTGCGTAGCAAACGACAGGATTATTATATCAGAGAATATGATGGTGTAAACCCAAATGTTGTTATATTTGTAAAGTTGGTTTGTTTTAAATATTTCAAAATTATTGTTTTAATTTTGTTTCAATGGTTGTTAGGTGGCTGTTTGTGTGGTTGTTGCATGAGCTATTATAGAGGTAGTTATGTGGCTTGTCCTTGTGTTGGTTGTTGAGGTCGGCATTGTTAAGAACTTGTGCAGATAATGAATCAACATTTTTGTGAGATGATGTAAAAGTGAAAATTAAAAAAAATCTCAAGAATGTCTAGAAAATCATTAATCTAAATAAACTATTGAATTTGCAATCATTAAACAAAGACATCCAAACCGCCACGGGGAAGATATGGAAAAGTCGGTTAATGATTTTTCTATCCATCAAATCCCGTCAGAGCTTCAAAGGTTTCACTGAATGGTTAGCCTGGCCCGAGAAAGAACACTTTATGCAGTGTAACTTTGTTCTTTGGGTTAAAAAGTTCCAAGATACGTGACTTATCTTCACTTTTGAGAAAAAAAACGTAAAATAAAACGCCACGACTTGATTCTACCTTCTTTTTATTTCTTTTTCAGTTGTGTACGTGTGCACGTGAGTGTTTGTGTGTGTGTGAGTGTGTGCGTGTTTGTACGTGTGTGTGTGTTTCTGCTAATGTGTTATGGGCCGCTTCAAACAGCTTTTTAAAGAATAAAATCTTAATGACCTTTTAAGCGAACGTATAACCGTAAGTGCATTATAATCCGACGGAGGTACACAACGCAAGATGCTTGGCCTGGTATGCTGTCAGACCTGCGGTTTTATAGGAAAATATTTTTAAAATCGATTTTGATTGTCAATTTCGATTTTTGATTTAAGATTTGCTTTTCGATTTCGAGTTTCAATTTATATATTTTTTTGTACTTTTTTTTGAATTTTTGAAATCGATTAAGAGTCTAAACATCTTCATCGCATTTTGCCAACGCCCAACCAAAAATATAAATAACGAAATTTAAACTTGATCATTTGGACATTATTAACACAGTTCAAACATTGTTTTCATATTTTCAACTGTTATATCACCTTTCAAACAATTTCTTACACGTTTCATGGAACATCATCACATTCCAAATAATAGTGACCTCTTTATGTCACCATCGTTAGGACGTTAGCGCAATTGTTTCATTTGCCCTGGAATCGCTTATTATATCATTTTATGATGCACGATGTTGGATTTTATATTTCTTCATATTATAAAGAATTAAAAAAAAAAAGAAAATACAACAAAAATTATTGATAACATAGAAAAGAATGATGTAAGAATGATGTAAGAATGATAACATAAAATGTGATATTACAGGCCGATACTATTATTAAAGGTAAGTTTGAAAAAAGCTTCATCAAAGCCAAAAAATCGCATAAATAAACTATTTTATATTATAAAAAAGTGAAAAATATTACGTTCGATACATAGCACCATTGTCCAAGACATTATATTATGTGAGTAGCTTTGAAGCTCTTAAACTTTATATTATTGCAAACAATATTGGTATATTTGTTTTTAGTATGTAAATGTTTGTAGTGTGTCTTTGCGGGATGTAGTATGAGGACATGAGAGTTTGAAAATAGAATGTTTATTTTAACGTTCCTTGGTTAATGATACAAAACTGGGCTAACTGGGTTAACCTTAACCTTTATAATGATCCAATTAACCCGGATTAACCTTTTTCAACTGAGACTCACATTGTGCTGGAAGGTGTTTTCAGGGTTTTCAATCAGGGAACCTCTCCTGCTCATCTTGCCCTTGTTGGTGTCTGTAGATGGGTGACCGTTGGGTGGGTAAAACTTGAAATGGGGGAAATTTGAAATGGGTGAAACTTGAAATGGGAGAAATTTGGAATGGGGGAAAGTTGGAAAGGGTGACAGATGGAAAAAAATGTAAAAAAACATTTCAGTCGAGTTTTCAAATAAATACCATTCAATAGAATTCAATATAAAAAAATAGTTCAATAAAATGCAATACAATTCAATAAAATGCAATACAATTCAATACAATACAGCCTGATACAAAACCGAAATACAATGCAATACACTACAGCATTATACAAAAACCACAATACAACGCAATACAATACATTAAAATACAAAAAATACTAACTTAAATTACAGTTTTTTAATCTTTTTCATATAGAGAATGGTGAAATTTCGTATTTTTACACCCTAGACTTAGAAAGGTTTTTGCTGGTTTCAGAGTTATTTACAAACAAGGATTTGATACTTGTTTAATGTATATGTTCTTTCTATTGTTATTATTTTCAGTGTTATTCTACGGGCTAATGCACCATAGCAACCTCAACAGTTTCCGTTAGCAATCCAGGGCTTAGCAGAATGTTCCGACGTTGGAGTAATATTGAAACCATACAGGCAAACGATCAGCACTGTTGAAAGTTTTATTCCTTGTATCTGTGGAAGTATCCTTGTGAATCTCAACTAAAACATTTATTCGAAATATATTCTAATTTTAAAACATTTTTCAAAGTTTCAAAAGCTGCCGTGATTTTTCATTTTGAAGCAAAATAAAAAAATATATTGAACATTTTCTAAAATTCAACAATTCCGGCAGTTTAGCATTGAATTCTGCGCTCTACAGGTTCAAAACGCGCGCATATAACGCCAGTGAAATATTATCGATCGCCTCAAACACACACATATTCACAGCTTCAGAGACATTTTCAATATTTCTTTTTCAAATTTCCCATACTGTTTCCCAAACCCTTCTTCATCAGAGCTTCCTTTGGACCTCTCATCCTTTTATTTTTTTTCATTTTCTAGAACATTCACTCTCTCCAGCTTCCTTCCCTTATTCCTTCACCACCATCCAAAACGTTTTTCATCAACCCTCAATCTTCTCTCTTTTGAACCTTTCACAATTTTTCAAAAAATTGTCTCCATTTCTGACAACATCACTCCTATCACGAAAAAACACACACACACACACACACACACACACACACACACACACACACACACACACACACACACACACACACACACACACACACACACACACACACACACACACACACACACACACACACACACACACACACACACACACACACACACACACACACACACACACACACACAACACACACACACAAACACAAAAACACATGTTTTTTCGTGCGTATGCTTTGAAACGCCTGTCAGGGTGAGGAATGGATGGCCATTGAAGTAATAGAAGGACCAGTGCGTCTATTTAGTGAGACGAGTGTAAAACAAGAATATCTCTGATATTCTGTCCATAACGTCATGTATTCGATATAAATTCTATTTTGCAGTAATGTATTCGACAGTAAATTAAAAAAAAACTATAACAAGGTTTTTATTCTTCTATTCATTTTTATGATTATGATTTTTTTTAATTTAATTATTTTTATTACTTTTAACGCCAAGCACTACTTTTATAAAAACTATTTTTACGTTCTATATGTACATATTATCACGTTTTATTTTGGCCTTTACACAAAGTCCCGCAATCAAAAGATATTCCTGTCTAAAAGGCCGGCTTTCAAAGTCGAGAAAGGCCATTAGGCCAGAGTAATACATATTGAAGGACAGCCAACATCACAAGCCATTCATTCACAGGTTCATAGCTCAAAGCTGTTTGAACACAGGTGAACAACCCAGCCTCAACCCCTCGTGTGACACTGGTGTTGTATTGTATAATAATGTTTATTATTGTATAATAATCTTGTTAAAATGTATGTTATTGTTGTTTCATAGATATTTGTGTGTATAATATTGTATTGTTGTATTTTTCTAGATACTTTTGTATAATGGTATTATTTTATTGTATAAACTATTTGTGAAATATAAACAACAACAAAAATTTAATTTTAAAAAAAGAAGAAAAAGTTTCGGGAAAGAAAAACAAAAAAAGGGGTGAAACGGGTCCTTCCACTTTGTTTTTTTGACATTATAAACTTTTTTTTTCCTTTTTTTAAATTTAAATTAATAATAATTGTGATTTCTTCCTCTTTTTTATTTTATTGTCAATTTTCAAATAAATCTCGATTAATTTTTTCTCTTTCACCCAGACATACCTAATTGATATTTTAAAAAAACATTAATTTCTCTACTTTTTACGTCTTCATCACCTTTCAGCTACTCACCTGAATCACCACCTTACTACTTACCCTGGTTTTGAAAACCTATTTTTATTCCATCAATTCATTGTGATTTATCTTTTTCAACTTTCATACATCAAATTTTTTTAACAGCTCAGTGAAAAAAATATTTCAGAAACTACCAGTAATCCACACGGCAATCCTTTAAATCAAATTATTCATTTAATTAAAAAAATATTTTAATTAAAAAAAACAAACCACACTAGGCCAATCAAAACCCACCCTCTAATCCAATCTATTCCAATCCAATCCAATTCAATCTAATCTAATCCAATTCAATCCAATTCAATCCAATCCAATCTAATCAAGACATTTGTAACGCGCCCTTTGGCACGATGTTCAAAGGCACTCCAATGAAAACGGTTTTACCACAGCTCAATGACGATCATTTTTCTAAAGTTATCTAATACTCTTATGCCAAGCCTTTTAGTTCAGTAGAGGACAATTGGTTTCGTTACATGAGAAGTTTTATACGTTTATTAATGAGAAGTTATTTTATATTCAAACGAATAATATTCTAATATATTAAAATATTATTTTCGAAAAATCGAAACATTCTGCTTTAATCAAATCGATATATTTGTGGAGGGCTTGTTGATCATGTTCAATAGTAGCTGATCAAAACACTATACTTAAGGCCTAAGGTCTCAGAGACCCCTTTGCTTCTGTGCGTTTGTTATCGTGGCTTCGAAACTCTACGGAGTTAATGCCACTATAACAATATTCGTGTTTTCATTGTATTGTATTGTATTGTATTGTATTGTATTGTACTTTAATATATCGTTTTGTTTTGTAATGAATTTATTGTATTTTTTTGTATTGTTTTTTATTGTATTGTATTATATTGTATTGTATTGTACTGTATTAAATTTTGTTGTATTGTTATGTATTGTATTGTATTGTATTGTATTTCATTGCATTGTAGTGTATTGTATTGTAATGTATTGTATTGTATTGTACTTTATGGTATAGTTTGCTGTGCGCTTATGACCTGCGATCGGTCTTCCTCGATGTTCGAGGCACTCCATCACATGAAGTATTCAAAATTTCTTATGACTGTGAAGAAGTAAAATATCGAATTTGGGAATTATAATTTTGAAAATGAAGTTTTTTTCAAATTATGAAATAAATAGCGTTAAATTTAAGTAAATTACAAAATAAAATGAATATATTGACCGAATGAGGTGATTGGTCCAAAACCCGTAGTTTTCTAGAATTATTATAATCTTCATAATTTGTACCAAAATTATTTTCACAAAACTAAAAGTTGCATGCCAAAAAAACAAAGCTTTTTGGAATTAAATGGTGAAAACTCTGTTTCAATGAGAAAAAAAACTAAAACAAAACAAGATAAATGAGATAAAATGAGAAAAATATTAAATGAGGTCAGAAAAGATTAGAAAAGAGCAAATAAGACAGGAGTAGATTAAATAAGATTAGTTTAAAGTTTAACATACTAGCTTGGATCGTATTGACCCTGAACCAACAAGACCAAAACCCTCTCACAACCACTACCCACCTTCAGACATGGCCTGTGCCAGGATGGGAGAAAGAGAGGCCAGGTGGGAGGGAGTGGTGTGGGAAAAGTCAATGGAGTAAGCCCTACTGCGTCCCCTGCGAGGACTCGGTGTGAGAGACTCCGAACCAGAACCCTTTCTGCGTGAAAGGAGGAAAATCAAAAAAATTGATGCAGGGGTTTTGATGTATGAAAGTTGAGAATAAAAAAATTCAATATAGGAGTTTTGAATAAAAAAACTTTGATTTAAAAAAATTCAATATAAAAATGTGAGTGAAAAAATAAAAATATAAATATAAAAGAGAAATAAAATGACCATGAAATAGTTTTTAAAGTTTTAATAAAAAAATAGGAAAAAAAGATTAATTCAAACATAAATAAGCGTGAAAATTGAAAAATGTTGGAAATTTAAAATTTTGAGAAAAACGAATTTTACTTTAAAAAAAATTCAATTTAAACAATTTTTTTTCAATAAAAATCTTTTAACTTCTTATGATGAGTCAAGAAAAATAAAGGTTTCATATGTGATATTTCAAAAGACTCATGCAAAAAGCAATAAAAAGATAGAGAAAAAATGAAGATTTGAAAAATTTACAAAGTATCAAAAATTACAGAATGGCTTTGAGTACTTGATCAAGTTTTGGAACTTGTTCATCAGTTTGTTCTTAGACTTTTTCACTTTCAACCTGTTTGCCAGGTCTATCGATCAAAGGGGAACAGTTATAAATTAGTGAATTAATCGAATTCTGTGTTTATCAGAACTTTACACACACACACACACACACACACACACACACACACACACACACACACACACACACACACACACACACACACACACACACACACACACACACACACACACACACACACACACACACACACACACACACACACACACACACACACACACACACACACACACACACACACACACACACACACACACACACACACACACACACACACACACACACACACACACACACACACACACACACACACACACACACACACACACACACACACACACACACACACACACACACACACACACACACACACACACACACACACACACACACACACACACACACACACACACACACACACACACACACACACACACACACACACACACACACACACACACACACACACACACACACACACACACACACACACACACACACACACACACACACACACACACACACACACACACACACACACACACACACACACACACACACACACACACACACACACACACACACACACACACACACACACACACACACACACACACACACACACACACACACACACACACACACACACACACACACACACACACACACACACACACACACACACACACACACACACACACACACACACACACACACACACACACACACACACACACACACACACACACACACACACACACACACACACACACACACACACACACACACACACACACACACACACACACACACACACACACACACACACACACACACACACACACACACACACACACACACACACACACACACACACACACACACACACACACACACACACACACACACACACACACACACACACACACACACACACACACACACACACACACACACACACACACACACACACACACACACACACACACACACACACACACACACACACACACACACACACACACACACACACACACACACACACACACACACACACACACACACACACACACACACACACACACACACACACACACACACACACACACACACACACACACACACACACACACACACACACACACACACACACACACACACACACACACACACACACACACACACACACACACACACACACACACACACACACACACACACACGCATATACACAAACACACACACGCAAACCTTCTTCGTCAACGTGCAGACACTCATGGTCATCATGACTCCCAATGGACAGAGGCGAAGACAAGACCACCCTCCCAATGTCTATGGACTTCGCCCTGGGCCTGCCATATTTCTTCAAATTCCATAGAAATTTGTTTTTCTTGGAAGGACTGATTTGACTCGTGTTCACCTCATCTTCTTCTTCTTCTTCCTCTTCCTCCTCTTCTTCATCTTCTTCGTTTTTGTAATCTTTTTTATCATGGTCGTCTTGTTCTTGCTTGGAGTTTCTGGATAGAAATCAATCCAATAATATAATTTTTGTAAAATTTTCTTCAAAGCGTTTAAAATTTTTTTTAACATTTAAAATAACTTAATTCCCCAGATGGGAGCAGTTTAGAGAAGAAAATTCAACCGTTATTTTTGAACTTTTTAAACCAAAGTTATTTATTCCCAAGTTGAAAATATTTGAAGTAAAACTTAAAAAATATAACTTTATATTACTAATATAATATTGAAATTCAAACTATTCAAGTTTATCTTTTATTCACTTCAGACCCCACTTAAAGACTTGAAACAATTCAAAAATACATTTCAACCAGACAACCCTGATGTTTGTTATTTTTGTTATTAATACTTCACAACGTTTGTTACATTGTTGTTAATAAAATATTTTATACTGTTAATAAATTGTGTTCCCAGATAACACTTTAACCTCCTCGGTTGTCCTTGTAACAAATCAGTTATTGCATTTTTTGAGTGTTAAAAAAAGCCAAACTATAATCCATCATTATTTCGTATCGCTTAAAAAATTATATTATATTGAAATTCAATAGTATATACCTATGAATTACAGGGAGAGTTTATATTAGATTTGATCGTATCGTATACCTACTATGGGTTTGGTAATGATATCTTTTTAAAAGTTTTTTTTTCCATTATTCATGATAAAAATATATTTTTATTCATTTCGCTAAAGTGTTCAAACAAATAGCTCACTCGAAATCTATAATGATCTGTGGAATTTGTAGACTGGCCATCTTCAGTATGAAAGTAACGACTATGAAAATAAATCAATAATTTTATTTATTAAAAATAATTAAATAGAAATAAATCGAAAATAACTATTCTGAGATAATGACGCTTAACTAAATAATAGCTTCAATTCCATAATCAAAACGCAAAGTTTTCGTATTATTTTATTTATCATCTGCGCCTTGCAATGGTTGTCAAGTGTTTTATTTCTTAAGGAACAATACTTATTCGTTCCTTTGAAAATTGTTTAAAATATGCTTTAGAACAAAGTTCCATGATTTAACTTCTTCAATTGAATGTTTTCATACAAAACAAAATTATCTTCTCTATAAAAAATCTTAACTACGTCACGTATAATCAGATTTAATCTGTATTTTTTCAATAATTAATAAAAATAGCGCTTATAGTATTAATATCACACGTGACAAACCAATTAAAATCACTTGATTTCAATGCAAAATCATCGGATGATCCGTCGTCTTCGTTTTTTAGACAAACCCGAAAGTTGTGTAGTTAACAGCACAATCAAGTGAACTTAAACCTCCAATGATCAAACGACACAATTCAATGATTAGACTTCTTTTACATCCACAAGTCTAGAAATCCGAAAAAAAGCGATATTTCATCCAAAGTTCATGTTATTCGCAGTTCGAATATAATCCACGACGACAATTAAGGCCACTCTCAAACACCAACGAACATTCGAACCTCACAGCATGCCTTTGTAGTGGTGCTTTATATAGCAGTGTCACAGGCAACGCCGCTTTACAAATCAGATAAACAATATTAACAATGACAATATTATAATAAATAAAAAAAAAAAAAATAATAATAATGATAATATAAATAATAATAATAATAATAATAATAATAATAATAATAATAATAATAATAATAATAATAATAATAATAATAATAATAATAATAATAATAATAATAATAAAAACGATAAAAAAAAAATAAAATAAATAATAATAATAATAATAATAATAATAATAATAATAATAATAATAATAATAATAATAATAATAATAATAATAATAATAATAATAAGAATAATAATAATAATAATAATAATAATAATAATAATAATAATAATAATAATAATAATAATAATAATAATAATAATAATAATAATAATAATAATAATAATAATAAAAATAATAATAATAATAATAATAATAAATAATTATTATTATTGATATTATTATTATTATTATTATTATTATTATTATTATTATTATTATTGTTATTATTATCATTATTGTTATTATAATTGTTATTATTATTTTTATTATTATTATTAATATTAATATTATTATTATTATTATTATTATTATTATTATTATTATTATTATTATTATTATTATTATTATTATTATTATTATTATTATTATTATTATTATTATTATTATTGATATTTTTATTAGTATTATTATTATTATTATTATTATTATTATTATTTATTATTATTTTTTTTTTTAATTATTTTTTTTTATTAAATTATTATTATTATTATTATTATTAATAAAAATAATAACAAATACAAATACAGAAATAATATTCTTAGTTTTGATAGAAACAAAAAAGATAAAAACAATAAAACTGACAATGGTAATAATATGAATATCAATAGCAAGAAATATTATAATATTATTGTTGTCAAGTTGCATTGTCAACGTAGAGAGCAGTCAGTGATTGTTAGCGTGGGTATGCAAACACAGGCACGTATGCCACTCTACAGTGGTTCTTCTAATCAATTCTTCCATTCAAAGCTTTTGTATGACTCTTCTATCTAACCTCCCATCCAACCTTGTCATCCAACCATCCATTCTACCATCCACCTAACCTTCCATCCAAACATTCGTCCAACCTTCTATCAAACCTTTAATCCAACTATCCATCCAATCCCTCCACCCAACCCTCCATCCAACCCTCCATCCGACCATCCATCAATCCCTCCATCCATCCCTCCATCCATCCCTCCATCCATCCCTCCATCCATCCCTCCATCCATCCCTCCATCCATCCCTCCATCCATCCCTCCATCCATCCCTCCAACCATCCCTCCATCCATCCCTCCATCCATCCCTCCATCCAACCCTCTCAATGACTCCCAGTCATTCAATCGACTGTCAATTGTCTCTGACATTAATGCTTGTTTTGGCGTTCAACAAACTAAATTTATCATTATCATCATTCTTTTCCCTTATCAGTTACACTAGTGTTATCATGGTGGCCTCGAAACTCTACGGGGTTAATGCCACTATAATAATATTCGTGTTTGTATTGTACTGTGTTGTATTGTATTATCATTATTCTTCTATCACTGATACTATTGTTATTATTATTATTATTTTCCACTTCATAATGTCTGGGCCATTATTATTACAACGGTTAAAACTTCATTGGTACGAAAAACCCTTATAAGCCTTCCATAGCAACCACTCTGCATGGTCTCTCCCTGATTCACCCATGTGATTGAGGTAACAACTAGAAAATTGGTTATATTAATATATTCAATATTATTTACATCTCCTTGACATTATTTCAGATATTATTATTATTTTTGTTATTATTAATAAGTTTTAAGTAAATATTATTATTTTTATTATTTTTTTATTACTGTCTAAGTGATTATCCAATAAAAGAGGATGACGAGGCAAAACATTTAAATAGTATTGGATGTGCAATAAAGTTCAGTTCATGAACAATAAACGAAATCTTTCCAATTAATTATTAATAATAATTATTATTAATAATAAAAATAATATTATTATAACACTTTTCATGATTATAATAATGATTAAAATAATATTAATATAACACTTTTCATGATTATAATAATGATTAAAATAATATTAATATAACACTTTTCATGATTATAATAATGATGATTATCAATCATAAAACAACAATAATTAAGTTTAATACTCTCAAATAATTTTTTTTAATATTAATAAATGATGATAAATATTATAACTTTAATGATAAGTGTTATTAGTCCTTTTATATTA